>VYXF01007844.1:87146-100238 GCA_013397295.1 Polioptila caerulea | reverse complement strand
GGAGCGGGGAGCGCTGCGTGAGGGCCGCGGGGGCACCGCCGGGCCGGGCCTGGCCGGGCCGGGCCGGGCATCAGCGGCCGGACAGCGCTTGGAGAAGCCGCGTTTGAAACACGCACAGACGGTGGCTCCGGTGGGGCCGTGGCGGGGGCGGCGGGAGGGGCTGAGCCCGGCCGCTGCTCCGAGCCCCCACAGCGGGGTTGCAGAGACATGCCATTATTATTGCCACTATTATTATTGCTATTTCCCAAGTGTATCAGGCTGTTTGTCACCGTCATGAGCGTATCCCCCAAACCCCCGCGCTGTTTGCGTGTCTGGGGGCTGTTCGTGCCGTTTCTGCCGAAATCCCGAGTTTTTCGGTGCTCTTCCATTTTGTGCCGAGGCGGGTCCTGGGCATTCTGGGAGCTCGGAGCGGTCTGGGGGCAGCCAGGGAAAATGGATAAATGCGGCGGAGCGCCAGAGATGCTGCAGAACAGCGGCCCGTGCCAATGACTTGGCATCACTCTTGAATGTCTTTTCAGCATAGCTGAGGAAAAAATGCTCTGACGCCGCGGACTTACTTTGTTTTTGCCGTGATACAAAGTTAAAAGTAGCAGGACAGCTCTACTGTAACATTTTAACAAGAATGTTAAGATGAATAAAAACATTTAATGTCCATTTCTGAGAAAAGTCTTCATCTTGTTTATTTTGGGGGACTGGACTGTAACAAGAGAGGAGGGAGAGTAACATTGAATTAATTTCCCATGGTCCGCAGACCCTGTGCTAGGCCCGGTGACCCAGGCACTGTTTTAGAAGGGATAAAGGAAGGAGCAGAGTCCATCACCACAGCAGACAGGTCCAGGCAAGGCTGGATTTGTTTCCACGGAGCAAACAGCTGCTCACCTCCATCCTTCCCTCTTCCTCACCGAGGACGTGCCTTCAAAGCAAGGCTTCTCTTGTGCTCTTTGCTCATCAAGTTCCCCTTGTTGAGCAATAGCTGACTATGCTGAAAGCAAGATGAGAGGTTGTTAAAGCTGTAATCAAGTGAATATTAACATTTTTATTACTATTGTTAAAATTATATCACAGGAAGTAAGTTAGCTGTAACAAAAAAATTCATTTATTTCCATCTCTAGTGAAGCTAAGACATCCTAGTTATATGGATTCCTAGTCACTAAGTGTGTGGTTGAAGCACTTGGTGAGGCAAAAGCCTGGGTCCATGAAGGGCAAAAATGGAACGTGCATGGGGATGTGCTTTATTTTTCTTTCTTTATTTTTTTTTCCCACCTGCGTTCACTCCTCAGCACCTCTCAACTTTCTGGTGTTGACAAAAGGCCCTGCCTCCATAGGATTGTGTGTTTGGTACAGTCTCATTGGAAAGAGACTTCATTAGTTTAAATCTCCCATGATAATAGCAGAAATAATCCTCTCCTTTCTGTCATTACAACTTAATTTTTGCCCGTGAGTCATGCTAAAAGCAATTTTTAAGAACAAGGTCTCAAAGGGGAAAAATGCATGTTCAACTCAGTTTGATCACAAGTTACTGCTGGGAAGGAAGATACTGGTTAGTTTGAAAGCTGAAGTGCAATTATAATTGTGTCATTTTACACACAAAAAAGGATATGCAATACTAATTTTCCTTTTTACATTCTGTAGTGTTCGTAGTGTTGTCACACACTCCTTCTATGCTGGTAACTGCTTAGGGAAATGGGCTAATTCAGATGAATTGGTCTAAAATTGGTCTAACTCCTTGTGTTATTTCAAAAGAGTACTCATTTCTGTAACTAAGTGTTGTTTCTTCGATTGCTTCAAATATTTTGGTGGTTTGTTCTGTGACAGTTTAATAAGCACTTATAATGGAAGCAAAATATAATTTATCATCTTAAGGTATTATGCTATTGTGAAGAAAACTCAAAAAAACGTGGAGAAAATTGTTTGAAAAGAAACTTTCCATTGTGGCAAAATCCTACTGTCATTGCAGTGATGCTAAAAACCAAGGCAATTAGCACAGTGTTGTTGTCAGAACTTTGGGTTGCAATGATGTTGGCTTTAACTAACTTTAATGTTTTTTAGAGGTCGTCAGTGAGAAGGGGAGAAATGGCCAAATCGACCCAGTTAATTGACAATGAAGTCTTCCGGGCCTACGCTACTTACACAGCCATTGTTCTTCTGAAAATGATGCTAATGAGTCTGATAACAGCCTACTTCAGGATCACAAGGAAGGTGAGCATTCGGAAATGCTGGCTGGGAGAACAGACTGGCACTTGGATTGAAATACAGGGATATCACAGCTATGGCTTTTCAGCTTCCAAGTACTGCTGCTGTTCATTTCCTTCCTCCTCCCTGTTCTGGGGAGATCTGAGTGTGGTGCTCTGCTGGTCTCAATCGGACGATGTTTTTAACCTAACTACGAGATAATTATTAGACTAAATTATACTTGCATTTTACTTACTCGACTCTCCTAAAGCATTTCTGTTATTTTTAAATTAGAGTTTTTCATAACTGTAATTTCCATTGTCTTCTGCAGAAAGCTCATGTCCAGGGTACCCAATTTATAAAGCAACCAAAGTGTGATATGGAGCCAAATTACATAAATAACCAACTGGTAGGGTCAGAAGAGGGGATAGATTTTTATTCATCTATAGCCCTTTCATCCATTAATTCAAAAGCTTTTTGCATTCCCTAATTATTATAGTGGGTAGGTCACTATCTGAAAAGAAATTACTGTTTTTCTAGAGTGAGAGGCAGGCTGAAAATTGGATGTTCAATTTTGAAAACGTCTGAAAACATTTGAAAATATTTGAAAACCTGTGGTTTGATGTTTGGGCTAGATAAAAATACGAAAGATCCACTGAGGTTTATGAGATAATGTAGAAGCTGTATCTGCTTTAGAAGAAAGTGCTCGTGGGAAACATGTTGTGTCTGCCCTGTTCTTGCTCTTCTCATGGCCTCTGTAGGAAACACTTGGCCCTGGGCTGAAAAACCCCTGAGTGGACCTCACAGGGCTGTTTTTGTGAATCTCCTTCTGCAAGATGGTGTGTGCTTCAAGGATTTTGGTGCAGTCCTTTTGTAGAAATGCTGCTTTTCGTTCCTGCTTGTTTCAGGAGAACACAGCTGTCTGCTCTGTGGATCCAGGTGGATGCAGATGACAAGAGAGCCTTCAGTAATTTGGAAGGCTTGGTTTCATTGTGCTAGTAATATTACAGACAGAAAAAAACCCCAAACCTAAAATAACTTTAGTTTTCTATTTAATATAAAAAAGTCTTGACAAGAAAGACAGGAAAGGAGCAAAGCAAAAGAATGTAGAATGTTGCTGATGATGCTGTTAACACACGTCTAGAATTCTGAGGCTGAGGATATTTCACAAATAGGGATCAAAGCTGCCCTGGAAAGCAATCATGTAGCTCTCCTAAAATCAAAATATTTTCTTGACTTATATCTGCATAGCCTGAACACTCCACAGAATGCATATGTTACTACATGTGTCAGCAGGGAGAAATCAACTGCAGTCTGCACTGCCTGAATTGAATGTTGTTTTCAAGTAGTGTCTTGCAGTATTTTGAGGTAATAATAGGTCATATAAGAACTTGTACTCAAGAGGAAAAGGAGACACTTCCTTGGTCATAAATGAGAATGAGCATAAGGCTGTTGGATGCTATTGCTGTGTAGAAGGATGGGATCCAAAAGCACTTTCAGATAATTTGTCAGGAATGGAGAAAAAAGAGACTTGAGACCTTCTGCCTTGTTCTGTCAGCCTACTGGCTTTAGTGCAGGCTTGTCCATCTCACAAGGAGGCTTTATCTAAATGCAGAAATTACATTGCATTAATTTATCAGCACACAAGCACAGACTGGGCTCAAGGAAGCAATAATGCAGCAAACATTTTATAATTCCCTGTGCTCTTAACTTTGGGTGAGTTAAGTGAGGTTATTGAGGCACTGGTAAAAAGAGTGGCCTTCATAGCAAGCAGCCCCAACCGGATAAAACATTTTAGCTGCTAATGTCACTTGTGTGCTTGTGTTTGAAACAGGCATTTGTCAACCCAGAAGATACAGCATCGTTTGGAAAAGGGGAGAGTGCTAAGAAATACCTGAGGACTGATCCAGATGTTGAACGTGTTCGCAGGTAATCCACAGGAACCTTTAGAAGTTATCTTAAAGAACAGAATAATATTAAACCAAGGAGGTAATTTCACCCTGTTCTCTGGCAAGCCTGTGTGTGTTTTATGGTGCTTTAGGTAGCCATCTAGTACATGAATTAGTTTAAATGAATAAACCATTCCACATTCAAATGGTCAGTGTGCATTCTAAAAACAATAAACCCCTGTCTGGTTATAACAGCTGACTCTTGGGTAGTGTCCTGTCTGCATGGGCAAAGTGATGAGAACACTAAAATATGGCCATAAGTTGATGTAGCTCATAGCAAAATTTTCTGTTTCCAGAATCACAAATTTCGAGGTGCTGTTTGATGCACCTGTGCTAACAAGGAAAGCTTTAATGGAATGATTTCCACAGGATTATTCCTTGATGAAATTAAGTTTATTTTTATACCAAAAACTTGAATGTCAGTGAACTCTTCTCATTTAAACCTCCGTTAGGGAAGATCTTAAAAATATATACCAGTGCTGGTTTAAGAACACTGCATCCTTGCAAATAATGGCTGTTGTTTCACAAAGCATATTTCTGTATTCCTTTTATGGATTAAAATCTCAGAAAGAAGAGCCTCATCTAAGTGGGCTGTAAAGATATTCTGCTCCTTCCTTTTTTGCCTCTGAGTAGTTCAGGGAGTTGTTGCTTAATTTCATGGGTGTTATGTAAAAGTGGAAACTTTCATGGTGAGGGGTAATTATTTTCTCTTTGGAAATTGTAATTCCTTTCTCTTTCTAAATTGTAAGAGGCTAGCTAAGTTGAGACTAACTTTGTGACCCATTTAACTCAAATTGTTGGAGTAGAGAAACCACCTCAGTCATTTTCACAGAATAGATTTTTAAAACACTGTATTATCAAATCCTGTTTTGCTGTTTTGTGGAGTTTTTCAGACATCCCCAGGCCTAGTAAATCAGCTTGGTTCTAGTTACTCTTGGTGTTGCAGCATCTATATTTTCCTCCCAACTGTGGTTCTTAGTGGAAGTTTTCTATATTTTCTTCTGCAGGCTTCATGGCAACAGATAATTTACCACATAAATTTAACATGGCTTCTCTTTTGTATAAATGATTGGAATGTGTTCAGTTTATGGAGAAAAAAGATTTTTTTTTTTTCAAGAAAAAAGATTACTTTCTTCAGAGTACTTTTATGGGGAATGAGAATAAAAAATCTGGAGGGGTATGTTTCCTTGTAGTGATAAATATATTTTAAAAGCAGCTGCAAGACAGTGCTATGACCTGATTCCAGCTGGCTCTGAAATTTGACATCATTAGTCAAGCTTAGACATTGTCTCAATCAGTAAATTGGGCTGGAAGTAATAATTTTTCTAAAGGGGTGAAGGGAGTTGGGAAGGTTTGGAAAGGGGCATGAAAGAAAACTTCAAGATATGGAGTTCACTCTCAACACATTTTTAGTAAATTATATTATGGTTTCAAAATTTCAAACGTTTTTTCAGCTATTTTAGTGCTCAAAGTGAAGAAAATGAAGGAAAAGCGTAACTGTCACACCTGTTAGATGTTCAAAAATAACATTTTCAAGATGATGGAACTTCAGGAACATTGGATGGAATGGTTGCTATGTAGGATATTTCATGTTTTCTTTATGGACACCACGAAGTGGATTTATGGGATTAGGATTAGACCATCTGGGCCATGAACTGTAATAGTTTCAGTCACAGTCCTCCAGTTAATTGATGTTAATTGAGAGAGGCTCCAAGAAAACAGCCACCTCTTCCCTGGCTTGGCATTTTTGCACACCCAGGTGCACTCAGACACCTCATGTAGGTCCTTAATATTACCAAGATCCTGGGGAAAAACTAATAACTTCATACAGCAGATCAGAAGCTTAAAAATGTGAAGTGCAGCAGGAGAGAGCAGAGTGATGTCAGGTGAAGATGCCAAAATGGTTTCAGTAGCTGAATCAAGTCCCCTCTACAGAAGAAGCCAAGAGTTGGTGGATAATAGCATGCTCTGAAGATGCTGAAAAGTAGCGAGGCTTGAAGTGGTTTATTCAACAAAATATAACACTTTAAAATAACTTTGCTTCTTTCTCCAGAGGCCACCTGAATGACCTGGAGAATATTGTCCCGTTTGTTGGCATTGGGCTGCTGTACGCTCTGAGCGGCCCCGAGCTGTCCACGGCCCTGCTGCACTTCAGGATCTTCACAGGGGCTCGGATCCTTCACACCTTCGCATACCTGATCCCTCTTCCCCAGCCTGGCAGGGGTTTGTCTTGGGCAGTTGGCTACTCAGTGACCTTCTCCATGGCCTACAAAGTGCTGAAGACAGCGTGGCTCCTGTAGCAGAGCTGTAGCCTCCCTGTGCCCTCCGACATTCCACACCAAGTTTCCAGCACCGTCCGATGATATTTTGAGTGAGCTGATGATTTTCTGTGGTAACTGGAATTCTTTTTTTTAGCAAAAGCTTTTTTGCTCCTATTCAGAAGTGAGTCTTTTTTTGGAGGAAAAAGAATCCTTCTCCCTGTATTCCCTGTGTATGGGTTGCACTGCCAAATACTAGATTGGATGTTCCCTTTGCGATTTGTCAAGTGCTTACAATTCTAAACATGCAATGATGCTGTATTGATAGAGTGTTTGATAATTTTCTACAGATGCACTATTTTTGGCTGTAAATCAATAAAGACAAGATTAAAAAAAAAAGCCTGTTTGTATTTTTTGTTTTCATTTCAACTCTTCTCACTGCAGCCAGCAAATAGCATGTCACTATGTATCAGGGAGAGATTCCAATCATACAGTTCTTTGAAAAAAGCTCACCTTAATAATAAGATATAACCAGTAATGCTAGACTTGTAAAAAAAAAAAAAATCTTTGATGAAAATGTTTGTGTAATCCACTTTAGGATTAAGAAACCTAAACTGCAGCTCCATTTCTTTCAGTTGAATAGATTAAAAAGAAAGAAAGTATTCGTGCTAATTTCTGTTTGAGACACTGGTAAACATTGGAAGTNCTAGACTTGTAAAAAAAAAATCTTTGATGAAAATGTTTGTGTAATCCACTTTAGGATTAAGAAACCTAAACTGCAGCTCCATTTCTTTCAGTTGAATAGATTAAAAAGAAAGAAAGTATTCGTGCTAATTTCTGTTTGAGACACTGGTAAACATTGGAAGTAATTCTTTTTGTTGGGGTTCCTGCAAACATAGGTTTTGTGACTGGATAAAGTGTAGACCCTTTGTAGAGGATTTTTAAAAAAAAAATAAATTAATAAATAGAGCATAAAATGAGTGACACTTGCAAATGTAGCTATCAAGTAATTCAGATGTACATATATAATTAGTGTGTCATACTGTCATAAATATGTTTCTGATAGGAAATTTTGCTCTTTGCTTACATCTTTCTATGATGTGTTAATTTGAAATATATTCTTTAAAGACTTTTCCTTGTCTTGTTGTTTGGTTGGTTATTTTGGGGTTCTCTAGTAGGTCTGGCTTAAATAATAGCATGAGGTTTCAAGTGACCCAGGAAGGTCTTTATATGCAGTGTGCTGGTCACTGAGAAGGCAAAAGTCAGGGCACAACACGTTTGGTTTCCTCTCCTACCCCAGAAGCTGTGCCCCTAAGGGATGGCCCAGAGAGGAGACACAGAGTTCTCACTGCTGCTTCCACATCTCAGGGGTTTTGTTTTGCTTTCTGCATGGGAGCAGTCGCTGTAGTACTGCAGGAAATAACACTGGAGGGCTTTCCTATGTGCCCACAGTTGTGAGGTGCAAGTTTCTGCAGTGTTACATTGGGCTGCAGCTCAGAAGGGTGGCAGGAGGAATGGGGAAGAATTCAGAGACTGGTTTAATCCAAAAGAAGAGGATTTTTATTGAAATTTAAGTGTAGTGTTTAAGTCGTGTCTACTAAAGAAGAGGGTAGAACCTGAAGTCAATAAGTTAACATTGATTTAACAAAAGTTAAATCTAACTAATGAGTAAAATAACAAAGAGCTGCATCCTCTAGAAGGAGGATGAAGGGAGATGATGATTAAAAGTTGGACATTGGGGAGCTTCAACTCCTGACATGGCAGAATCAGCACACATCAGCACCTCTGGGTTAGCAGAGGCTCCAACAGAGAAACATGGCACTTGTGTTTCTTCTTGCACCTTCCTCCACCACTTCCAACCTGTGCTCTTTCCCTTCTGCTCCTTCTTCCTCTGCTAGGTTTTATGGGATACCTTGATGGTATAGCTGTAGCAAAGGCCACCAGCTCTTCTGGCCTGAGGAGGAGCAGTGATGGAGGGTGGAGGAGCCAGGCTGCAGCCTGGAACTGTGTCACAGACCAGTCATGGTCACAGTCAGCCTGCCAGCTCTCATCAGTCTGTGGCTACTCTGCCTTCCTTATATCATGATAACAGCATGTAAAACTCCATTTCCTCCCTACTTTGTAGCTTGCCTGTCCCTCCCAGCTGTGTGTCTTTCCACCCATTTAAAACAAAGGGAATGTAGGCACGATGCAAAGGGCTCTGAAATTCAGCAGCAGAGCAAGGTCTCTGCTGTAGCATGGAAAAGGCTCTTCAGACAAGCCTGGTTGTCAATGCCAGGCATATTCAGGAGCAGCATTTTCAGCTCCTTTTGCATCAATCTTCTGTACAGAAATCTCATTCCTGGAGACTTGTCTTTAATTCTGTGATCTTATACTTGAAACAAAACTGGTTTTAAATCCCTTCCATTTGCTCAGTGGTTTCAAAGCCCAGAACATACACTCACTATGTGCTGAGAAGTAGAAAAGATAACTGGAAACCCTTAGAAATACCTAGAGTGATTCAATATTATTCTGTGTTTCTCTTGCATTTATTTTAAACCTATATTTTATTTTCCTTTGCTCCCACAAATACCATCTGTGCATCTGGGCGGGGTACGTGCTCAATCTGGGAAATGTGCCTCACCAGATTCCGTCAAACGCCGACTGCCAGCTCTGCATAAACTGTCTTGGAATGGTCCTTGTCACACAGCTCTTGCATTTCTCTGCTCCCTGCCCTGTAGAGGTGCACTGTGCCTGTTGTACAGCTGTAAATTTTGAAATGCTAACGTATTTCAGGAGAGCTAGCAAAGGAGCAGGAATGTGTTAGTTGAATTTATTACTCAGCTAAACTGAATTTTCACCTTTTAAAACATGCGCGTGGATTTCAGACTGCTAGTATCAGGTTCTCTTGCAAAAATCATTAAATGAAGTAACCTGTAACTGATGAAACAACCGCCTGTTATCAGCAGGTGTGCTCCCTCTGACCTGGTGAAAGTGCAGAAAGGGCTGCTCCACGGGAGCCCTGAAAAACGAGGTCAAACCATCAGCTTCTGTGCTTCATTTCTGTTATGCCCCTTATTCCCTTCTTCCCACCACCAGTCTTGGGCAGCTGGAGAAACTACAGGGTTTCTTCTCTCAGCTCATTATCCCTGGCATTTTGTGTTCTTCTCCCAGCTATGCTGTGTATCTTTGAAGTGGCTCTAACAGTTGACCATGAAGCACCTCAACACACCAGCTCACACAACCTGGTTAGCTGACTTCATCTCTGAGGGAACTTCATGGGCTGCTTTGGTTTCAGAAGTGTGACTGTGAGCAATTCCTCAGTTTAGTTTCTGTTTGTGTGGGTAACTGCTTACAGGCCTTTGGGCAGAATTTGTGCTGGTTTTCCTGACTGCAGACACATGCACTGAAGGCACTGAATTGTTGGGAGAGATGGTGGCTGGTGGGGAGCTCTGAGCTAGGACTTGCTGGTTGATCATGGCTTCTTGTCCTGTCACAATGAAGAAAGTGTTGAAAACTATAAATGGTACATTAAACATTTCCTGGAATTTTCAGAAACAAGTGTGTGTCTGAGCTTCACCACCTTCGAGGTATTTATTTCGAGAAGCTGGGTCAATGTTTCTGTACTTTATGGAATTGTTTGTCATCAAAATACAGAAGAAGGAAAGCCTGGGCTCCTAACTCAAATACTTTGGGGTTTGGAAAAATTCTTTTTACCTGAAGCCGATGTTTGCTTAGCTGTGTCTATTCCTAGTTATTTACAGAAATAAATTCAGTCTAGATTTTTCATGGAAAATGCTTGTCATGTATGTCTTTTCTAAGAGCAAAAAATAAAAAGCTGAACTTTTAGAACACCATTTTTAATGTGTTGGCTGTCATTATTCAAGCTAATGGAGTTTCCATTTCAAGGTTGAAGATTAAGAAGAACTTCTCTCTTTTCCAAATGTTGTCCTGCCAACTGAGATGGCACCAAGTGCTCTCTGAAGGTTGTATTGACACGTGTCAAAATATTCCCATGATTAAATATCTCTGGCTGTTGGACACTTCGAAATCTAATACCTCTTTGTGACTCTAGGTGATATTCAGGCTTCCAAATCTTGATTAGTGACTCCTACTCATGGATTCTGAAGGCTAAAATAGATCATCAGCTCCTTCAGCCTGACCTCTAGTGGAAAAGATGCCATGGAATGGCTGCCCTTCTGCTGAGGTTAGTTCATAACTTCCAGAAGGGTGTGTGATCCTCGTTCAGAGACTTGGGAAAACAGGCATTGATTCACTCTTTTCTGTGACATTGGCTCTCTCTGGTATGTATGTACACTAAACTTAGGCTTTAAGTACACCATAGTTTGTTTTTGTTGGCTTTGATTGGTGTTTTTGTGTGGTTTTTCCTGGGGTTCTTTGGGGTGTTTGGTTGGTTGGTTGGTTTTTTTGTTTTTTGTTTTTTGTTCTTTTTTTTTTTTTAATTGAGACAGTTCTTATTAAATTGTTGCAGTGCAAGGTGGAATATGAAATATTATAATCAGGATTTTCCCCCCCACAAAGCACTCTGCTCCAATTTAGCATATATAATCTCCATATGTGACCATATAATCTCCACAAGTGAATGCCTTTACACCAGATTCTTGGCTGGTAGGCCCTTGTGTGCATCACCACTGACAGCATCATTCTTTTATTTTTTTATTCTCATATGTGGGAGAGCTTGGAGAAAGCTTAAGAAGAGGAAGTTCCAAGGAAGCTATCTTTTTACTAAAAAAAAAAAATATTAAAAATTTAGGAGAGACAGAAAGAAGACTCATGGGTACTGCTTGTCCAGTGAGGGGGAATAAATTCAGAAGGTAGCGTCAGTCCTGTAGAAAAAATGAGGAGAAAAAAGAAGAGAACTTAAAGGAAGGAAATGACAGCTTAGAAGAGCATCAAGGAGCACACTGGATGAAGACTGGTAGATGAAGTGTGGTAAGAGAGGCAGGTATCTTTCTGCCTTATAGAATTGCTTTACTATCTCTTTAAAACAAGCTCATTTTAAAGAACATTTTTCTTTGTGTATTCAGTCTTTAAATATCTGCAAAGAGGATTATAAGTACCTCAAATGAGGATGGAGAAGACCCATGGGCTGTGTAGCTAATTCTGTTTACACAGACCACTGCAGTGGAGATGGCACTTGACATTGTGTGTCTATAAAACTGGTCCCAAAATGACATCACAGCTGCAACAGGGAAAGGACAATTATTTCCTTTTTGCCTGGAAAGTCTTATATGGCACTTACTTTCAAATTTACTTGAACCAATTCCTTTTCACTACAATGCTTTCATGGAAACAAGAAAGGACCTTCAGAAGGGTGAGTCTGGGAGCTGGGCAGGAAGGCTTCAGCTCTGGAGGTTGTCCCACAATTCTTGGAAGAATTCTGAACTTCATCTCTTTAACCCTCACTGTAGGAGCTGCAGGGATTAGTGCACGTGGAATTGCCACAGAAGTGCTCAAGGTAAGTTTAAAATTCTTAATCTCTAAGTATCTAAGAGATCAAAATAATTGCTATAAAGGTAGAACTTAATCTGCTTTCTCTTTCGATAAAAAGTGACACTAAAACCTCAATTTTCCCTAAAGAGCCTGCAGTTATGTTCTAAGTGTGCATGACTGCCTCATTTATTTAATACTGGCAACTATACAGTGGAAAGTTGTTTACTATGGGATTTTCACATCAAACCAGGTGTGGTCCATCCTACAGGCTGCATTTCTCAGAGAGCAGGGCTGGCAAGTCCCATCACTCTGGTGACGTGTGGGAGTTCCTGCTGAACTCTTGAAGGGGGGTTTTCACAAACTCCCACCAGGGGAGGGACTAAGTTAGATCTATTGTTTGTAAATTGTAAATAGAGAAGGGCTGGTGGGAGATGTGGTGGTTGGAGGCCTCTTGGGGCACAGTGATCATGAAATTATGGAGTTCTCGATATTTGGTGAAACCAGGAGGAACATCAATAAGACTCTTACATTCGACTTCTGAAGGGCAGACTTTGGCCTGTTTAGAAGGCTTATTCATAGAGTTCCTTGGGAAGCAGCCCTTAAAAACAAAGGAGTTCAGGAAAGGTGGATGTGCTTCAAAACAGATCTTGAGGGCACAGGAACAGACTGTCCCTGTGTGCCCAAAGACAAGTTGATGAGGCAAATGTCCAGCCTGGATGGGCAAGGAGATTTTGAAGGAACTTAGGAAGAAAAAGAGGATGTATCATCTTTGGAAGGAGGGTCAGGTGTCTCAGGAAGTATTTAAGGGGGCTGCTACAGCATGTAGGAAAAAAATAAGGGAGGCCAAATCTCAGTTTGAACTTAAAACGGCGACTTCTGTAAACGATAATAAAAAATGTTTTTACAAATATATTAATGGTAAAAGGAAGGATAAGATCAACCTTTGTTCTTTATTGGATGAGGGAGGGAGGGAACTTAGTGACTGCAGATGAGGAGAAGGCAGGAGTGCTTAATGCCTTCTTTGCCTCAGTTTTTAGAGGGAAAACAACTGCCCTTCAAGACAGCTCTCCTCCTGGGTTGGTAGATGGTGTCAGGGGCCAGAACGGTGCCCCTGTCATCCAAGAGGAGGCAGTCAGAGAACTGCTGAGCTGCTTGGATATTCATAAATCCATGGGACCTGATGGGATCCATTCCAGGGTGATGAGATCAGCTTGTGAAGCCACTCTCCATCATGTACCAACAATCCTTGCTCACTGGTGAGGTTCCAGATGACTGGAAGC
>VYXF01007844.1:63152-86326 GCA_013397295.1 Polioptila caerulea | reverse complement strand
GGAACACAAACCCTGAGAGGAACCCTGAGGGAGCTGGGGGAGAAAAGGAGACTTAGGGGTGACCTCAGCACTCTCTGCAGCCCCTGAAGGGTGGCTGTAGCCAGGTGGGGTCGGGCTCTTTCACCAGGCAGCACTTACAGAACCAGAGGACACAGTCTCAAGCTGTGCCAAAGGAAATACAGGCTGAATATCAGGGAAAAAAGTTTTTCACAGAAAGTGATAAAGTACTGGAATGTCCTGCCTGGAGAAGTGGCGATGTCACCATCCCTGGATGTGTTTAAAATGAGACTGGATGTGGCACTCAGTGCCAGGGTCTGGTTGAGGTGTGAGGGCTGGGTTGGACTCCATGATCTTGAAGGTCTCTTCCCCCCTGGTCATTCTGTGATTCTGTGATTCTATGAATACTCTGGCACTCAAGTTCTTTGAGACCATGATGCTCATGAGCTTTTGTTGTCTCTCCAGCAATTTGGGATTTGCTGTTGATCTCTCCTTGTCTTCAGCTGGGAGAGGGTTCCAGTGCTGCTGCTCTGCCTCATTAGCTGACAGATGGCTTATTCCACTAATTTTGCATGAGGACTTTGTGGTGATTATAATGACACATTCACTGCTAATATAAGTGATAAACACTAAATTTTATCATGTCCTCATTGAGTGAGCATTCAGAAGTTTTGTCAGACTGAAATTTATTTTGATGCTCAGCCCTTGGATGGAGTTTGATGTACCTATTTTCAAGGTAAATGAAATTAGTTCTGCAGGTCCTCTTGGTTTTCCTGGGGATTATTTTGCAAGTGAAAGCCGGGATACAATTTCCTTATTTGAATCTGGGGTTCAGCAGCTGCATTGTTTGATTATAGCACTTTCATTTAGAGGACTCCAACATTCTTCAAACAAATCAGACTCGCAGTTACTCCCACTGTACGTGGCAATGTGTTAGAAAAGAATAAAATAGCCAGATTTTTCCTTTCTGTAATTTTGGTTTTCCCTTCAACCTTTCCTCGTTCCCGATGAGAAACCCGCAGTTATCTCAGATCCATGGGCAGGGCAGTAGGTTTTTCCTCCTTCTCCTCATTCTTAATTTTGTGCGTGGTGCCACTAGATGTCCCTCTTTGGCTTTTTTTATTAGATTTCAGGACTCGACCAGTAAGGAATAAAGTAGCTCTGCTCTACATCGCTGGCAGATTAAGTTGTAAGGGGAAAATATTTTGCTAGATTTAAAGAAGACATTTATAATAGATATTAAGACAAAAGCGTGCCTCTGTACAGTAAACTTGTACTAAAAAAACTTTATGGAAAAAGTGACCTTTGTGAAAACAGAATATGCAACCTGTGGCTGAAACATTAGAATGTTTTGTATTGTTTTGCTTTTCTGAATTAACAAGGCACCAGGTAACTGCAACATCTGAGTTCTTCTACCGAGGTTCCTAGAGAACGATGCAATTTTTATTTTAATTGCCTGCTATTGTTTTTGATAGACAAACATATTTTATAATTTGTATTTAGCAGTAGAGTAAACTGAACAGGACTGAGGCTGTTCAAAAACTTGAAGCAGAAATAAAACTCAGAAGCTGTGTCTGTCTGTCACAATAGCCAGAGGAGAGAGTCAGCAAAAATAGTTTACTTCAAATTTCCTTGATAGTTACAAAATTCGACTTGGGAATTTAAAGGTGCTGTAAAAAATGTTGCTTGTATTTGAAAAAACTGAGATGCCCTATAAAGCAATGTGTGCACAGCAGATTTACTTGTCACACAAAATGCCAGGGAAGTGGTGGGGGGCATCTTTGAGTGATCCACTTGGCACAGAGGTGGAGAACAGTGTCAGCATAATGAATAGGAGCTTGCTTGGTGGATGGAAAATATTTTAAATTGAGATTTTATTTAATGGATTTGAACTTTTCATGCCCAATTACCTTCTTGCTGAAAAAGAACAATAATAATAATAATAATAATAATAATAATAAAGTGCAAAGGTTCAGTTTCTTTCTAGAAATGGGGAAATGTGCTTGGAGAGCTGTCAAAAGGCACAGTCAGATCTCAGGAGCATGGAGCAAGGTAGCTAATGCTCTGGAGTGAATGCCCATCAGCTCCTTTTGTGGCTTTATGTGTCCTTGTCAATGGTAATGTGGCAGAATGGCATGAGTCATGTACAGGGACAGATGGTAACAAAGAGTTGGTTAAGGTCAGAGAAGAAATGTCCTTGTGAGGGGTTTACATTATTTCTTTCATTTGTCCAGTTAAGTCCTGCAGATGCATGAGTTATAGAGGAACCCACCCTCCAAAACAAGTTAGCAGGATTTAGGTGAACTATTCCAGGATATACAGAAATAAATCCTTCCCACAGAAACCTTAATCCATCCTATAGCAGGAATGTAAGGGGGACCAAGTAAAGTGGCAATCCCTGTGAAATTCTGTAGGTCTTTTCCTTCTGAAACAACAGCCTGTTCTTAGTGAACTTCCATTGTAGGATATTCAACTCCAGGTACATGCACATCACTGAAGAGAAGGCTAGTCCTGATGTGTGTACTAAATAAAAGTGTATTTTTATGGGTGTGTGTAATGAAAGAGGACACTGGATTTAAATTATCCAGCTCTCTTTGCTATGATATCTGAATATTGGATATTGACAACAGACCCTATTCAGCAACCAGTGAATTGAGCAGAATTGTTCCCACTGACTTCCTCAGGCTTTGTACCTAGACAAATACTCTCTATCATGTTCCATTCATTTAACTACGTGCAGAATACAGCCTGCACTAAAATATTTACTGCCAGCAACAGTGTCCAAAGAAAACATTGTATTTCTCAAAATTTCAGAGGAGAAAAGCTAGATGCCACCTAACTTCAGCTTTACCTCAGCTGTAACCTCTCCTAGAAGTGGCTGCTCCATTGTTCACATACTCTTGATCCCAGCAAGGGCTTTATTGATGACTTGGCATTACTGATGGCTCATAGGGTGCAATCCTCAGCAGGGCACATGAGAACAGACCCTGCTGGCCATGCAGTGCTGCTTTTGTTCTGTGTGCTGCTCAAAGGGCCTCTGTCACCCTGAAAATCACCTTTAAAAATCTGAAATCTGGTCAATTGAAACCAAACAGGCTACGAGGACGTGGGCCCAGTCCCACAGCTGCTGTGGGATTGCAAGAGAATTGCAAGATCAAGAGAATCGTGTTTTCCTCATTCTTGTTGGTGGCTTTTTCCTGTGCATGTGTGAAAGCAAACAACTTCACTGACATGGAAATGAAAGAGTGGGTATGACCAAACCCAAAGCATAAAAAGTAAATAATCCACATTTGCTTTGTGTATTTTAGAATGAGGGAATAGAGAGTATTTTTCCTTTAACTCCTTCAGCTGCTAAAAAATTTTGTCTGAAAATTTGCATGGAATAAACTCAGCTCTAGGATAGACAAACGGAGAGAATTTTATGGCAACTTCTGAAAACAGTAATTTTAGAAACTGAATAAAGTTTGGTAGATCTGAATGAACATTTTGAACATAGTTTTGAAACAAATTTATTTTTTTAAAAGTCAATAAATTTCTCTGATTTAAGAAATCAAAATATTTTCTTTTGTAGAACATGACATTTTAATATTTGTACACTGGATGGATTTTGCAACACGACTTGTTGGACAAGCACATATCACACCCACTGAAAACCAGGGATATCAATGCAGCAGATACCAACTACCCAGTCACACACTGAGAACCCCATCATACAGCTGAAATAATTTTTCAGCTGCTAATTTTTCAACTGCTATTTCTCTTCATAATAGATGAGAGAGAAAATTCATGATCTAACTTGAAGTATTAAAGTGAGACCAGCAAACATACGAGAGAGTAATCTGAGATTGCCATATTCTCCAAGGTGTGGGCAACACAAAGTCCCCTGCAGCCCTGGCAGGGGCAGGTGATGGACTGGTTAATGATGCAATACTTTCTTTAGTAATGTGTCTCATTTGGACACCACAGCACATCCTGTTTGTGTCTCATCTCCTTTCCCTGGTATTTTATCTATGTCCACTGCGCTCACATTTTGACCCAAGGGACTTTTATTTTAATCATTTGCTCTTCCTACCTGAACTTTCTTCTACATACTTAATATTACTTTACTTGGGACTTGAACATATGGAACAGATATTTTTAATTCTCACAGTTAACGCTTGACTGCTTAAAAGATATATTTTTCTACTTTCAAAGAAAGCATTTAAAATCTCCTATATTATGCTTGCTACCTAGAAAAATGTTTAGTGCTGACCAGGAATGCATGCAAAGTGAAACTTGTTTGAGTTTTTTTTTTTTTTTTTCCCCTGGCAGGACAATAACTGACTTTAGTGAATGAAGAAGTTTTACCCAGTGGAGCCTTAAAGTTTCTTTGCAGGCTTGTGGGATCATTTGGCCAACTCATGGAGCTGTTTTATGTGGTCATTCTGGGGAGGTACCAACCTGGCAGATATGCTTCATTAGCAGGACCTTGATGCTGTGGGAATCAAGTTACTTGTAGCTCTGACCAAGACTAGCAGTTATAAAACCTCCAAGTTTTATAACTGCAGCACCAGAAGGCCTGTCTTCTATCCCAATTTCATTTTTGACTCTGTCAGGTAACAGCTCTGTGCTTCTGTTCCCGGTCTCCAGACTTCTATCAATAAAATGATTAATGCTTAAACAAAAGCTAACTCCTGAAATTGCCTGTTTACATGGCTGAGTTGTGCATCACACACACTCACAAACGAGAATCACGCACTCACAAATGTTCAGCTGCAAGACAAGATGAAACAGAAAGGCGAAGAGCCAAAGAAAATGTAGAGCAGTGTGATACTTGGACTTGGAAAACCTCTTCTACTTTTGTTTTGTGACACAAGCTGGGCCACTTTTTGCTTTTGTTTCTGTCACCTTTTTTGGAGTTTTGAGCAGGTGACTGTATCTCATTAACAGTGAGATTGGTATAGAACCTTCTGTAACAGGATCATGTTTCTGGTGGAAGCTGCAATTTTAATTTGTTGCTATAGGTGGTACTGTAATATTAATACATAATGTAAAATAATCATACATAATATAAAAGAATAATACATAATATTTAAAAAGATGAGGAAGTAATAAAAAGGTGAGAACAATCAATAAAATGAATGGTAGCAAATGCTGATGGTTCATACTGTCAAAGTTCCAGCTGAGCTGATTTTTAAGCTTGAAGGGGACATGGTCAAATTCATGTGGTGGCTTTGGACCTGAGTAGTGCAAGTCTGCAGGACACTTTGTCCTCAGCCCTCTCCCACCAAATCTCCCAGAACCACAGTTCACACCCTGCTCCTTTCTCCTCACCTGGTGACTGTCTGTGACAAAACCCTGAGAACTTGGCAAAAATGTCCCAAGATGACCAGGAAATCTTGAGGTAAGACATGAAAGTTGGATAATGCTTTTCAAAATGAAGAAGGTTCTTGACATTTAGGGAACCAAAAAACATTTGAGCGGAGTTTCATCTGTAAAACAAAATTTCCACAATCTTTTCCAGCCTCACCTTAAATAGGGTTCCCTCTCACTTAGCTTTTCTAGACTATGTTGTTTTACTTACAGAGGAGCTTAAAAATAACTAATTAGTTTTCTTTCATTTTATAATAATGCTGTTTTCAAGTCTATGTAGTAGTTACAGAGTCCAAAGAGGAAGTGAAAGAGTAAGACTCGTGCAAAAATCCCTTCTGAGAGAATTCCCACTTCCAGTTATTCTTCCCAATACATGTTCCTCTGGCCAGAAGTGTGAATGCTGGTATCAAGCTCTCCAGCATTCCCCTGGTTACTGAATTTGGGAGTGCAGCACCAGGAATCAGTATTCAAGGCAGCAGGATTTTGTCAAAGCTGCTATTCTGACAGGATAATGCTTACTGATCTCCTATAGCAGCACCCGTAATAGCACATTCTCAGGGAGCAGTTACTGTACAATAAAGGTGATTCTTTGGGCTGTTGAGGTCAGCATGGCTCTCCTGCCTTGTCCTACAACCCCAGGGTTTGGAGTTCTCCTGTGCTGAACGGGCTCTGAGCTGGGAGGGAGCAAAGCAGAAATTGTGTGAGCTGGCTCAGGGCCTCGTCCAGCCCAGCCCTGAACGTCTCCAAGGGTGGAGTGTCCACACTTCCACTGGCAACCAGAAGCATTAATTACTGAAGTCTTATTATCAACAGTTAGTTACCAAAGTTTTTTAAAAAATCCCAGGGTCTTTGGGACAGATAATATCCCTAATTACACAGCAATTCCCCTGCACGCTGCCACAACATTAGTGATAACAATAATAGAAACCTTCTTTCAGCAGGTGATTGTGCATTTCCGTGTAGACAAAATGCTATAGAGAAGGTATTCCACAGAGTAAAATGTTTATAGTAAAATCTGAGAGGTCTGTCTTTTTGTGGCATGTGTGGTTTTTCAGATATAGTTATGTTTACTCAGTACTGCTTGTAAAAGATATTTTAACCTTCTCCCTCAAAATATATTTCACAGCATCACTATAATATGCCTGTGAAACAAACATCTGGATTTCTTAAACATCCAAACCCATCGTTTCACAGGGCTTTATAGAAATTGGAAACATAGTTAAGATTTATTTATTATGTAAAACGGCAGGGATTATTATGTTCATTACTTTAAAATTGCACAATGCTTTTACATTAGGATCAATTTTAGAGCACAGGATTAGCTACTAAACTTCTGGCAGTTTTGGTGCCTTATTACCTTCTATTATATTCTGAAGTAATTTTCATTTATTTAATTTAAACTTCTGTCATTCTGCTTTTTCAAACCTTAATGTTTCTGCTTCTAAAAATCCAGTTGGTGTTTTCTATCTCCACTGCTAAAGAAGAGCTGTTATTAAGTGATTCGATGGCTTGTTTAGTCCCTTGACTATTCCAAGGCTCACTTTGCTTAATTTAACTACTGTACTTGCCTGCTCCCTCTCTCCTCCCCCCCGCCCCTTTTTTGTTCTTAATTGTTTTCAGAGTACTCAACTTCCTGTGGGGAATCAGTCAGCATGCCAGACTTCAAAGCACTTGTTACAGTAGACCAATTTGGCAATATGCTAATTTAAGCCTATTTTTATATCTTTCTACGTTGTTTCTACGCAAACAAAGACCATTTTGGACATTAGTGAAAGAGGGAGGTCTTGGGAGATTTTTTTTTATTGCCTCAGATCTTATTGGGGGGGAAAAGGGAGTTAGTCTCAGCTGTTGAAGATGGAAAATACCTGTAGGGTCTTATTTAATACATCCTTCTCTTAATTATGTACTCCATTTTATTTGCTTTGCCTAATCCAGTCCTGGTCCTTCAAGTGAATCCACGTGCATTGGGAGTGGATTGGCTTTAAATCAGGGTAACTGGGGTACAGCTCTGAGATGTGGGGCTGAGGGGCCTCAGCTGTGCTAACCATTACTGCTTCACAAAACAAAAACATCCCAAAAATAAAGGAATGCTGAAGCACACATTTAGGACCCCTGAAATTCCTCATAACACTGAAACATGTTGAACCTAGGAAGGTTTTAAGTGGCTGGATAAAAGCATTTCATCTCTAATTACGTGTACATTAACAGACATGGTACAATTTAGGGTCTCAGGCACCTGATGGGTGATGTCCAGGAGATGTGTACAAAACCAAACTGTCTCTGCCTCCTCCCTGCCAGCAGCACAGCAGAGCAGGGGATGGGGCCTCTGGTCAGTTCAGCACACGCTGTCTTTGCTGCTCCTTCTGCCTCAGAGGGATGGCTCCTCTCATCCTGCCCCATCTCCAGCAGGGATCCCTGCCATGGGCTGCAGCCCTTCAGGAGCAGACTGGCCCAGCATGGGTCCTGTATGGGGTCACACCCTGCCAGCAAACCTGCTGCAGCTCCTCTCTCCATGGGGTCATAGTCCTGCCAGGACCCTGCTCCAGCACAGGCTTCCCACAGGGTCACAGCCTCCTTTGGGCATCCACCTGCTCCAGCACCCACCTTGGGCTGTGGGTGCATCTCTGCAGCCCTGTGGCTTTCCATGGTTTGCACCAAATGCTGCAAAGGCATCTCTGCTCCAGTGCTTCCTTCCACACTCCCCTGGCTATCTGCAGAGTTGTTGCTCTGACCTATTCTCACGCCTCCCTCCAGGTACAGTTGTTTTTGTGCAGGTTTTTCCTCTTTTCTGAAATCTGCTAGCCCAGGGGAGCTGTCACTGCCACTGGTGGGCTCAGCTTGGCCAGTAGTGGGTCTGCCTTGGAGTCATCTGGCCTTGGCAGGGCTGGACAGGGGGAAGCTTCTGGCAGCTTCTCAGAAAAACACCCCTGTAGCCCCTCAACAACTTTGCCATACAAACCCAATACAGAGTGGTTTGGACATAATCCAAATAAGGTCTTTTGTTTTGTTTTTTTTTTAACTTTAGCATCATACATCATCCCAGCAAAGTCAACAAAGTCACAGTCTCAGCTTCATCTGTACCACCTGTATGCATCTTTGAGTTGTCTATCCATAAAGATTTGGTCTGGATCCATCACAAAACTGTGATTAGGGCTGTTTCTGGTAAGATAATAAGAGCAACCAGGTTTGTGCTTCATGCTGGTTGTAGGGTAGAGGATGGAAGGTCTGGCATGAAGTATTCTGGGATGATCTTTTGAATGTATCTTAACTGGCAAGACAAGTTCACTTAGGGTCTGGAAAGAACAGCATTTTTGTGTTATTGGGGGCCAGTGTGTCCTGTAGAACCATGACCTTGGATTTATCATCTGCTCATGGCTGGACAAGTTTAGCTTTTCAGTGGGATTATTTGATGATAGAGAGAGAAATCCTGGCCAGATTCTGTAAATCTCCAGTGACATCAGAATCTCATTCAAGGCTGTTATTAGCTTAGTGTTTAGTAATCAATGTCTTTGCACTCCTTGATTATGGTAATTTCATTAGTGATACTGCTCCAAAATGGCACGGATTGATTTTTGCAAGGAGCATCTTGTATACAAGGAAAGAACAGGAATTCCTGTACTCCCATATTCCCTTTTCACCAGCACACTGAGGAATGCATTTTCAAACTGTGCTCTCCATTCAAGCAGGCCCTTTGTGCTGGAGCCCTTCAGCCATGGATGGAGAGGCTGTTGGGCAGCAGGGGCTGTGTGCTCACAGGGGCAGGGGCAGCCCAGGCTCTGAAGGGTTGTCAGGAACCTCTAACCTGGAGCAAATGGTTTTATTGGAGGAGCTGGTGAGTGTGAGCTCAGTGCAGAGTGCTGGCACAGGGACCCTTCCACGAAGGCTCCAAAGCAGATTCTTGCATCACCTTTCTGCAGAGGGAGCACTGGGCAAATCCTGAAAAAAGCCAATGGGAAGCTCTGCCTGAAAATTCTCCAGCTCCCAGAAGAAAAACTATCTTGATCTTGTGAGATCATATTAAATTCTTAGAGACTTTCATAAAGTAAATGTAAGGTCAGGTCCTTTGATTTGTTGCTGTGATTAGTAATGCTGCCTTTTTGGGTGGGTATGGTCTAAAGGTGTTCTGTTTGTTCACAATCTCAGTCGAAAAATGGAAATAAACGATGGTTAATTACCAAAGAGAATTCTATTTGAGCTTTCCTACTGCAAAGAAAAAAATATTAAAGACACATCTAACCTGTAATTTCTCTTTTAAAATAAAATTTTAACCTCCTCAATTTTTTTTTTACCTCCTCAAATTCTTTTAATAAATAGTAAAAGCTGGTGGAATTTAAAGTGAAAATTCAATTTTTAAAGTATAGGTTGAAATCTTTTACAACAAAATGGTTTTTAATTTTCCCAGGCTATTTTAAAATTATTTTCTTATAACCAAAACTTCTGTCTGAATTCTTTCTCTCTGTTAAACAGTTTCAGACTCTCTAAAATGATATTTCTCGTTAGTTATGCCATTTGCATTTGCAATATGTACATAGCTCCAGCACAGTGTTTCTTTAAAAAGTGGTTTCTTATCCATTTAGCCACATCTATAAGGTGGAGTGATGCCTGCATATGCAAAAGATCAAACTATAATAACATCTTTGGAAATGGATGATAGCAGACTCTCAAGTAGCTCTCATTAGTGGAATTATATAGTTATAGCTAAGGAAATTATTATCTGAATACTACAGATGGTTCAATGGCTTCTTAGTGCAGGGACAGAGTGAAAAAAAAATCATAAGCAAAACATGCTGGGAATGACTAAATGGAAAATGAGAATTTTTTTCTGATTCCTAGCAGAAATGGCTCCAAGTCAAAATGTCAGATTCAGATAGCTGCAGACCTTAAGGCTAATGAGATCTGGATCTGTATTTTGTATCTTGCATCCATAGTTTAAAGTGAATTTGAGATCTAAATTTATATGTGTGATGGAGTTTAATATCATTTGAGTTTCTGGTTCTGGTTTCAAAGGTCTCTTAAACAGTGATGGCGACAGAACACATACCTCACGTTTTGCCCTAGTCTTTAAAATCAAATGTTATATTCTTTAAGAATGCGAATGCACAGAAGTGTCTGTATTGTGCAAGTGTAGGAAAGTAAAACAGTTTCTTTCACAGCAAAAGTTTAGGTCTTGTCCAGGAGATGTTTGTTGTTATTTATTGAATTTTGCTGTATTGATTTCTGTAACTCTGACTATTTATCTTTCTACTGCAACACAGATTTCAGTAAAAACTCTTTACGGGGCAAAAGGCCAGAGTGAAGTCTTTGCATGGCTTATCTGTAAAGTAGGAAGGGAGAGACTCAGAAGTTGCACCTACAAAAAACAGTGGGGCCTCTTTGATGTCTCTCTTAATGCGCTGGGTTTAGATTACTTTGTGAGTACAAAAAGGGTGAAAGGTTTGAGGATACTTTCAACTCACTCTCAGCATCATGATTTGTCCATGGGGTAGTTTTTAACAGAGCAGATACGAGGGGATGGGCTGTCAGATGCAGTGTCTCGAGGCTGAAATCTGGTCTCTGTCCACAGAAAACTCATGACCCAAAGATCCCTGATATTTTCAATATCATACTTCTTTCAAGGAAAAAAAAAAGAAAAAAAGCCCACATCATATGATTTTTTTTCTCAGTTTTTCCAGCCCTCTCAAGTTATTTTCTATAACTAAGAGCACATCATCCCCTCCCCTTTTAATTTTTTGTTAATTATGCAGATGACTCCAAGATGTCGTAATGTAGAACATGAAGTGCTGCAAAGCCATGGGAGCAGGTGCATAAAGCAGGGGATTGAGCAGGCACCACTCAGTCCTGTGAAAATGAAATATGTTTGGAAGAGTTCCTGTTCTATGGCAATGAATGGGCTGGGCTTTGTTCACCACCCCCTGTATTATCCACAAGCTTTTGCTGAAATGAAGAGATTTTTAATGAGAAGAAATCTAAGGCTAAACCATTAAACCCATTTTAAAAAGAATTAATTTTTCAGCTGGGCCTGATCTGGTCTGGAGCAAATCTGTCCAGTAACAAAATGTAAAGTAATGAGACAATGTTTAAATTTCAGAGAGGGAATTTGAAGACAATATCTTTCTGAGTTTTGCACAGGTCAAGAGCATTCAGATTCACAGATATTGTGGGTCAGCTCATTCCTGCTAGGAGTAATAACATAATTCAGGGTTAAGCCTTACAGGGAGGGGAAATTCTGTCCCTTCATGTTCTTCCACCTGTAGAGGACAATAGAATACCATGTCAACAGGCCCACATTCTTCTGACATCCTAATTAAACCCCCAAGACTTTCTAATAAGCTGCCAATCCTATTGCATATTTATTTTTGCAAGAATGCCAAACTCACAAGGTGCATCTTTTGCTGTTAGATATCCCCCAAAGGCAATAAATTATGTTTTTCCACTATATGACACTGTCCTTGGCTGATTAAGGCCTGGTTTAGGTGCATTGTTTTTAGTTCTGACCTAGGGTTTTTCACTAATTGGTAATTGCTTCGAGAGTTTTGTTAAGCTGATGTTACTGCAGGATTCCTGACAAGTGAAAAAGTACAATGAGGTAAATAAATAACAAATATCACAGAAAATGATCCTGTGTGGGCACAATGCTGATAGGAAGCCTAAAGCTCTCATCAAAATTTTCTTTACAGAAAATCTGAAATTATTGTTAAAGTCAGGCTATCCCAGATATACAGCTACAGAACTTGTATCAGAACCCAGCTCTGTTCACATAGGGAATTGGTAATTCCTGCTCTTCTTTTTCAAGTAGAAATGTTATATTTTCACTCTGAATAAATGGAATGAGGATTTGTCAGGCCAATTTTTTCGGCTTTCTTTCAACAAATTCACAAACTTTTAAAATGTCATATTGCTTTTGTGCATTAAAATGTCTTTAAGATCTGCCTAGGGAAAGGATGAGTGTTATTTATGACTTTCCTGTATATTTTGGCTTCAAATATTTAAATCTACCCATTATTGCAAGAAATAGACAGTTGTGGTCTCTGAAGGACTTAAAAAATCAAGGAAAATTTCCAGATTAGGAATCTTAGTGCAGTGACAATGAGCCCCAGATAATTACATATATATACATGAGCAAGTTATACAGGCTGAAAATTCTGCATTTTTGAAGAGAATTTTGGACAGACTTGGTCATATAGGAATCCTCTATTGCCTACTCATATCTCATTTGTCCCTGTGCTAGGACGTGTCAGGAGAAATAGGGGAGAACGGAATTTCTCCTTTCAACATTTCCAGGACTGCTTGTGGCCCAATTCTCTTCCCCAAAGGGCTTCGTGTACCTGTCCCTGCAGAGGAACTGGAGAGGACATTGTCATCCTTCTGACCTGAAAGTCCTGTGTGAGGGACAGGATGATGCCATCACCTTGTCACTGTCATTGAACTGCAGGGATTTCCCCCCTCAATGCAATGCCACCATTTTCTTTACATTTTCCACAGTTCTCATATGGTGGCCACCATATTCAATAGACAATTTGAATATGGATTGTTCCATAATTGAAGCTAAGCTAAGACACTAATTAATCCCTTTTCTGCAGCTCTATAATGAGTTGGCTGGCTTACAAATACCACTGACCTCTAATGGGTGGAAGCAGAACTGTTCAGTCATTTGTCATGTCTCAGAGGGCACAACTCATGCCCAATCTGCTTTAAGTTGAATAGTAAGGGCTTGTGCTTTTGCGTCAGGAGAATCTAATTTCAAGCTCAGACGCTGCCAGGAATTCCTGGTGGTTGTGGTCTTCAAGTTTAGGGTGTCATTAGTGAGCCCAAACGAGTGAGCAGCTACAGCAGGAATGAGTTAATGCCTTGCCCGCCCCTGTAAGAAAGTTTGCAGTCTGTCCACAGTAACAAATGGGAAGCTGTAGGTGGTGGGAAATTTGTTATACTGTATAAACAGAACATTTCAGGGCTATTATAAAAGTTGAGGTTTTTGGTGAGCAGAGCTCTTTATTATGTCTTTGTTCGTTGTGGGCTAGCCAGAAGTGATTCATGGAGTATTACTGTACATCTGATTTTAGTGGTTGCCCATTACATCATGTTAACATATTGCAGTAAGTGATCAATTCAGATTTTGGTATGCTGCTTTAATTCAGGTTTCATTCCTTGCCTGGTATTTATTTTTGGAGGGATGTTGTCCATCTTTGTCTGAGATCATACTGCCCTTTTTGCAGTAAACATTTTAGGATAAAATGCTTAATAAGATTTGCATTTAAAAAATGAACTAAAAGAACTGGGCACCCTCCAGCGAGAAACAAGTAATTATATCATTTGTACTGCAAAACAGGAGCAGCTATAAAACATCAGTGTACTTTTCAAGATTGATATTCTTGAGAAGCATTGCATTACATACAAAAGAACAGGCCAGGCAGAGGAGAGAAGCCCTTTCTTGTGGAAGTAACCACAGATTCAAGGCAGAGGCATAGGACTTCTTCTGGATTCTGCTTAATTAAGAATTACGAATTTACCACTTCTAGTTTTTGCCTTTTACTTTCATGAGATGCTGGTTGGAAAAGCTAGTGAGTGACATAGATAGATTTGGTTGTAATCAGAACAGTTTTTTGATAGATCCACTTCAGAAAACCATCCAAGTGCTGCATAACACATTCAGAAATCTTTTGTCTGGGTAGTTTATTTTGGATTTCTTCTCTCCACCCCTGCTGAATTGTGAGCCACTGAAAGTTTTGCCTGCATAGCTGTGCAGAAATGGGTACAACTAAGGTGTATTTTTTGATATTGCTTAATACAGCAAGAAATATTTCATGTAGCATAGATGCTCCTGGCCTTAAGACCTCTTGTTCCAAGTGAAAGTTGGAGTTGTTCTTCCTGTTTGGGTGACTAAACCAGTTTAAATAGTCTTCAGGCAAAGCACTGTCTGTGCTCAACCCCACGTGACGTTTTGTGAATCTCAAATGGAAATGCTCATCAGTTTTCTACCTGCTTGTGAATAATATGTAATCTCATGAACCAGAATCCTGTGTTTGGCATTTTATTAATGAAAATATTCCCTAATCAGTGTCTGTTAGCTTGTTTAAATATTCAGCGACTTCTACCCTGAATACAGACCATTTGCAAAAGGCTGTTAGGTGAATATTAGTAAATGAATATGTTAATTAAATCTGCATCTGTGTACAGACTTTATTACTGTTTGCTTTGCATCTTTCTAAAGCTTTTTGAGCTTTGATTTTTGTGTGTAGCAAACTTTACATTAGTGTTGGTCAATCTATTCTCATATTGGCAGAAGGGGATTTTCATTGATCGTTTTCTCTGTATTTGCCTTTTTTCCTCCCCTCTCTAAACCCTAGTGCTGTAATACAGAAGATTTATTGTCAATGATTTATTAAAATGTAATTTTAAGGTGACTCCTTATCGTGAAAGTAATCTGCAGGCTATCTTTGTTTAAACTTGCAACCCGGTTTGTCAAAGAAAACAGCCTATGAAATTTTCATTATAATAGACAGGTTTTTATAATGAACAGGGAAAAAGCCATTATGACCAAAAAGCAAATTGTTAGGAAACTTATGCATTGAAACAATATGCTCATTAATTGTAATTTTTTTGGGAGGGTGAACAATTCTGTTTAATGGTTACATTTTTCAGGCTTATAAATTAATTTGAATTACCCAATATCACTTAATTTTTCCCTAGGAAAGCTTCTGCTTGCCCGAGCAATATTATAACTGCTAATTCAATTACACTGAAATTGTTTAATAGAAAATATAATTGCTTATTCATACAGAATACCCATTAAAGGAGTGCAAAGGCCTATACCCTAGGGTTACTACATATTAGTACTTTGGGAATTCAGAGGGGATTGCTGGGTAGGGAAGGTGCTGACTGATCTTTAATTGTTCATCACCTGCCTCCAAAATAATATGAATGGACCCAAACTAAATGACCACTCATTACAAGTTTCAATTTAGGAGCTTGGCTGAGGTCAGCAGATTGCTTATGCTGATCGCAATGATTTGAAGTTGTGATTACCATAAGCAATTTAAATTTTATTGATCTACCCTTCTGAAAGTTGTAATTGAGCATAGATGTTGGACCCGTAGCTCTCCAAACTAAATTGTACTCTGAAGCCCTTGCTGGATTACTGCAAGAATCAATAAGCAGTCAGTCACATTAACAATGAAATAGCTCCATTAACATACAGTGCTACTGGTGAAACTTTATTTAGGAGGGGTGTTAGTTCACTTCATTGTTTTATCAATGAATTTCAGTTGTACAGGGAAAAGTATAGCTTGTGTACACCTAATGAGCTTGCATAATGATCATCTGATATGCTTTAACTATGAGTCTTTTTATGGGAAAGAAAGATTCTTTTTTCCTGTGACAGATTTGCTTTATTATGAACAGAGGAACTATGGAGCTGGAATTACAATTTGTTAACTGTGATGCACTGAAATAACTCGGTGCCAAAGAGTTTTCTACTGTGACATATGTTCACTATTAGTGGGTTTCACACAAAAGGTCGTGTCTCAAACGAGAACACAGACACATAGTGAGTTTGTAATTTATATATATTTGGAACTTCCAAGTGGAGTTTAGTGATCAGCCTCCTAAAGAGCCTCCGAGTTTTCTGCACCTCTGTGGCATTGCTGAGGAGGTTTGAACAGTGACCAGGGAAAGGCTGCTTGTTCCTACACAGTGAGGACAGCAGGAACAACACAGGAGGGCTGAGAGTGAGATGGATATAGACCTGTCTGGATCGTGTGAAAAAATTGTTTCCTGTGACTCAAAAGTGACACAGAACTTTGAAAAGAGGATACAAAAACTGGGAAGTTTGAATTATGGCATGCCAGGAAAGACAGAAATATCTTGGAGTAAATGTCTCATGCATCCTTTTGTGCTTTATCTCTGCTTTTTCTATATCTACTTTCTTAGTTTATCATGAATTTTAACTCTTCTCAAAATCTGCTTTATTGCAGTACCTTGAAGCCCTTGCTGCAGTACAGTCTGTCTTCCTTCCCTCCCAGCTAGGTTTTAAATGAGCAATGAACCAATATTTGTTGACTTGTTTGGCAGTGGTGTTGTGCTAATTGAGTAGATTTAATTGAGTAAACTCGGTTTTGGGGAAGTGCTGTCTTTGTATTCATCAGAATGATAGTAAAAGATCCATTTTATATTCATAAATTATTTATATTTATACATTTCTACTACATGAGGTACTGTTGATTTCACACCATCCCAGACAGTTATCCTGGCAACCCATTCAGGAAGAAATGAGCACTGGCAGGATACTGCACCTGATTTAGACACTGGTAAAAACCACCCTGAATCCTTGACTTGAATAACCCCTGTAGAACACAAACTATAATTTCAGCACCTCAGTACCACCGAATTTGTGGTCTCATAATCACTACACAGTCAAAATGATAGCTGTCAATACAGACCTGTCACAACTATGCTTGGAATAAAGGCTCATTCCTTAAAATTTAGCAGCAGATCAGCTTGGAAGTCTGGGACATATCCCTTGGATCAGTGAGACCAGCCCCCCTGAAGGCTGCAGGCATCCCACAGTGAAGAGCATGGCCCTTTTCTAGGAAAATGTATATTTTTATGAGCTAGTTTTTAGTGTGGGACAGTTCAACCAGTTCTTTGTAGCTGCAACAACAGAAGCAAATATCTGCTCTGGGCTGTGGGTGTAAAAGCACTCCATGAGGTTTTTGCTGCCTTCTCAGGAATTCATATTCTCTGCCACACCTCACTGAGATGATAAACACATTTTTCCCTTGGTTGGATCTTAGTTTCTCAGGGGTTGAAAGTAATGCACAGGTACTGTGATCCAGTGATCCAGCTCTTGGAATTCCTCTCTCATTCAGCAGTTCACTTGGCATGGTTTATGTGAGGTTCTTGCTCAGGCCCACCGTGGTACTTTATGAACCTCATGCAGAGGATGAATCAAAGAATACATAAATCCTTTGTCATTTCTTCAGCTGTGGCACTGTTATCCTGGGGAAATCATGTGGAACCAAAGTAGATGCTACTTACATATAATTTCTATACCAGCTTCTGACACAGAACAGACACAGAACAATGTGTGCTGTGGCATTGATTCATAAAAGGCTAAATCTGAATGGTCACTCTCAAGTATAGCAACATGTTTACAACCCCAAGATGCCCTAAAAAAAGACATAGCTTATCTTTATATAGGAAACATCAGCAAGAGAAATGTTCAGTGAAAGCTGTCTTGTGGAAATTACAGTTCTTCAGATAAGAAATTATACTAATTAGAAGAGGACTTAAGTATTTTATAAATGATAAGATCACTTGAAAAACTGATAATCAGATAGATACTCAATTTTCAAAAGACATTTTTGAATATGGTGTTCTACTGCTAATACATTTATTGCAGAAAATCTGTGGAAAACATGTCTGATCTATATCCTATATAAAATGTCATGCATCAAGAAAATTCCACATGTGCTGTCTAAGTGTGATATTGAAAGGATGAAGAGTTCTCTGTCATGATAGTCTGATTATGAGATATTACATATTAAATTACATTGAGGAAAGAAGATTCTCTTTTAATGCTTGAGATTCTGATCTCTTTATCATTTCTTGTTAAAGAGCTCTGGTTTTTCAGGTCACTTCTGATAGGATATCTAACTAACAAAATAAAGTAAAATATCCTTTAATTGAGAGCCCTTTACACTAAAAAACAATTAAATTTTGAGATCCATTTAATTTAAACTTATTTTAAGCACCATCATGAACATCTGCCACCTGGCATAGAAACTGGTTCATATGGCAGGTGGGAAGATGAGATTTATTTAAAAGTTCTTTGTCTTTGATACTTTTCCCTGCTGTATTTTCCAGTGGAGTGATTTGAAACTGATGGCATTTAAATAACCATTTATTTCCATAATAGAAGAATGCAGTTAAAAATACATAGAGAAATTGCTGTCATTCCAAGATAAGAATACAGCAGAAGGTATAATGGAGCAAACCATCTTCAGCCTAGTTTGGCTTCCAGCCATAACATTGGCCAACATTTCCATCATTCAGGAGAAAACAGAATTCCTGCCACCTCTTTTCTGTGCATATATGTAATGCATAAATTGATTAATTTATTAACCTGGACAAAAAAAGTTCTCTCTCTCCCTCTGTAGTGCTGAGATCTGTGAGCTGATGGTATTCAGTTTTTAACTCATCCACAAAATCAGAATGAGCTTTGTGTCCTTCACTGAAAAACAAAGTTTACACATGGAACCTCCTTCCCACGAGTGGCAACCCGTGCTGCTCCATATATTCCCTCCCTTACAGCCTTGTGTACTTTTTTAATATGACAGGAATTCCAAATCAATTTAGGAAGATTAAGCCTTTCCCTTGATAATTTGCAGCAGTGTTACAAAGTAGGCATAAGAGGTGGGGATAGAAATTAAAGGGAAGACAAGTTCTGCTAATTTTTTTTTCTGCCTTGGCTTCCTTCATAATATTGCACAATTTTTGTGTGGTGTTTCATGGACAAAGAAGGAAAGAAAGAAAGGTATTTCCTATTGTCCTTCTCACGAGCCTTTTGACCTCTGTAATGGAACCATCTCATAGGATCATTTGTTCTTCCAAAATTTGAAACACCTTGAGCAAATGACCTCATCTGATCAGTTTAACCTGCAGAATTCTTGCTGACTCTATTAGGTCCACGTGAGTCTAATGCAGAACTAAGGCCTTACAAAGAGAGTGAGGAAAATTTGCAAAAAAGCTCTGAGTGCACTATCAACAAGTGTACAAAGTATGAAACACTGCTTTAAATGCAACACTTGATTCTTGTGCCAGTAATTTCCCCACAGCTGAGTCTGACTGCAAAGCTGTATTTTATATCTGATTCATTTTGTTCCCTCTTACGTTCAAAGTGGTCCTGAAAGTTCTTCCAAGTATTGAGGGGAGGAGGGAGAGTGAAGAGACCCATGAATGTGTTGTAATTCTGGGAATTTTGGATGATTTTCTTATCCAACTTTTTAAACTTCACTCTGTCTGTACTGCCTTTCAATAAATATTCCTGGGATTCTGTTCATTTATTGACCAGGAATTTCAAGGAAAAAACAAAACATGGATATATAGCAGAAAATATTTTTGAACAGCAAATTACGAAGTTGCTGACATGAAAATTTTCAGCAAAGGTCTGGTCTCTGAGCTCTCTGACATCTATTTTGAGTGCACAGAACATACTCATTATGACTAATTTGGAGATCAGAATTTGCCAGAATTATTGGGAAAATAATTTTGAGCAAGAACTGCATCTAAGAAAAAGTAAAATAATGTTTAAATGGAGGATTCACTTTACGTTCAGCTAACACAGTTTGTCCTGTTCTATTCCTTTTTTCCCAAATCTCTGACAAAACCTAAACTGAATATAAGTCATTGCCTTATATTATCATTAAAGATTCCTGATTGCTCTTTCTTTTAACTTTATTTTTAACTGCTGAGGGAACTAGGCAGATATACTCATTATGGCATTCAAGTCAATTCTCCAGCATCTTCCTCAGAGGTTTCAATAACATCCATTGTCCAAGGACCTCATTCCTGGACCATCAGTGTGTGAACCTAAATTTGTTTTGGCCAGCAACCGTAAGCTTGCCATGCTTCATCTCCTCTTTGCTTTCCCCCAGAGTCAGAACTGAAATGTCCTGCAACTAAAAATCATTTTAAATTGAACTGTTGTCAAATTTAACTACTTCCATCAATTTTTTGGTTCGACTCATTAGTAAATACCAGAGGCAGACCAGGGAAAAGCCAAGTTTCCTTCCCATTTGTGAGGAAAGCAAGGTGCAGGCTTTTCTTTGTAGCCTTTTGGACATCCAGGTTTAGTTCTCTCCTCTGCTAACAGTTTTATTAAGGAAGTTAATCACTCAAAGCTACAATTTAAAATGTTCAAATTCAGCCACTGCAACGGCAGCTAAGCTATTGGACTGATTTTGGAAATGGAATTTGGAAATAAGCTCTTGTGGGGTACATCCCTCTGGCCCATATTTTCAGAGCTATTTCCATGTTTGGTTTCTCTTGATCTCAGGTAACCTTTAAGCCTTGGTCACTAACTTGTGTTGTGTTGTGTTGTAAGGATGTGCTGTGAGTCTGAAGCTAGATGAGGATTATTTGCTTACATCATAGTGGACAGAACAAAATTATGGATCTAAATAATCGAGAGCATTGATTGTGAATATGGAATGATCAAGACCAGATGCTCTGAATATTCATTGGTAGGTTCACTTTTAATATTCATTTTAGTATAACCCACAGTCCTTCTCTCATTTCATTGACTCAACCATGATCAGGTATGTTCTTGAACTATATTTTATGTCTCAGCATTGAAAAAGTTTAAGTAATCAGAGGTCAGAGGGTTTTTTCTTGTTATTAGAAGTATTTGGAAACATTTATTTTTAAAATTTAAGACTAACTATTTTTTTTTACCGAAGTGATTTAAATGTTATTAGGATGGATATTTCTGAGAGCAGAAATAATCTATCTATTTTCTGTATTTTATTTCCAACCCAGCTGAAAGTTTGTGATTTCTAATATAATACTCATAGTGCCTGGTTTATACATAGAAATATTAAAATACATCATTGCTAAAGGAGTGTTTTATGTGGCAAAACAATCTCATGCCTGCTTAAAAATAACTGTGAATTATGTAAAAGCACTTGATCATTTGTTAGATAAATAATAGGATGTGAGATATTAGATCATTAATACATATTTATCAAAATCTGAACTTGAAAGTCTGAGCCTGATCTAAAAAATCTCCACTTTCAGTTGGTTTAAACTGTTATAGGTGCTTTTATTTCCAAGTAACTTCCCTGCGTGGCTCAAGAGCCACATTTTGGTGCCTTTTGCTCAGTGGCAGGCTGGGAACCCAGTGAGAGCCTTTGGAAGGTGCTGTGAGGACGATTCCCACTCGTGCCTTCACCCCCAGGGCTGCACCCAGCAGCCACTCCAGCTTCCCCACAGTCGTGTCTCAGCCTTGGCCTCCAAATTTAGGAAACTTCAGGGGCTGCAGGTCCTGAAGGTGACATTTCCACTGTTAGTGGGGTCCTTGTATTGTTCCCTCCTGTTTTGCTCACTCCAGGGCACTCTGGGGTGGACATCAGGGCTGGGAGAAGGATTAGGAGGACAGAAAATAAACGAGCCAAGAGAAGTGTGGAGGGCGGCTGATGGGAGAGGATACGACAATGTCTAGAGGAAGGACAAAGATGAGGATGAAGGAGACTGAAAATACAATTTCTTCCACAGTGCAGATCATATCTTAGTAGAGATATTAGTTTTGATTTGCCACTGACTGGAAGGGGAATAACTGGTGTACACACTGTGACGGATTTTGCATGGAATTGTGATAATTTCTACCCACTGACGATATGGAACATAATTTTGGGGCCCATGAAAGGGGCCTAATAACCTATTTGCTGTCCTTTAGTGTAACAGCAGTCCTTTGAAGAGTAAACTTCGTGACTCTTGTCCTAACTGCCTTTAAAAATCTTATTCTGATGAAATTCTTCAGCAGCTTCTGAAACAGCTGGAATTAACCACGAAAGGGTAAAAGCTTTAGCCAAGTTCACTCTGAAGCACTGCTTTGGCAATGCTTTCCAGAACATTACAGTGATTATTGCAGCCTCAAAACTCCTGTTTTGTGGGTTCTATTAATTTGTCTATGCACAAGGTTGTCATTCTATGACACATTTGTACCAATCAACTTAGATTATTACCCCCCTTTACATTTCAAAGTCCTAAAATAAATGTATTGTGTCCATCTTTCATTTGCTGAGCAGTTGCTCTCTTTTTCTTGTATATATAAAAATACTTATTCCCAACATCATTTCAGGTAGTCAGATACACAGTTTGTGTTGAAGCAACTTCTAGTGAGTCAGAAATCTGAAATGTAACTGGATGTTTTACATAATTAGATAGTTGTAAATGAATGCTATTTCCTCATTGTAATATTGCAATAACCTGACAGCCTGGACAACAAGAACATAAACCTGGAAAGTTCAGGTTTTAAATAATAAATAGAGCTGAGAATTTACTCAATGGAAAGTCTCTAAATCAAATTAAAATTTTCTCTTAGGAACTCAGGAGAAGGAAACAGGATCTTCCTTTAGGTATTAAAGGAATTGTTTTGTTTTTATTAAGGAATTTTCTGAGAAATGATATTATTACTTTTTTTCAGCTGCCCTCTAAAATACTCATTTATATGAAGAGGTACCTCTCTCCTCAATTGCCTTCTGTGATGCTTAGGTAGCTTCGTGTTTCCTGTGCCTTGTAACACAGAACAAATTTAGCTCCTCTCCCTTTCAGCTTCACCCTTGAGGAGCACCCCACCCATGGAAGGCCTGCCAAAGCACTTTCCTAGGAAAACAGATGGTGCCAATTGTTCCTGTAAGACAAAAGATTCAAAGAAAATGTCTGTCTGAGTTAGGTTACATTGCAGAGATCTGACCCTGCCACGGGGCTCTGAGAATGACCGTGATCCAAAATCACATTGTGCTTCAGTAACAGGATTCTCCAAGAGATACCTTTGGAAATGGAGCCTTGTGTTGGACCAGATGGTGGGCCTGGCTTGCCATTGTTCCTCTGGGCTCTCTGCTGATATGCAGATTTCTATACTGCTTTCTATGTTCTCGCAGCGTGTTTACATTCACTTAACTGTGATGGAGAAAATTAAAAAGTGTAGCATAAAGAAGCTGCAGAACACTTGTTTGTCCCTGAAGTGTGTGTGTGTGCACATCAAGAGTGATATTAACGGTGTACTAAATAGGTTTTAATCTTGTTTACTTTTTTTGTCTTTTTTTTTT
>VYXF01007844.1:48582-63143 GCA_013397295.1 Polioptila caerulea | reverse complement strand
TTTTTTTTTTTTTTTTTTTTTTACATTTTACATGAAAGCTGGCATGATTGGGATAAGAGTGAATTGAACATAAGTATGATAGATGATAAAGTGCTCCTGGGAGTAAATATACCACTCAGAAAGAGCATTGCTAATCAAGCAGTGCAGCCAGCAAATGCTGTCTAAGAGCAAGCACCTCAAAAAGTTTCTAAATTTGAAGCACTGGAGGCTGGCATTTAGCTTGAGTAGCTGCTGCTTTAAGATGCTCCTGCTGCACCAGGGGAATCACAGCAGCAAAATGAAACCTTGGAAGGGGCAGTGGACTGAAGTAGTAAATGGCCAACAAGATTAAAGGGAAAAAAGAGAACTAAAAATGGAATTTGCTACTTGGTACGTACTCCCTGAGAGTTTGGGAAGTAAATGGAGTTAGGGACAGGCAAGGATAAACTGTGCAGCTCAGATTTGTAATCGATGTGTAAGCCAAGCTGACCAGGGAGCAGCTCTGTCACAGCTGCATCCTTGGAGGCCTTTTGGGAGTGCCTGGGTGCTTTGGTAGCCCAGGTGCTGAAGGGACTTCGCTCTGGCACACGAAAGCAGGCGGCTTGCATTGATTTTTGAGAGAGCAGCATATGTTCTGCTCATAAATTTCATCTGCCACCCACTCTTCAGGAGTGTAACACTGCCCACACTTCTTGCCTGAGTGACTTCGAAAATATATTTTTATTTCCAACTGCTACTCAAAATTAGAACTCTCTAAGCTATGATGGGTCAGAGAAATTAAGCAGGAGGGCTCCTCTGTCTTTTAAAGGAGTATGAAAAATTACTCCTTTTGCACGAGTAAACTGAATGTAACTTTATAACGTGTTTTGAGTAATTATTAGGGAGTGGTTTAACAGTATTTATCTAAAAAGCTTTGCAGATATTGTATGTGTTTGTCAGTGTTTACAAAGTTGCACACAAGAAGTTGCAAATGTGACCGTGAACCCATCTAAATTTTTCAGGAAATGTTTGAGTTTTACCTGGTATTTTTTCAACCTCACTGAATCTTGTAAATCAGCTGTTTCTTGACTCCAGGAATGACAGGAGTTCCTCGTGGTGTCCAGTCTGATCCTACTGTGTGGCACAGAAGGAAACAGGATAACAAGTAGTAGCCAAGATGTGATTGCACTGGGTCTAAATTATGAAATTTCCCATTTAAATATGTATTTCTTTTTCAGGGGAGTGCTTGTCTGTTACTGTATTTTGTAGCCTCCCCTAAGGACACTCTAGAGGTTGGCTGCAGTGTTAAAATCTGTTCTTTCCCTCTCCTTGGGCTTGCCTCCCTTGAGAGCTTGTCCTGAGGTGGAGCTTCCCTTACCTGCATGGATGAGGCAGCTTTAAAGCCTTTTTTTTTAACATTTCTGAAGCAAAAAAGACTAGACAGAAACTTTTGTAAGAGTCACAGACCAGTTCTTGTGGAGTTTTTGCTTTGAAAAATTATGAAGTTCAGTCCCTCAAAAGCAGGTTCAAAGAGGGAATTTGAACTAGAAACTGGAAGATTTTGTATTAGTGTTACTGGTTATATTGTGGACACTGAAAAGTAGAGAAAAACTATAGACAATAGCAATAATAAAGTATTATTAACTGTTTTTTGCATATCAAAATGAGCAGTAGAAGTGGCTTTGTTTTTTATTTCAAGATTAATTTTTGCAGTTTTCTTAAAGGAGGTAAGACTAAACTGCTGTAGGAGATGAGCTGCGGATCTGGGCACACTTACCCAAAATACTCTTCCTTCTGAACCTGAAAACCATCAGGAACAGCTCCTAAATTATTTTCTATTAATATGAAGATATTTCAAGCTGGAGCACTGACATTTTCCAACATTGTCCCTTGCTTAAGTTGAGAAAGTTGCTGCACATTCAATTACCTCACGTGGCGCAGGCTGTTAGTAAGAGCGACCGAGATCTGGCAGCTTGTAACTCTGTATTAGCTTAGTTTGTGTTACAGCCAATTGCTGCCTGACCTCTCCACACTGCAGAGGAAATGCAGTGCCATCTGTATATCTCTTAGTCACATTAAATTATGTCATTTATATTCCTTTGGAATGCAGGGTTTACTTTATGCTCTGCGGCAAAATTAGCAGAAGTAACAAGAAGATTTAAGCAGGAGCGCAAAGGTGAAAATTTGTGGGGCCTGTTTCTCTCCAGCTCGCTTTGATTCTGCCAGGTGTTGAAATTAGGGAGGGAGGGAGGTTGTTTAAATCTTTGGAGGTGTTAGCATGTGTAAATGTTTATAGGTCTCAAACACCCACTGATCTCAGGCAAGACTTCCACGTGTTTGGTGGTGCAGGACAAAGTCCTTGCTCTTGCTACATTATACCCTTCAAAATATGAACAGGAGAAGAGGAGGGGTGAAAAGCACATTGCAGCTCAAAAATTGATATAAAATTTATAAAATGTGCAAGGTGTTGAACAAGAAATTTTGTGCTTTAAAATGCAGCTTCAAGTTAAGACTCCCTGATAAACAAGTCCTGATACAGGACTCTCGAAGGATCTCCGTGGCTGTGTCCTGCTTACACTCTGTGAGATTTTTGTCTAAAAGAAGATGAAAGGAACCAGGATTTTCCCCCAGAAGGTCTGTTCTAACTCCCATGGAAGCAGATAGAAAAACTGTTACAGATTTGAGTGGAACTGGGTCCCACATGCGATTTTCCTGTCTTTAATTTCCACAACTAAATTTCTCTCGAAATACACACCCATGGAGCGGCCGTCAACTGTTCAAATAAAGTATCACTCTGCCCAGAATATGAGTTCCATTCCACATGGAATAGCTTCCAGAAGAAACCACTCTTTTACTGTAGTTTTGTGTAAAATGGAAAGGCAATAAGACTGTCAATTACTTGGTGGAGCTCATGCAGGCTGAAACAGGATCCAGCTGCTCTTTGGACGTTTATTGCTTCAGTCCTTTCCTGTTAAATGTCCACTGTCATTTTGGTTTTATGTGAAACCCTGGGTTCAAAAATATGATCACAGGCAAGAAGGACTCTTAAAACAATAAAAGGCTTTCTATGTGCTAGCTGATAATAAAGCTAGACTATGGCTGGCTTGGTAGGCTTAAAGAAATTTTAAATGTTAATTTATGTCCAAAATATTTATAAGTGGTGAAAATTTATATCAATCTTTGGCATAACTCATCCTATATTTTGTTTTATAAACATTCAGAAACTGTTCACGAGGAAACAGGATGTGCACTGTCTGAAGAGCTTTCTGCTCTTTCCATAAAAGGATCTGCTACATGCATGTTATACAGAGCTGTTGTATATCACTTTAGTCTTAAAAAGATGTGTATACATAGAAAGGCCAAGGATGAAACCCTCGAATTCAATAGGAAAACTCTTATTGATTTAATTGGAACAAAGATTTCACCTCGAATCCTCAGATGCTGAGAGCCAGCATAACTTTATTGAAGATGATGAACAAAGCTGAAGGATGCTCTAGTTGGATTATAGCTGAGACTCTGGTCCTCAGAATACATCTTTTTCTTCGAGTAAGAAAGCAGTCAAGAGGAAATATCTCAGAAGACAAGTAAATGATTCAAATTTAGTTTGCAGGTTTGAGCCTGGGCTAAAGAACAGAGCCAAGCCTGTGCTGTAGTCCCCTGCTAGACATTTGTGCAGGAGGGATTGTCATTTTAAGTGAATAAAATAAGGTAAACTTGTGTTTGCATCAGATTTATATCCTCATTTGCAATACATTAACAAATAAAGTGAAAATGTATTTATACACAGTATTTAAGCTGATCTGAAATCCTGATGTATGAACCCACAGATTTATGAATTATACTTGTAAATCAATGTAAATTGCTTGGTCAGAGTGTTCATGCCTTGTGATCATAGATATTAGACACAGAAGGGACTGATTCATTTACCTAGTTCATCTCCCTGCCAGTGAAGAATTATTCCTGTTCATTGGAATCTCTTCTAGTCTGAGGTCCAGTGCAATTTTGAAAGACTGAACAACCAGGATTTTTTTAATTTCCCGATCAGATATAGATTTTATTTTTGTTATGTCATGATCATTTCAACTGAGAGAGCTGACAAAGGTCTCCAAGGCACCTGTACTGTTCAAAGCCAGGACAGAGCAGCACAATTAGCACATAAAAGTACAAAGTTAAATGTGAGCTGCATAGCTAGCATACTGCTTTTTGTCCATGGCTACAGCTCCTCAGTGAGGGAAACCTTTTCACCACTGCTTTCAAAAATTGGATTATTTCCATTTAAGAACTTGAGAGTTTAATAAACAGGTGCTAAAGAAAAGCAAAACCTGTAGTTACGAAACTGAAGCATTATTGGCTTGATTGAAGCCCTTAACACCAGAGGCATATTTAGTTACATTTTCCCTCTCTCTCCTTTGCACAAATTCCAATTCCCAAGTCTGGATTTAGCTCTGGAGGTTCCATAGAGGGATGTGACACCCATCTCTGTTTGGCTGCTGAATCTTGGTGACTGAGTCCATTAACCCCACAGCATCACGCACTCCTGGAGTCTCCTGGAGAGTTGTGTGCAGGTAAATGAGCAAAGTGTGAGGCAGACAAGGTCTGCTGTTGTTTCTGGCTCTGCCTGAGCAGAGGTTTTGCCCTCCTCTGTTTCTGCAGATGGGAAGTTGTGCTTGTTATGATGAGTTATGATCATGATATCATGGGCTCATCACAAACTTATCCAGAACACAAAAGGTAAATGAAACCATAACTGGAAAACTACGGAGCTGCTTTTTCAGTTATCAAACTATCCTTGATGAGAAGGTTTGTACCCATGTGGTAGCTGCCCATTAATTTATAAAATGGTCCTGTTTAAATCCCTGAAAACTGAACAGGAATGATAAAAGATCTTTTAATTAAGAGGCAAGGCTGGATCAGGAGATCCAGGCCCTCTTCCTTGTTCTGGTGCAGCTTGTTTGCAGTCAGGGGGATTATTAGCCAGATTTTTCAGAAACAGTGGATGTTCATTCTTCCTATTAATTTACTGGATTTTTTTTTTTTTTTTAAATCTAATGCTCTTCTGAAGTTCTGGCTCTTTTGATATGGCTCAGAAGTTGGGCTCTGGAATAATAGATGTGACTCTAAAAATGATGTCCTTAATCTTTACATCTTGCATCCTCATTATCTCCAAATACATATAATACTTTTCTTCAAGGAATGTGATGACATTATTCAAGATGGGAAAATTGTGTTGAGTTATTTAGATGGAGAGAGAAAAATACCACTTCTTTATTCTCTTTTCTTTTTTGGTGGGGGGGGAGTTCATTTTTCTTCTGTATATGTTAATGTATTGTTTGCTTTTGAACTGATTTTGGCTCTCTAGCTTGGGACCATTCCTCTTCTGAGAATGAAGTAATTTAGTAGAACAAGGTGAGCTTATTAATGTACATGATTCTTTGATAAAAGGCTACTCTACTTTCATCACCAATACATCATCACTCATTACAATGCTTCACATCTGATTCATTTTTCATTTCAAGTGGCACAAATCAGGAGTAATGCCACTGAAGTCTGTGGGGTAACCAAAGGGAAGTCTGTGGTGGCAAACTGGGGATACTCAGGCTTTCCCTGTGTTTAGCCTTCCTCTGACATGCAAATTGACCACCTTTTGACAATAGAAGCCATTTAGGAGCAAATTTCCAATGTGCTGTGTGATCATTTGGTGTGTAATTGGTGTGTGCCATTTGGAAAATGCCAGTGCCCCTTTGAAAGGATAGGAAGGAAAAATGGTTACTTCTGTAATGTGACTTAAAAGGCTTCTGTTTATCAAAACCTCGTTGTGTCATGAAGGTAGAGTTCATGCTTTCTGCAGAAAAAAGCACACACTTGTCTTTGTGACTGATTTATGGAACAACTCTTGAATAATGGAAACTTATTTTGTACATGTAAGAAGGATATATAATCCTCTCCCAGCCCCTTGGAAAAACTAGAAAATTTGGCTTTGCTATTTCTGAATTTAATCTTAATCTTCAGAGCACTAAAACTCTCCAGTGGGGCTAGTGGTTGAACTGAGCTACTGAATATTGCCTGCAGAAATTTATTGCAAGATTGAATAATACAGTTTTTTCTCCATACTGTTTTAACCTGTTGTGTACCATTAAGAGAGAAATTTGGAGTTGGAGAATGGGAGTTGTCACTTCTTGCACACAGCATTTGCATTTGGGGTGAAACAAAATAATATGTGATCATAGTTCTCCACCCCCTTTTGTATTTTCCCATCTTTGGAAAGAAAATATAATTCCTGATGCAGAAATGGCTGCAGCTTGGGTAGCAGTTCAGCAACAGTGTTTCATGTTTTCAAATACAAAAATATTTGCTGTGGTTGTTAACAGAATTAATTTCATTACATGGAATTACTCCTTAGACAAGGTCTCAGGCACTTTTCTGACCAAAGGGGAATCTTAATAAAGTTCTGACTGACCCTGCAAGGCTGGAGTTTCCTGTTCTTGGTAAAGATTCTTCATCAGTATCTCTGATGTCCTGGACTATCAGAATGCAAAAGAATTTAGAATAGACTATAATTCTATGTTTGTAACTTTGAAAAGTTAGAGGCACCCAGGCCTGTTAGCCTCTCAAATAATAGTCAGTGGTTTTCAAACAGTGATAATTTGTGTATCCCTAGGGATTATCCAGTGGAGCTGTAGATTCTTGGACAAGGACTGATAACCTGCCAGGATTAGACATTTTTTGGGAGTACACAGATTTTCAGGGTCTCAATCACGTGTTGAAAATTGCTAATTGGTATTTTTGTTATCAGTTGCCATAACAACAATTATCTTTTTGGGTTTTCAAATTAACTTCTGCTCTGGGGTGCAGGTTGACTGAAGCAGAGCAGATGCCAGCAGTGAGATTCCTGCATGGTGTACAGAGACTTTTCCAGTTGCAGTTTGTGGGGTTGATTTAGCTTGGCTTTCAGTGGGCTCCTGAAACAAGTACCATTACTCTCAAGAGGAACAGCCACGTGCAAATGCAGTCAAAAGATTTAGGGAGGAGAAGGCACATAATTCCTCTTTCCACTAGCATTCTACCAGGGTTTTACATTATTAGCTGACTGCTGTTCAGGTTTTGATCACAGCAGGAGAGAGTGTTTATGCTGCCAGTTTAAGTATTGCACTCTAAATCTCTTCCTCTCACTTACATATGAGCTTGATCCTGAGATCCCTTCTGGATCAACTGGATCTCTCTCCAGAAAAAAAAAATAATCTCAGAATGAACTGGCAGTTACATTAATTTAGGGACTGAGCCAATACACAGGATGGGTGTCATGGCAATTCCTTCTAGCCAGCCTAGGCTTTCAGTGGGCTTGCTACACCCCTGAAACCACCTCACACCCTTAAATCACAAGGGCTCTTTACTTTAGGGGAGCAACTGAGGACTGTCCAGGAACAACAGAGTTGGATTGCACAAAACCCTTCTCCTTGCCACCATCATTGGGATTGCAAAAGAGCTCACTCATTGTCACAGACATTTTCAGTGAATTTATAACTTCTGGAGGTCCCAGACCAGAGGGATGGCCCGTGAGTCCAGAAGGATTGGGCTCTTATGACAGAGTGTAGAGAGGGGAAGAGGATATTTACAGCTGCAGAAATTGTCCTGCACCTGTGTAGAGGCTCCATCTTCAGTGCTGAGGCTCCAGAGGGTTTTGCTCTGCCCTCACCCACGTTGGTCCTGCTGATAAATCCTTGTCAGGCACCACGGGGCTGAGCAGGAGGTAGAGGGGAAAGCACGACACAGACCCCAATAATCTGCCTGTCCTCCCAAGTATGGGGCGTGCTCAGGAGGATGATCTGGTTTATTCCCAGTGGCTGGGAAATGAGTCAGTGTTTTGTGGTGGAAAGGTGCCCATCACAGTGACCTCAGGGCTTATGCACAAAATACTGACTGATGTGTTTTAATTTCTTTCATGATTTGTTGAAATAAAAGTATGAACTCATTTCTTGCGGCGGATTAAATTAAAAAAAAAAGGGGAGTTAAAATTTGTTCCTTGTGCAAGTAGGAGAGTGTGAAGAATGGTCTGCAAATCAAATTTTAACACAGAAAAACCACATTCTGGAGTTTGTTTTATCTGGTTTAAGAAAATTGCTGATTTCAGTTTGTAAGACAGACCTGAAATGTGGCAGATGTTTGTGTCTCATTCTGATATTTTGTTGAAGCTTTGCCTTAACTTTTATGGCCAGGAGCAAAAAAAAGAGTCCTTGTGTCAGAAAATAAATTTGATCTTCTTTATTTTTTGTTATTCTTCTGCTTTAGCAATTTAGTACTGCAACTGACTGTAGAAAATTTCAGAAACTAGAGAATCTTTTATTTCACTTTTTGAGTAGATATGTTTGAATCATGGAAGAAAGTCAGGATTATACAGAGCACTCTGCTTTGCTTTTCATTTACCTTTCCAGAAAGATGTCTTTTCATTCTGCTGTGTATCAGGTCACATTAAAAATGGCTTTAATATTTTTAGCAAAGGATAGATAACATCAAATTTGCCCTGATAAAAGAAATTAGTATATGAACTCTACTGTATAGAAGATCAAGTTTCTTAAAAAATAGCTGAATGAACTTTTTTTCCTGCAATGAATCAGTTTGTTTTCTTCACCCCTTTCTCCAACTGTAGTTCTAACATGCTTGTGGCTAAATCTGGTAAGAGTGGAAAATAACCACTCAGTAACCTTCAGTGGTGTTCAGTTTTTAATATAGGTTGGAAATTAAAAAAGGGTTTGAATGGTCATAGCAATAATTTTCAGCATTTGCAATGGAGAAGGATCATACATGACCCATATTATTTCACAGACCACTGCTACTTTTACGGGTTTCATTTTGCTTCTTTTCATTTTGTTAGTTGTGTAGCAACTTTTGGAGGCACTGGTCAAAATCAAGTGAAAAAAAAATCACCAAAATCACCATTTTTTTCCCCTAATTAAAACCAAAATTCTCAAAAATACTAAAATCACAGAAAATTAGTTTCCCAGGTTAAATGCTCCTGATTTTCTGCATATATGAGAATGAATTTATATTTTTCTTGGGCTTTTTTGTTCAATCATTCATTAAAAGATCCAAGTGGGCTGCTGAAAAAATTCAAAATGGTGCCAGTGAACCCCAAAGGAGCTGCATTTTACATATACTGGGGTGTTATTCTCCTCCATGAGTGTGCTGCAGTTCAAACTCCCTGCAGCCACACTGGTTTGGCTGTAGCCTCGCTGGCTGCCCAGAAGCTGCCAGGATTTCCCAGTTTAGAGGGAGCAGTTTTGGCCCTCGATGGTCACAGCTGCTGCAGGTGCAGCTGATTTGCACCTTGCACAGTCACCCTGGCATGGTCTGGTCCCATCACATCTGCTCTGCCTGCATCACAGAGCTGTGGCCACGTGTCAGTCGCTGCCACAAGAACCCAAATCTGCTTTTCTGCAGAAATTTCTCAAGTGAAATGGAGCAAAATCAATTTGCTTTCAGTATAACGTTAATGAAGAAAACAAAGAAACAATTTCTGCCCCAGGCCAGTGCACATGTTCTCAAATTGATCCTGTGATACTCCCGAGTATAAGAATAACATTTTGTATCAGTACATTGATGTTTGTGCAGCACAAACCAGTGCAAGTCAGAGCACACAAGGCACAGTACCTGAGAGTAATATTGCAACTACTTTGGTGAGGAGAAACCTTTGGACAATGAAGTCCTAGAGCTAGGACTAGGTTTGAAGTGCAGATTTCACGTCCAGATTTCACTCCTGGCAAAGTCTGCAGGACCTGTGGCTGATTAATTTAGTTAGGAATAGGAGCCAGCTGCAATACCTGGGTACACCTTCCTGTTTGTGCTTCAGAGCACATTAATGCAGCAACAGCAGTGACCAAATTTCTCAGTGCAGACAAGGCCCTAAGTTATACATTTTTTAATGGGACACTTTCATTAGTGCCTTAGCTGATATTACTCATAAACCAACCCTAGTGCTACCAAGTTTAATCATTGTCTCCAGGCAGAGGCTTATTAGTGCAAGGTCATTCCATACTTTTTTATTCCGTGTTTTCCCTTAGAGAAAGAGAGTGATGTCTCCAGAAAAATCACCGACCTCCTGCCTGCCATATCAACATCCCCAGACTTGCTGCCAGCATAGATGTAATGCCTCTTGGTCAAACCTCATGTTGCACCAAAACAGAGAGTTTATATTAAAAGACAGATAATAAGATCAAGTCCTGGAACCTGCATGTGGGATTTTGTAAGCTGTTTAAAGAAATAATGATAAAACTTCTATTAAAAAAAGCAAACTGTTTCTTGAAAATATGAAACCTCTCATTGTGAGTTAAATGCTTTTGAAATGCTGGACTGATGACTCTGGAGATCAAAGTGTCTCACCTGGCTGAGCTACTCAGATGTCCCCATGGCCCTGGAGCACCCCACAGTCCAACCCTGGGGGTGGGGAAGGGCTCTGATTCCTCTGCTACCATGAAGGAATCGAGGTGCAAAGAGGCAAAGTGACACATTTAAGCTCACATTAGAAGTCTGTGCTGAAGCAGGGATTTCAGACCAGGCATCTGATCTCCTTAGGTAGCAATCCAAATGGGAGCTGTCACCTCTCTCCTGCAGAAAAGGTAATGACAGAAAGCCTCTGATCAAACAGGGTGGGAGATTTCCCAGTTCGATCAAGTCCCTGGCCTTTCAGGAGGGAAACAATGAGAAAACTGAGTCAAGACAAAGGGAGCAGTGTGAGGTGGCTGACATCAGTCTGCAGCAACTGGACTGTGATCTAACAAGCTCATTTATTGTAAAACAGGGAATAATTACACTTACTATGGTAATTTTTATAATTCTCTGCCATGTGACCATTCCTTGTTTTGGAGTGTATTTTTAATTGAACTCAAAATAGTTTGAAAATTAAGGAAAGATTTCTGCTGCAAGGCTGTTCTCGACACTTATGATGGGAACATTTTAGATCAAAATGAGCCAATTATATAGAAACATGTTGGTCCCCCTGGAATCAGATTTTTCCTTTTCCTCCTGCCTCCCTCTCCAGGCTCCTCAGCAGCACATAGATGGGTTTTTAGGTTTCTTCACATTTTGGTGACTTACTGGACAAGGAGCTAACAATCCAGACCCCTGTGTTCATTGTTTTCCATTCTTTAACTCCTGCAGAATCATGCAGGGTATCTTAGGAGGACTCCAGATTCAGAATTTGTCTGACATATCAAAGATTTCTGCATGATAGAAAGTGTAGTTCTTTGAGCTAAAGTACTCATATTGCTTCCTTCATTTACATAAGCAGGAAATTCAGGCCATTTCTTTTCCTGTCTTGTGCACACACTTTAACCCCAGACAATAATAAATAATATTTAAAATTAAGCATAATTAATCTGTCATATATATGGCCATGCAAATTAGAGAGGTCTGAACTAATAATGTGAATCACATCTTTTAAAATAAATAAATAAAAGGAGTATAGGCAGAAAAGCAGCCAAGCATATGGTTTCACCATATGCTGAAGCATACTTACTGTCCCTTATATCCTGTATTCCCTGTGAAAGCTATGTATACATAATCACTGACAAAAAAAAATAAAAAATTAAAAAAAACAAAAACCCAACCCTGCATGAAAGAACTTTAAAGCTACAAGATCAAGTGCTCCTTATTTGGGCTCGGTGAAAATCCACACAGTCATAATTTCTCTAATAGAAGTCATAATTTCTCTAATAAAGGGATGTTGCAAAGAAATGTTTTTTCTGGGCTTCATCATGTGAGTTTTTGCATGGAAGCTCTTTCTCGTTCAGTGGAGATGATGTATTGTAGTCACTGAATGAATATGAATATTCACATGGTGGCATTGATCCATATCCCAAAGATGTGTCTTATACATCATCTTCTCCTTTATTCAGTGGGGAGGTAGTTCTGGATTCCTGTATCTGATATCCTTTAGATGTTTTGGGGGCAACATTTCCAGGAAATACATCACTTACTATCGTGGCTTCAAGGTCTGGGTTCAAGTTTTTCTTTATTGATAGAAAGAAAACAGAGCTATCAAGCAATGCTCATATACCAGTGAGAATGGTTGAAAAAATTCAATATCTTCTTTTCATTGAAAACTAGATTTTTCCTGAAAATGCTAATCAAGTTTCTCTTTACTCAAAAAATGAAAAAATGAAAATTTTTTCAATCGAATTTTCCACTGAGAAACCTTGAGGTAAGCTTTTCATTCCAGCTAAGGTAGAGAAGTTCTCTTTTGACCTTTGCACAGCAACCATACAGATTTTGGGGTGCTGATCCCTTCAGCCAGGAGTGATTCTCCTGCTGCAGTACACCAGTCAGCTTCCAGAGTTAAACAATCTGGGATCCCCTTTGTTCTGTGGAAAGTGCAAACATTTCGATACTTTGATCTACTCTGAAATAAAAGTAATTTTGGGAGAAGCAAAGTACTGTAGAGGAGGGTAAATCCATTTTTAAGCAGCTGTGTTTTAGGAAGGTGGCCAGAGAAATCTTTTCCTTATGAAGGGTGTGAGATTCCCCATTTCTTCTGTGCTTGCCTGGCTGGTTCATTGCTGGAATTCACCAAGGCTTGACTCAGAAACTCTGTGTGGGTCACTTACAAAGTAGATGCTGCTCATCATTGAAAAAAAATGAAGAAAAAGAAAAAAAAAAAGAGTGGGAAGGAGCAGAAATTTGTTGCATCTTGAAATAAACAGAATGGAATCAGAATTTGAACAGATGAATTATGTTTTTATGTTCATATCTTCTGTGTATCCATAACAATCCCAGGAGGCTTCACATCAACATTTTGAAATCTTTTTGATAAATGCATTCACGTCCTTACCAAAATTGACTTGTGTTTGGATTTCTCATCTTATACTCCAATTAGCATTTGAACCCAACACTTTAGGCACATGATACAGTGATTTCTTGAATACATATAGTTAATTTAAATGTCTCAGATCATTACTACTGAAGCTACCAAGTGCTATTTTATTTCTGGCGATTTTCAAGAGCTGATTTGATGATTATTTGGCTTACCTTGAAAATGTGTTTTTTTCTATAATCTACTTTTGAACTCCCATTTATGTCATTTTAGATATGTAGAAAACAATTAAGATTATGTCAGTGCTGAAGCTACTGAAGTCTTAGGTTGAAACCTAAAGTGGAACTTCTCTTTCAAAGAGGAACAGGTCAAAGGAGTTAATGGCTAATGTGTGACTTAGAGCTAATTTTGAGGAAAGAATATGGAGTGATGCTGCTATTATTTCCTGATTATTTTTTTCTAATTTTCCTTTCTTTTTTTTTTTTTTTCTGGTCTTGGCTTATACAGAACATAAAAGCTCCTTACTAGGAAGACAAATGAAAAGGAAAATATGCTAAGAGGTGACAACTCCAATCTGAGACCTGTACCTGATATAAATGTACAGCAGTGACTTAAAAAAAATGATGACCCACATGCAATTGTGTTCTAAGTATAAAGTTGTGGGATCTTTTCTAATTTGTACCTTCTACGATGAATAAATTGGCTGTTGCCATTTCTGCTTCCAGCAACATCAAGAATGCAGTGAACTTAAAAGAGAGAGGCTATTGAAGGCAGATGAGATCAGATGCCTGTGAGAGGCAGAGAATCCAGAAGTTTGTCACGTCTGTTTGAACAAAAGTTGGCCTCAGTGTGGGGCATCATCATTTTTGGGCCCTGGTGCAGCTCTCTTTGTGCTGGCTCAGCTGCTGGAGAGGAGCCAGGGGGTCAGATTGATCACCCCGTGTGGAATCCACCTCCCAAGAAGGATGTGGGATGTGCTTGGCACAATGACCCCACGGTATTCCCTTGGCTGGGACAGAGGCAGGGGCAGAGCACTCTGCTGTTCTGGCTGATCACAAGGCATCCACAGCCGTGGTAAATTAGAGAAGCCCTTCTGAGCTGTGTTAATTTATGCTGGGCTGGGGAAAGACACAGACCTGGCATCCAGGAGATTTAAAATGTGACTTTCCCTGCTCCCTCTTCTTTAGTCCGACTTTCCACCTTGGGACAACTGCAAGCACTCCAGGAGTCACCACAGGTAACTGTTTTATTGCCATGAGACTCAGCAAGATGAAGAAAATCATGGCTCATCCTGTTAGATTGAGAGGACAGTGGACTTCAGCTGTATTATGCTTTCAAACTGGCTGGGAGGCTACAGATGATTTCCTCTGTCTGTGCAATCCAGCCTGTGAAAAAGAGAGAATTGCCTGTCTCTAATGCTCTTTGAGATCTGAGCTTGAAAATGATGTATGTCAGTTATAAATTGCTGTTTCCTTCTTTCACTCACTGCCCAAGCTTTTCTATGCATGCAGAACCCAGGCAGCTTCTTGTTTTGGGGAGAGGAAGGAGCTAGCAATGGATTCGGGTTGAGCAGAACTCTGCTTTGCCACAGGCTCACTGTGGGACTTAGAGATTTTTATCACCTCGTGTTTGGGTTCTCCATATGTAAACTAAAGATAATAATGCTCCTCTTGGCTTGATCTTTGTCCTATTTATTTAGCTTATAAACTTCCTGGAGGCAGTGATCATCTCCTAGTAAGTATAATACCAACCACAGAGAAGCTCAGCTATCATTTAGGGCCTCTATGCACTGCCATAAAAT
>VYXF01007844.1:1231-46161 GCA_013397295.1 Polioptila caerulea | reverse complement strand
TGCAATAACTCCAATGAAAATGCTTGTCATGAGATAATCACACCTCTGGGGCATTAGAGGCATCTGGCTGTGGTTCATAAAATCCCTCAGGACTGATTCTCCCTTTCCCTCCTCCTTAAGATAACCATACATCTCGCTGTGTTTTATGACTTGAAAAAAAATGCAGTTTTTGTGACAGTAATGTACAGATATTATTTACATTGAGTTATTTTGTTTCATTGCATCGTGAATTTAAAAGAAACCAAAAGAGTTTTACTCTCATTTTCAAAGCTGTTCTCACTGCCAGGAAAAAAACAAATACCTGATGACTTGTGTAAAATGTTTCCTGAGCATCCATCCCAGGCTGAGCACCCAGCACCAACAGGAATATTTGAGGTGTGCTCTTGTCTTGCCTTGCCTTCCCACTTCAATGTGTTTTGCTAGGTGGAACATTCCAGAAACATATTCTGAGCACTTCTTTTTCTGATGTTCAATGCTTTCATTGATGACATGGATGAGGGTACTGAGTCTTTCATTAGTAAATCTGCAGATGACACTAAGCTGGGAGTGTGTGTCAATCTTTTGGAAGGGAGGAGGGCTCTGCAGAGACACTTGGAACACTTGGATGGATGGGCAGAGTCCAGTAGGATGAGGTTTCATGAGTCCAAGGGCCAGGTCCTGCATTGTGGCCACAATAACCCCCTGCAATGTTACAGGCTGGGGTCAGTGTGGCTGGACAGTGGCCAGGCACAAAGGGCCCTGGGGGTGCTGCTGGGCAGCCCCTGGCCATGAGCCAGCTCTGTGCCCTGGGGGCCAGAAGGCCAAGGGCCCTGGGCTGGCTCAGGAATGGGGTGGCCAGCAGGAGCAGGGGGGTCATTGTGCCCCTGCACTGGGCACTGCTGGGGTCACACCTCGAGTGCTGTGTCCAGTTCTGGCCCCTCAGTTTGGGAAGGACATGGAGGGGCTGGAGAGTGTCCAGAGGAGGCAGCGAGGCTGGAGAGGGGCTGGAACACAAACCCTGAGAGGAACCCTGAGGGAGCTGGGGGAGAAAAGGAGACTCAGGGGTGACCTCAGCACTCTCTGCAGCCCCTGAAGGGTGCCTGTAGCCAGGTGGGGTCAGGCTCTTTCACCAGGCAGCACTGACAGAACCAGAACCAGAACCAGAGGACACAGGCTGAAGCTGTGCCAAGGGAAATACAGGCTGGATGCTAGGAAAAAGCTGTGCACAGAAAGTGATAAAGTACTGGAATGTTCTGCCTGGGGAAGTGGCAATGTCACCATCCCTGGATGTGTTTAAAATGAGACTGGATGTGGCACTCAGTGCCAGGCTCTGGTTGAGGTGTCAGGGCTGGGTTGGACTCCATGATCTTGAAGGTCTCTTCCCACCCAGCCATTCTGTGATTCTGTGATTCTGTGATGCATCCTGTACCACATCTTAACAATTAAATTGCTTGGCTTATCCTCAATACTCTCCTAAACCTGCCAGTAAGCTCTAGAATATCTGTTGCCAACTGTGCACACACCCCAAATCCTGCAGTAATTTGAACGGTGGCGTATTCTGCTCATACTTTCTCTCAGTTTCTATTAATTGTGAGAGCCTGAAATTAAAAATGACTGCTTGCTTCCAGTTTGTTTGGATTTGAGTACTCGCTATAACCAAAGATAGGACACTTGGAAAAGCAGTGGAATCTGCAGCAGGAACTGCTGAAGACTTGGATGGCTTTATTTACACATATTTTAGTCTAAATTTAACTCTGTATCTTGGCATTTAGGTTGATGAAAGTGTTAACATCTCCAGAAAGATTTTACTGAAACACAAGGCATATTCAGTGTTTTCTTAGGCATTCCTATTTCTGTGTGAATTTAACTCTTTTTAATGGTAAGATAAAAATAAGAAATGTTTTGCCAAGAAAAAAAATAGTCAACTGTTTAAAAAGTAATTAAAAGCATACGAATTCAGATTGAAACAACAAATTAAAAATAAAGGGTGAGGGAGAGACTCAAAACACAGCATTAGTATAATGCACTTGGTACACTGTAAGTGCTTTGCTGCCTCTGAAATTCCCTAACAAGGTGAGTGAAACTATTCTAAGAACACTATTATCAAGAGACACCTTTGAACTGATCTATCCTGAAGAATAACCCCCAGAAAGATAAGGTGAGGAGAAAGGGAAGGCAAAAAAAGAAAAAAAGAAAAAAAAAAAAACCCAACAACTTTCATATGTTTGTTGGCCACACAGCACAGCTCCGACTTCTGAACATTTTTCCCCAATTATTTTTGTAAAGTATTGATCGCAATTTAATTTTGCAGTCCCAACATGAGAGGCGCTTCATGCTGAAATGTCTCACAGGAGATTGTAATCAGGGTCTAGCCTGAAGGTGAAGCACTAGTACATAGGTTTTACTCTATTCCTCCACTCTTCATCAGTTCTGGGATTGGAGCAGAGGGCATTCTCAGGCAGATTAATTTTTGACGATGGGATCGATGGAAGATGTTTTTTCCTCCTGACATTGAGTCATCTAATTTGCTGTTTATCTTTGGCTTATTGAGTTTTGAGCATTGTTAAATCATACCTTTCAGCTGTTTAATTTCAGATGTGAATTTTGCATTCCCCTCCTGTACTTTGGCATAACTCTTTTACCCAAAATGAGCAGGGTGATGGGCCTTTTTTGACACCAGGTTACTGCTCTCGAGTCTGTTAAGTACTCCAAGGTAATGTTATAGTACTTTCGAGCCTTTTTTCTTTGCTCGTGGCCATAGATCAGATCATCTCTAGGGAAATCATTACTTGCCATCATTATTATCCCTAGCACCTTCATCTATTCTCCCTTGTTTCCTGACTCCATCTCTTGATGAAGTGCCTACTTGTGAGGACACCTCTAACTCAGGTCTCGTAATTAACCCCTTCACTGCTCAGGCTGGTTAATTTTTTTGTTCCTTTCCTCAATAAGTTGTGATCTATGTGTTTAGCTTTTAGAGCAGCTCCTAATAGCCACACTCTGGAATTGCCTGGGAAGCTCTTTTCTTGAGGAGGCTCAAGGTTTTATTCCCTTTGATTTTGTTTTAGTTCCAAAGTGAACATTGTGCCAAATATATTGCTAATACTAAATAAAAGGCTTTCACTCAAATGAAAATTGACTTTACTTAACCTTTGCTAAAGGGTTATACATTATTGCCTTACATTTCAAGGGGAATCCTCTAACCTTGGCCTGACTCTGAACAGTCAATGAAATAATCTTGCAATTATTAATTTTTACTGACTCAACATATATCCATATAATCACAAAAAATTGGTATGTTGTGGTGACCAGTGAAAGGTGGGTAGAAGCAAGAAGTCACTTTTCATGTGAAGCTGCTAAACTGTTACATGTCACTTCAGATTGGTGATAATCAGAAATATTTTCTTTATATTCCCATTCTCTTAGACTCAAGGGCAGGAAGGGTTAGCTCATGCAGTACATGAGGAATCTATTTCTCCTGGGGGTGCTGGAATTCAGAGCTCCTCTGTGGACATCCCATATAACTTCCAAAAATGTTCATCTTTTGGCCAGAAAATGACCCATTTCACCTCTGGAAGGCAAACATCTCAACTCATGCTCTTTGAGATTTCATTAGAAAAATTTTTTGGCCAGTTTATGTGAGAAAAGTTTTCAACATGCTTACATTTTTTGCAACTAAACTGACATTTTTTTTACTTTAAGGCACTTAAAAGTTTAAAACAAAAGCTTTGCTTGGCCATGATGATTTCTGTATAATAATAACAATAATTAAATTATGATGAAAACAAACACCACTAATTTAATTACTATAAACTTAAATTGAAAAATCAAATAAATGGAATATTAAACTTCCTTTAAATGTTGTATTTAAGGTAAAAAATAGAATATCACACTTTTTGCGCAACTAAACTGACATATTATTAAATTCAATATGATTATTATGTTGTTGCTGCTGTGATACCTTAGTTTTTAGCTTTTCTATTTTTCAGATTCTGAGCTGTTTTAGTGGGTAGTTTTAGGNTTGGGTGTAACCCAGCTGGGCTCTTGTGTTGCCCAGGTGTGCCCAGTGAGGCCTTTTAATAAATCCCTGCTTTATCCTTTTGCTCTGCCTGCTCTCTGTTCCAGATCAGCCTCCAGAAGGCATCAGCCGCTTTTGGGATCGGATTTTGTGCTTTTTGTCTTTTTGTTTGCTCGTTTTAAGAACGTCACGTTTGGAAACCGAGTCTCTCACACTTGAAAACAGCAGCAGCATCCTCAGTTTCGGCGAGCCTGTGTTTGTCAGCGGCTCTGGCAGAGGCGAGGCTCGCTCCGGGCCGCTCCTGCATCCCTGCATCCCTGCAGCATCCCTGCATCCCTGCATCCCTGCAGCATCCCTGCAGCATCCCTGCAGCATCCCGGGGAGCTGCACCGACAGGGGCGGTCATTGCCGGCTGCAGGTGTAAAACCTCCCCCCTGCCCGGGGGAACCCAGCCACAGCCGTGATGAAAGGTGATTAGGGATCCCTAATGACTGCAAACACGCAGAGATGGTAATTGCAACCACTTGTCATCCCGCCACCCGAGAGGGCTGACCTACTGCCAGCAATAAACTTTCTTTTTAGGCTTTGCTTTTCGGAATTCGGTTTTATTACTACTTTTTTTTTTTTAAAGATTTTTCTAATCCTTCTTGACCTTCTTTGGATTTGTGACCGGCCCTGGGACAAAGACTGCTGTAAAGGATCCGAGAGCAGCTGGAAAGAGGAGGATACTGGGTACAGAGGAGATCTGATCCAGGGTCGTGATTGTCTTTATTTCAAAAATTTGCCAATTATATCAATTCGTACATTGCTTTGATGTTATCAAACCTGTGAAACTCTTGCTAACGTTACTTTTCACATGTTAAAGTCGATGATGAGCTTACGTACCCTGCTGCTCAATGGCCTAAATGAACATATTCATGAAATCCACAAGAAGAGCCGGTTATTTGATTGTACAGCAAATGAGGATGTTCCTGTCCTTAGGCTCTGAGGCTGCCTTCTCTGAAAAGGAAAGATGTGCTAGTTCCATCAAATGCCTATCTATTAATCAATTGTATTCACACACAATCCCCTTTGAAGATAGGGATAAAGGGCAGTAGAAAGGCACCCTTCCCCAAATCTGCAGCAAATGATTTCTGGCACTATAAACATCACTTATTTTTCCAGAGGACACATCTGTTCTGAAGGTCTTCTGGCACCTACATAATCCCCGTTTATGGCTGTTGCCACAGAAATGGCAGTCTTTAAAACTCACTGAAATCTTTTCTCTCTGCCTCCACAAAAAAAGTTTAAGGCTAATTAAGGAAATGCAAACAGGAGCTTTTTCTGAGCCTGCGACAGCAACTCAGCACATGAGGAACTGAAGAAGTGAACATGCACTTAGTCCCTCTGGCAAAGGAAAAACAAACTAAAAAACGTTATAAACTTTTTGACATTTAAAAAAAAAATCCTTTCTTCTCTCTATGTTGTAACACATAGCCCCCAAAATCAATAATGTAGAGGCACTGTTTAAAAAAAAATAATAAAAAAAAAAGCACTACAAGATGCTCCAGTCAAAACATTTCTTAACTGGCTCCAGAGGGGCAGAATCATCCCTCGTCCTTTTCAGCTGGAGCAACTCTGACCAAGAGGTGAGGTTTCATCCATGGTAGTGAAGCAAAGCTGGGAAAAAAGGAGAGGAAAGGGGATTTCAAGGTTGAAACGTCTGCACAGCAGACTCCTTTGAGACAGGCAGAAAGCAATCAGTCAGGAACTTTTGCATGGCTTGTATTTTTGACAGAGTAAAACTGATTTCAATACTGGACTACAGATTTGCTCTGCAAATAATTATTGTATATAATCCTACTGGTAGGGAATTTATTTCTTTAATGGTAAATTGTGGGATAATCCCTGTATATTTGAGGACAAATCTGTATAACCTGGCCCTGGGAGAAGAAGGACCTTTCCCATGGTGTGTGACAAGGGTTTCCCATGAGTTAGCTTTTCGTGGGCATGGACTCATGTGATTTGGGGGAACCCATTTTACCTCCTTGATGATGATGATGATGATGATGATGATGATGATGATGATTCCTCTCTTACCTTTCCTTCCTGATCTGTCTTCTGTTAATTCTTTTTGCCTGAAAATGTTTTAGTAGTGATTGGATAATGAATCTGCCTATGTAAATCACCTGCTACTAGTAAGTAGCGGAAATATTAAAATCTGGGGAAAAAAACCCCAAGCAACTCCACACACTCCTTCATTTTTCTGCAGCTCAGATGATTTGGACAATAAAATCTACTTTGTTTTTCCACCTGAAAATAAATGCTGCACTGGACTGCACAGTCTGAGCTTTTAAATGTGAAAATTATGACCATTAAATCTGTGATTTGAAAATGTGTCAGCAGAAAGCAGAAAATGATGTGGATACATTCTGCAGGTTACTGCCTTAGGGTCAATTGAAACAAGCAGATCTGTGGGGCACAGCAGTGCAAGGAGCAAGCAATTGCAGGTGCAAATGTGCCTGGGGCTTGTCTAACTTCCATTAAAATAAAAAGTTTGATAGCACTAATCGTTTCTGTCCCTTTGCATTTTAAACACCACTGGCATTGCCTCAGCACTTTAACTGTGTGCTGCTAGAATTGTGGGCTTGCTGAGAGAAGACATCAGGAAAGGTGATAAAAGATAGGAAAAAAGCAGAGGTGTAATCCTGCATTTCCAAGAGAAAGAGTCCAAATGAATACCTAGAGGTCAAAACTGGAACAATTACAAGCCTCTGAGTTTGCACCAGTAACAAATACCTGGCTCCTGGCTTTCGATCCTTGTGAATGAAATTTTGGGAGGTTGGTGTGTCTGTCTGGGCCAAAAGGCTCAAAAACACATCTGAGAAACCCTGAAGTATCCAAGAAGTAAATATCACATCTGAGAGAGGAGCAAGGCTGGCTGCAGGGCTGCATTCTCCCCTCCTCTCCAGCAGCCTGCCCCTCATTTCTGTCTCAGGTGACCACAGAGGCCAAAAATCACAACAGTGGACAGGAATGTGCCTGCCCCTGGGAGCCCCATCCCTTCTGCAGGGCTTTTCCTTCTGCACCTCCCCTGATGCCTCAAGGCCTGTCTGTGGTGTTCTGGAGCTAGAGGACTGAGGGGTAAAGGCAGAGGAATTTCCTGCAGACAGAAAAATCTGCTACAACAAAGTCAGCTATGGTTTGGTTTTTAAAGCCCTTATTTTAACTGACTTGCTTGTTCAAAGGATAAGATGCTCTAAACGCAGTAAAAGTCAATTTTCTCATTTTTATTTTGATTGTGCTTCATTTTTGAATGGGAGTTCTTGCTGGGTTCCTTTGCTGCTTGTAGGAATAGATTATCTGGCTATTCACAGGTGTGTGGGGATTAGTGATACCTCATGGGCTGAAGTCTCATGGGAGAGCGAGATATGTGAATGCAGGAGAGAAGCCTCCAGAAAGACCATTTTCCAGTGTCTTTAAGGGAGATCAGGGGGCATGATAGCTCATCAAAGTTCTGAGCCCTCTAATTGTACATTCACATTTTGGCTGAGATGTAAAGTCAGGATGCCATGGCTTCCAAGTTATTCAGGGACCTTCTGTGACACTGAATGCTAAAAAGATTAGCCAGGGCTGTGGCAAAGAACTGATGTAAAATGGCAGAGGGCTGCCTCCAGCTACCCACTGTCCTGCCCAGAGGTAAAAAACCTCTCTCTGCTGCTGCCACCAGCAGCACCTCTTCTGATTTTAGTGAGAACTAACCTGATTTTTATGGGCCTTGTGTATGATCAGAGAGGTGTCCAAATCAAGTCTCTGAAATGGAAAGATTTTTGGTCTGAGTTAGTTAATTAACTGTGAACAATAACAAAGAGAGAGAGCAAATATCAGAGTCCTGATTTGCCAGGCTGGGCCTTGGGTGAGAATGAGGTGTGGATGCAGCAGGAAAAATTGAATTTAAATGGGCTTCATTTTTTTCAGGGAGATAGCAGAAGTTGCTTTTCTGGGTGATGCTGTGGGTAATAGTTTTCTACCAGAACTAAATAATCTCTTTGGACAAGGTAGGGCCAGGTGAAAGAGCACATGAAAAAGATTTGCTGTAGTGGTTACTCATACTCTCCAACAAAACCAAAACAAGTTTGTTCCCAGTGGTCTTTGTCCATAGCAGGTTGGATACAAAGGACACACTAAAGATGTGGCACGGGCTGGATTTGGTTTGGATTTCTTTTTGTTAGGGATTATAAGGAAGCACAGCAGGGCTAAAGGTATCATCTTTTTAAATTACAGCTGCAACATTTTCTTCCTTGTGAATTTAGCCTGAAATATTTGCTCTCTTTCAGGTCTTTCTGATCACATCTCATCCACTTCTGTTTTGTGTAATCAATAATCAATGATGGCTTGAGAAGTAGGCAGCCATAATTGGCATATGCTTTGCTGAAGATAATTGCCAATGTGAAAATAAATTGTAGGGATTGTTTTCCTTGCCTCATTCTTCTTCACTGTATTAGTCCTTGTAGAAACTCAGGGAAGAATATTCTGGATCTGACCAAAGTTCTTGTCTAGCCACGTGTCTGTCTCTGACAGGGGCTGTTAAAAGGTGGTTTGGAACTGTGATAAGAAAAAGCAAAGGCAGAACAGTCTTTTCCCCAGCACTTTCCCATCAATTAGAGATTTTAGACAATTCCTAAGCTACAATTTGTATATTTTGCTGTTCTCCTGCTTTGGTATTTCATATGCTCAGCTGGCACTAGTCAAAAATCCCACAAATACTACCCTCACACATCCTGTGAGGTAGAAAAGTAGTATATTATCTCCACATTATGGATTTTGAACTGGGGAGCTGAAAGACTTGAAATGCCACCATCTAAAAATAGATTAGAGCTGTTACAGTTCATTAGCACAATAAAAACTTTGGACCAAATTGATACCCAGCCTGCCCTTAAAAATCAGCCTCTCTATAAACTCCCTGTTACAATGCTGCACGACGAGGCAAGGGTGACTGCAACCCTGAAATTTTATGGCATTTCTGTGTTGCTTCACTTTCTCAGTAAATGGCAGCAACAGGCTGATCCTGTGCATTATGACTCCAGTTACACAGCCTTGCTTCCAGATGCCTCTCAAGGCTCTGAGATCAGGATCCTTCAGAGTTTTCAGCTGGCCATACCAGGCACAGCAAAAGTGATTCCCATATTTTAAGAGGAGTTTGAAGGGAAGGGAGAGAAAAAAATCCTGTTGCAATGCTGCTAAAATAAACTGGGGTGGGAGGCCAAAGCCGAAATTTTCCTTTCCTCTGCAGTCTTAGTGGTGATATTTTATCAATTATATGGTGATTGAGAGATGTAGGAACAGATGTGAGTCTTTCATTCTCAATTAAAGGCATTTTTTCAGGCATTTATCAGCTTTTTCTTTATTTTTAATTAACACACACTCATTGTCACAAGGCTGCTCTATTCCAGAAAGGCATTGTGTACCAGGAGTACTGAAATGCTCTGCTTCCACTTGAACCAAAAAAACCAACCAAAATTCTTTTAGAGCTATTGGGGCATTATTATTGTTCACAGCTCATATGTTTGGTTAGCAATGGAACATCTGGATCTTATGCTGCAGTTGTGAATAGCTAATAAAGCTGATATAATGTAACTTATAATGTAACTTATAATGTAACTCCAAGAGTTTGGAGATCTATACAGGTTTCTTCCTTATTCTGTTCATCCAAAAAGCTGATTCCAATACTGGCAGTGTGTTGACTGGATGCCACTGACAGTAGTTTTATGTCCATGATGTAAAAAAAAGACTTAAACAAATGTTATATATTTTGAATAAGAAATAAAGATGCTTAGAAATACTTACAGATAACATGTTTCCTGGAAGCAGAAAAATGTTAAAAATCTGGTCTTAATTTCCAGATCCAGGTGAAAAAAATACACATGAACTACTTTTGTCTTTGGCCTAACAGTTTACTGATAGGGCTTTTTATACCCATTATTTTATATATGTGTCTCCTCATAAACCCTCCACTCTTGGGAAGACCATAAAGAAAAACAACCTATTTTATATTGCTGTAGACTGTAGGTGGAAAGGCTACTGTTTCACATTGGAGTTTGGAGATTTTTGTGAAGGGAATCACAATTTTGTGTATGACAAACAAGAACAACCTGGATCCCAGCTGGATACAAAGACAAATCCATAGGTTGTACTAATGTTGCTGCTTCTTTCTCTTTTCCCAGCCAACTCAATCACTTATGTATTTTACATAAAATGAAAATCAAAGTTTATGGCACCATTTACATCCTGATATCCTCATCTTGGCTCCTATGGAAAGATAATGCTGGGACAGGGAAACAAATTTTTCGTCTTGTTATCTTCTAATTTGGATTAAAACCACCTCTAACTGGTTGGCCTTCCAGTGTGGCTCTTCCTTCCTATTTCTCAGTGGCACAGCCTATCACTTTGCTAAAATTAAACTGTTCTGGGCTAGTTTTTCAAAGGAATTTGACAACATAGTTTGATTTTGCTCTAGCATAATCTAGACATTGTTTCCCTGTACTGGGACAAAGGGATTGTGAAGAAACTATTATACAGAATTTCCTAGCAATTTCCTCCTCTCTCACAATACCTTTCATATTTTGCTTAACTATAGCAATCTTCCCAGGTTCAAATGCTCTACTTAGAGGTGTTTAGGGTTTACATGAACTGTATGGATTTCATGCCTTAGATGAGACCTTGCTTAGAATACTAATGTTATGTGCTTTACAATAATGCAGTGAATCCCAATTTGGTTTTGATTGCAATAAACTGGAGTCAAACGTGCAAACCTTTGCTAATTTAAGTCGATTTTACCTTTATCGCTCTGCATATTACATGATCTAGAGCCACACAAACAAAAGCTTGTTTGGACTTACCATGCTTTCCTTTTCAGAAAACAGAATTCTTTTTAATTAAAAACACTTTAAAAAAATCAGTATGTGTAATTGCTAACACCTGCTATGTGTTACTAACAGATGTTTCTTACTTACCTAAGGGAACTGTTATAATTACACTATACGCTTATTGGAATGGCATTTAACCAAGATAGTTTAGGAACTTTAGGTGGTGACTTTGTGTTCTTTCATTCATCTCTCCTTTAAAAAATGTAAAAAACAGCCAAACAGCCAGGCCTCCTCGCTCACCTCCCCAGCTCATGTTCCCCAAACACAGTCCAGCACGATGGAATTCGGGATGTTCAGCTCTCCTTGGTCCGTCCCTGGGCACCAAAGAGGAGTTTGGATTTGTTGCTCCAAGCATTGCCCTGGAGCCTGACTTCACAATGGCCCAGCTGGGATGGATACAAGCCATGCTAACAGTGGGGTTTGAGGCAGGCAGGCTTGTGGACTGCCCTTGAGCAGCCCAGCTAATCCCTGTGTGTCTGTGCTCTTTGCTGGGAAGTGCTGGCAGTGTGGCCTCCTCACGATAACCATCAAGGATGGGAGAGACCTCTGAGATCACTGAGTCAAACCCTTAACTCAGCACTGCCCAGCCCACCACTGAACGTGTCCTAAACACCACATCCACAAATACCTCCAGGGATGCTGGGCAGCTTCTTCCAGTGCTTAAAAACCCCTTTTTTGGTGAAAAAATGTTTCCAATCTAAACGTCCCCCAGCCCAACTTGAGGCCATTTCCTCTTGTCCCATTGCTTGTCACTTGGGAGAAAAGACCAACGTCCAGGGAGGAGGGAGGCCCAAATCATGAGTGTTCTCCCTGGGTTTGAGATTTTTGGGTTGGATTAGAGGTCAGTAGGACTCGCTCTGGGTGTTGTCCTGCCACCAGGCTGCCCCCATGGCTGCTTCAGAGCTCTGCATTCCTGCACCTTCCAACTAACACACTCCCTGCTCTCCCTCTGCATCTTCATTTATGAAACTAATCACACAATTACCTGCAGGCATGTGTTAAATATGACACTGGTCTCTGCAAAATAATGGGCCAATTGCAAACAATGAATAAAGAGAGGCAGCTCCATTTATAACTGCTGTTTCAACAGAGCTGTGTTGTAATCAAAGTGATCTGAGGGTGACTCATTAATTAATTGATGTTCTTTTTTATTATGTGCTATTGAGTTAATGAGTAATTTGTGCTAGATAACTCTCTGAACACACTGATTACGTGAGATATTTTCTGGGGCTTTCATATCAATGACATGCTGAATAGGTGGAAGATGGTATTTGCTTATGTATACTCATTATTAGCAGGTTCAGGATGAATATAAATCAGCAGAAGGGCATTTTAAAAGGTATTAGATACATGCAGCTCTTACTTTAATGCTTTAAACAGATAGTCTTCAGCTTTTAATGCCTTAAATAGTATTAAAATCACTTCCTTTATAATACTTCTATCACCCACAATTGGCAGCTTTTAGAAAGGTGCCTACACAAAGGATTTTTGCTGGGAGCATGTTTGTGCTAATGGCCTATTACCTTGCACATATTGTATTTTGGTTCCCTTTTGCAAGGTACTGAGCAGTAAACAGGTTTGGTCTGCATCATTGGCCTGAAGTAGGAGGAATGTGTTAAGTGAATATGTAATTGGCTTTTTTTATCCAAAGTGGTATTTAAAGGAATAAAAATACTGTTCTTATATACAGTACACACTTTGCTTTGTGTAGTTTGACTTGTTAAAGCTTTTGCTTTATTGAAACCACAACATCTCCAATGCCATAGGAGTTTTTTATTCATCGAACAACAAATGGCTAAATTGATAATTTAGTCTGACAACAGCAGCACAGTGGAAGCTTTCAGAAAAATCAGCTAAATGTACAAAATTATACCCAGCAATCACTACAGACCTTCATTTTTGACAAGATTTGTTCTAGGTACAGATGACTGTAAACTACCTACTGCTGAGAAAATTATAAGAAGCTGCTGCATATTACTTTGAAAAAAGCCTTTAAAGTACTTTAAAATCTATACAGTCAAAAACTTGCCACAGTCCCTGTTTGTTTCTTTTTCCCAGTCTCCTTTCTCACTGACCACTTTTCAATTTATCTTCCCCAAGACATTTTATGTGTAGGCAATTAGGAACATTTGAGGGATTGCTGGATGATTTTCCTTTATTTACATTATGTGAGCAAAAATTTGAACATTTTGGGAGGATAGGAAAACATGAAAGTGTGCTTAAAAAAACCACCAAACAACCCAGAAGATAGAAAAACACAATCATGGAATAGATCAACTTTTAGCCCTGGTCACTGTTTCTGCCAAATCCAGGCTGTCTTGATCCATCACCAGTTGTGGCAGATAACAGACACAGCAGGTTACAGTTGTCAGAGGAGCTTTTTACAGTTGAAAATCAAGGTCTGATAATTTTCAGTTTTCCACATGGCTCAAAACCAGCCATCCAAGTAGATTGCAGCAGGTTTTTAAAAAATCATCGTTGCTATTATTTTTGTCTGGCTAAACTCCACGACGTGTACAGACAAAGGTGGGAGACACAAGTGGAAGGAATCATTCCTGCCTGGCAAATACACGGAGTGAGGGTCACTCTCAGAGTGTTTTGCTGGATGCAGACAGCATGTTGACACACACAGTGATGGAGAAGGAGAGCCAAGGTAGATAACAAAAAGCAACCCAAAGGAATGGTCTAGGCTTCTGTCAAAATGATCACTAAAGTGGCCTGGCAGATAATTGGCAGATAATCTCTCTCCAGTATTGACTTATGATGATATACTTTATTTGAGTTGTAAATGTTTCCATTAAATATTTCAACTTCCAGTCATTATTTTAACAGCCAGGCAAGATGGAGTTTTGAAATACAGGAAAATGTGTAATTGATCTTTGACCTACATCAAATCTAAATTTATTCTGCATCCTCTACATACAAATTTTAGATATGTATGTGAATAAGGTAGGTGAGCATAAAGTGCTCAAAGCAATGCCATACCATCGTGCACTGCAAATATATCCATATTTCTTATCCTTGCATCAATTAAAATTGGTTGAATGGTGACACCATTTCTTTTCTCCATACCAGGACCACCTTCCTCTTCCACACTTTGAGCCTGTCACAAAATGCACAGATGAGCAACATCACATGTAGTAGTGAGCCACTCTTTTCCCACTCCCCTCTCTTCATCTGCTCCATAAAGAGCTGAGCAGGGGCCCTTTGTGGGAATGAGAGATTCCTTGAGCATTTACAGCACTGTAAGTGTTTAGTTGCCCTCAACCCCGGCCAAGCCTTCCTCAGGTTAAGCTGTTTTTGGTGCTTTCCTGCCTCAGATCTGTGGTTACTTCCTGTGAATGCTCTGCTCCTCCCAGGATGTCCTAAAGCTGCTTGTAACACCCACAGAGGCTCTTGGTTTTCTGAAGAGCCAAAAATGCTTTACAAAAGCACTGTATCCACCATCCCCACTTGGCAGATGGGGACAGCTGAGGCCCAGAGAAGTTGAGTGACTTGCCCAAGCTCACAGGGAGTCAGAGTCAAGGACCCTTCTTTCCCATTCTCCAGTTTTATTTCTGAACCAGGGATTTCTATCTGTTCTGCTACTGGAAAGCAGAAGAGAGATCTTTCAGTTTTCTAATGGAAAGACCCAAGAGGGGCTGGAGGAGAAAATCGAAACTGGGCTCAAAACAAGAGAATGTGATTGTTCCCTTTCTGTCCATCCTGACCTTCATGGAAAGGACAGCTTGTTTATTGCACTGAAGTAGGTCTGGAAGAGCCTAATGGCACCTCTGACACCAACTGCTTCGTTATCCCAAAGATATTAAGGGACTGCAAGGGAGTGCAAGAGACACTTGTGCTCAAGGTTAGGAAGGAAGATAGTCCACAAAAGAGAGCTAAATTTAATTTGAAAAACTATGTGGAGCTATTTCTTCTAATTAACAAGAACAGCCTGAGGAGTTGTTGCATTACTTACTGGTCCTGTATGAGTCAGAGTCAAGTTTTGTGAGCCATGCTTATTTTCAAAAGGGTTCACAGCCAGGAAAAAACCCACACTGTAACAACAGTCCTTAAAACTAAATAGCTATTTCTAAGTCAAGCCACTGTGCAGTGTACTCTTACCATACACTTAAGGAATTTCCCCACTGCCTTACATAGTTTCTTTGACCATCCCCAGCACAAAACATGCTGAAACTGCAACAGGACAGGAAGAGCAAGGAAGGGCAGCAGTTAACTTGAGCAGAGACATGGGTTCATACTCGAAATAAAAACAAGAGCTTAGCTTCATAATAACATAGGTTATAGTGGGTTTCTTGTGTTTTTTTGGTTTTTTTTTTCTTCTTGATACTGTTTTGTTGTTTGTTTGTTTTTAACACAGGTTGTTTTCCCAGTGAGCTAGATTACAGTGGCAAACAGACAAGACATAAATATGCATGTAACAACTTTTCAAACATTCATCCTGCTTTCCTTTGCCAAACACCTGTAAGCTCTGTCAGGGGCGTGAGCACTTAGGGATGTCCTGCTGATGCAATAACTTCATGGCTTTAAAAACAGAGGTCCACCTCTCCTAGAAAACGGACTGATTGCCAACAGGAGCTGTCAGCAGCGATTCCACCTCTGTCAAAAGGATTTTAATTGCCAGCATTGATGGGACAAACCTGTAGGATGTTGGCATGGGCAGCAAGGTACCTGTGCAGTCGAGTGTGGTAGCTCTCGCTATTGCAAAGTTTTGTCCCATCCACATCAGCATTTAAATTACCTCCAGCATGCACTGAGGTGGGTAATTAGCAAGCAGTCACTCTCCCAGTGTCAGCTCAGGGTCATTTCTTTAATGTAAATAGACCCTCAGAGGGGGCTGTTTACAGCACCTTCTACTTTCACTTTTTTTCCAGGGTTTGTTGAGGACGCAGCCCCAGAAAACATTAGGGTTAAGCCCTGATTTAAAAAAAAAAAACAACCAAAAACAAACAAACAAAACAAAACCAAAACAAAACAAAAGCCCCAAAGAAAAAACAAGGAAAAAAATTAAAAAGGAAAGAGAGGGAGATGAGGGAGAGAGAGACCCCTCAAATTTTAAGAATTTTTTAAAATGTATATAAACAGAAATCTTCTCCCTTTCCTCCCCCCCAAATTAATGATTTCAGAAAAATAACATATATATTTATATATATATATATATATATAAAATAAGATACCCAGAGGCACTGGTTTGCATTAGGGCTTAATTTCCAGCTAAATTAAAAATCAAATCCAGGCATTTGGAATGCCTAAGGGGCACAAAGACGGCACCCAAAATCATTAACTTTTGCACCTTTTATAATATATCTCAAACCAGTCAGATTTGCTTTTCAAAATTTTGTAGTAAAATAAAAGTGCTCTTTGAGGAAAATCCATGCAATTAAACAGCAGATGCTTAACCCCTGAAAAATAGAGGCTTATAAGAGAAGTGCTGATAGACCCTTAACCATAGCATCATTAGCAGCAGGTGCTGCTAGTTATTAGTTTTCTAAATAGTTTTAATGTAAACAGTATTCTTAAGCTCTAAGTGTAGCATAATGGTTGGGATTCGCTCTTTAATGCTTTTTACTAGAAAGATACAGCTCATTTAAAATAGCTGGTAGATACAGAAAGCATAAATATACAGTAAGTTTAGACACTGATTGTACTAAATGCAACAATACAAAGAAGCAAACAGGAACACAAATGGTAACACAATAAAACTGTATTACATTTGTGCTTCAAATATTACAATNAACAAAACCAAAACAAAACAAAAGCCCCAAAGAAAAAACAAGGAAAAAAATTAAAAAGGAAAGAGAGGGAGATGAGGGAGAGAGAGACCCCTCAAATTTTAAGAATTTTTTAAAATGTATATAAACAGAAATCTTCTCCCTTTCCTCCCCCCCAAATTAATGATTTCAGAAAAATAACATATATATTTTTATATATATATATATATATAAAATAAGATACCCAGAGGCACTGGTTTGCATTAGGGCTTAATTTCCAGCTAAATTAAAAATCAAATCCAGGCATTTGGAATGCCTAAGGGGCACAAAGACGGCACCCAAAATCATTAACTTTTGCACCTTTTATAATATATCTCAAACCAGTCAGATTTGCTTTTCAAAATTTTGTAGTAAAATAAAAGTGCTCTTTGAGGAAAATCCATGCAATTAAACAGCAGATGCTTAACCCCTGAAAAATAGAGGCTTATAAGAGAAGTGCTGATAGACCCTTAACCATAGCATCATTAGCAGCAGGTGCTGCTAGTTATTAGTTTTCTAAATAGTTTTAATGTAAACAGTATTCTTAAGCTCTAAGTGTAGCATAATGGTTGGGATTCGCTCTTTAATGCTTTTTACTAGAAAGATACAGCTCATTTAAAATAGCTGGTAGATACAGAAAGCATAAATATACAGTAAGTTTAGACACTGATTGTACTAAATGCAACAATACAAAGAAGCAAACAGGAACACAAATGGTAACACAATAAAACTGTATTACATTTGTGCTTCAAATATTACAATACATTATGTACAATAGTCCAAAATAAACATCTCATGCCAAATGACACAAAAAGAAACAAAAAAAAACCCAAACAAACTGAAAATCCCAAGAGCAAGCAAAAAGAATCCAGCTGTATATACAGTACCTTTTTAATTAACATTCAACTCTGAACTGGAGCAATTTTCACTACATACAGATGCAGTCCGCCTTTTATTTCACGCAACCATTGTCTCCCTAGATCTATGCTATTCAGTAGGTTCCTGTGTCATTTCTTATATACATGTTGAGCAAAAAAGATAAAAGAACATAGTGCTTTTTATTCTTAATGATGTGGCATCCGATCAGCGAACCTGGGGTGCATAACCTTCTTTCATTAAACCCTCCTCATAGTCTGTCTGGCACAGAATCATGTTGTTCTTCAGGAAAAATTTGTCTCCAACACAAAACCTGAAATTAAAATGATAAAGAGAAAAGAAAAAGAGAGTTTGAGGATAAATGGTATGGTGTGGTCTTACAGGTAAGGGTTGTAGAGCAAGTGCTGGCTGGACAGCACGCACATGTGCATGTGGGAAAGCCCAGCAGAGGAATTACCCTGGTGCCACAATTAATCCTGTGCTTTCAACAAAATCTAGTGCATTCAGGCACTTTTGCTTCCCCAGCCAAAGCTCTCATTCAAAGCCCACCGTGGGCTGTGGGAGTCCTGGATCAGGTCACCAGCACACAGCTAACACACAATAAATATCCCAGGCTGCCGAGCTGAGTGAAAAGCAAATGTCCTTTCGTGCAAACCAGAGGGAAGACAAAGTGATTGCAGGCAGTGGAAAGCTTGTCTGAGATATCTTGCATTTTTCTTGTGTCCTAGCAAGAATTTCTTGTTATGTTCCAGTTGAATATTTCACTGGGTTTAAGATGGTGATTCTGAGAACTGCTTCTAGCACACACACAGCTTCACACATACTGTGGTGAAACCAGAGACACGCAGGCATGCAGAGGAACCTTTTTTCTTTTTTTTCCTGTAGGAGTTGATTATAAATTTAGTTACTCAGCTAACTGCTCTCTCTCTTGTGGTATCAGTGTATCTACCTTGTTATACTATTATGTGCATCAGAATGATCTGATTGCTGCAAAACACCACTGAGAGATTTCATTTGCTTTTCTCTGATGAGTAGGACAATCAAGTAATGTTAATGCTCCTGGCTGGCTGACTTCAAACTTGGAGTAAAGTAGGATTTCCCAGCTAAAAATATACACTTGAATTTAAGAAGGCTCTTCCCTGACACACCCTTCAATTCTTCTACCCCTTGACAAAGCCACTCTTCTCGAAGATGCTTAGGGAGAAGTGAATGGGGCTAATGCAGAAAAAAGTTTCCCTAGTGACTGCCTTGGCAGGGTTACATGGCTTTGTTTGCAGTGAACTCTGCAGCTATGAAATATATTGGGAGGCACTGCTTGCCTTATCCCAATTAAAATGAAAGAAAGTAACCTAAATGAACCCCTTAACACTGATGTGAATAAATGAAACCAGATTCTAGCAGCTAATTATGGATCTCAGTACATAAAGCATTGTTTAATGTGTAACGGATTATAATGTCCTTTTTTATATAATTTCCAAACGGTGACATCTTGGACACAATTAGGGTCAGATATAAATGCTTGTGTTGTTTACGGTAGATTTAACAGCAGAGTAGCTGTGGGAATGGCTGTATATGTATTTAATTGTAACAATTTAACGTTCAAATAGTGGTGCCTGCTGGAGCTGACCCAGTAAAACTCCATAAATGACACAGGTTGACCCACCCGACCCCTGATAGTGGTCTGTCTTTATCAGACAGTCAATTTCTAATGATGTTCAAGCAGAAATCTTGGTGGATTGTTACAGATTAAACTGCGTATGGAAAGCAGTCCTTTAATGTTTTGTGAAGTTGGAGGTTTAAATGAGTAGCAGTTGGACTGATTTACATTTGTGAAGATTGGAATGCTAGACAAACAGTGAACCCATTTATTTTCCAACTGGGTAGCTTTGGAAATTTATCCTTATGCTAGCTAAATAGATAGAGGGAAAATAGTGTAATAAAAAAGTGGATTGAAAAGAATTAGCTCTGCTCTTAAAGGAAAATTGGTTTGTTTATTTGTGGACTTTTTTTATTTTTTTTTCCTGTGGGATTATTGCCTGCTGCTGCTGATGATTGAAAATAGAGATTATGGGAGGATCCCAAAATCTTTAAGTTATTTATGGTCAACACTCTTTTATAGAATTTTGAGGTTCCTATTATTCTTCCCACCTCAATCCTGGTATACCAGGCTACTAACAACACAAAATGATTTTGAGTAGCTATGTTGAAATGTAGAATTCATACATTAAAGTTGTTCTTTGGTGTTTTTTTTTCCTGGTTTTCATATTTTGTATCTTTGCCCATTGACAGCAATGTTGAGAAAAATTCTCTTGTGCACCCTACAAGATTAGGTAAAGGAGTTTTAACTAGTAACATTTGTTTTCTCTAAAGAAGTCACATTTAAAATCAACAAAAACCAAACAAAACCCCTCAAACCAGTGGGAGACAAAGCCACCTCTCCACCCAGCAGAAACACTGAGCCTGAACTGAGAATGTTACTCAGCTGTGTATTCCTTTTGTTCCAGGGTAAGACAGACCTTAGCACACTTTTTAAAAGCATTTAGTAAATGAAAAATACGCTGCTGAAGTGCAACTCGCTTGCATGGCAATACTTAACACACGTGGCTTCATGCAATGTTGTTTGCATCAAAATCCTGGTGAAGGGTTTTGTTTCTCAGCCCTCAGAGCAGTGACACAGTTGGAGCTGAACTGCACCGGCTACCCGGGAGTGTCAGGATGCCTTTCCCAATAAAAAGTGTCAATGCCTTTTGCCTCAGCGATGCTGATATGCAGAGCCAGAAGTGCTCTGCCCGTGCCTACATGGCATGTGACAGCTTCATGCCCGAGTGGCTCTAAACACACCCGGTTCCACAGATCCCTCCCGCTCCAAGTGCGCGGCTGCCCTGCGGAGATCCCGCCTGGCCACGCTTGGCCCGGTGACAGCCTGTGGGCTGGGGCTCTGTCTGCATGGGAGCCATCCTCTGGATGGTCCTTGGGGGAAACCTGTTGCTTGTGGTGCTTGGGGATCAAATTCTGCACCTGTTTTCATATTGTGCAAGCTCAGTGACAAGCATATTTGGCAAAGGCTGTGCGGGTCCCCGGGTGTTGAATGTGTGAATTGTGCACTCATTAGGTGAGAAAGAGGAAAAGCACCAGGTGAAAACCTATAATCCTGCCATGCTGGCTCCCAGGTACAGTGGGACAGGGCAAGTAAGCGGAGGAAGTATGACAAATTCTGGCCATTCACACTTTGAACCTTATTTGACTCTCAAAACCAGATTTAGTCTCTCCTGAAGCGAAAGAGCTATATCTGTAACTACTTCAGATTGGGTTTGCACACTGCAAGATTTAAACCTGGCTCAGCTTTAAAATGGAAGGGTAAATTGAAGCCTAGCCTCCCACTAAGGTTGTTTTTTGGTGTTTTTTGTTTTTTTTTTTTTATGGAATTGGCACAGGATGTAAATCAGGGCACAATTTGGGCACACATATTAAACAGAGTCAAGGAGCATAAGAGATGCCACTGTGCTAGGATTGTATAATTAGACAAGATTATTACTCTTCTAGCAGGCAGATGGTAGTCTTCAGCCTTTCCTAAAACCCTCACCCAATTTTTTTAACAGGCATGCAAGATGAACAGGACAGAATATACAATAGGCTGCATTAACATGCCAGATTGGACTGAGCACCATAAATTGATAATAGTACTTTTGACACGACTGTGACATTAGTAGAATGACCATTATAATTAACCTACATCCTAGAGCCCCTGTCATATTTTACAGTGGCAAAAGGAAGGCCATTTATATTACAAAATGACCTCTGTTATCACCTTGTTTGGAAGGGAAGGTGTGCCTAGACTAATCACAAGAAGTATAAAACTTCCACTTTGAGAAGCAGCTCTTTCATTGTTCAGCACAGATATCTAAGGAGATCTCACTGCTGTCTGTCATCTTTTCTGATGCACAGGATGTGTGTTAAGGTACTGAAGACTACTTAAGAAAGCAAGAGAAAGATTGCTGTGAAAGAAGATGGCTTTGTGTGTGCCTCCTCTGGTAAGGCCAGATCTTTGTCGCTGTAGAAAGAAACAAAATCTGGAAGCATTTAGTTGATTTCCTGAGGATTAAGACAATTCAGACTTAACCACATCCACACCCTTCCCCTCTACTTTTTGCAATCAGTGATGTAACTTGGGCTCTGCTTTCCCCCTTGCCTCTCTTTTTAAATGTTGAGGTTCCAGTATCAGTCACATTAACGTTAATCTATATGCATCACTAAGAGAACAAAGCCACTCTTTTACACCACAGTCCATCAGTCCACACCTGTGGTTTATTAATTCTGGGGTTCTGTCAAAGTCCCCATTTCAAAGGCTGGAAAGTGGGAGCTGTGCCTGAATTTGTACATTTTCACCAGTACCATGCAGAATACGTAGACACAGAGTCCCAGTTCAACTCAAAATGGCAAACCTCAACTCGGTGTGCTTTTCATGTACTATTTTATAAAAAGTGGGTATGGACAATATATTAATTTGTATTCTAAATTTTGAAACATACAATGAAAATGAGCAGTGCTCAGGCCTTCAGAATTTATAAAATGACCACTCATGCAAAAATCTAATATTGGTTTTTGAAGTAAGGGTGTCCCTGGCATTGTATTCCCCCTCCTCTGCTTGACAGAGAACAAAGGCAGCATTGTGTGGACATTTTACAGTTTATACTGGAGGTAAGTGTTTACAGCTACATCAGGACAGCAATTTCAATGAGTGTGTAACCATTTTCAGCCCAGTTTTTATTAAAATGAAGGCAATTTCAGATAGAAGGGTAGAACAGGTGATTTGAACACCTCTCAGTGATAGCAGACGGGGGTTTTAAGCCATACTCTGACTTGACTTCAAATGGTAGAGAGAAAATATCACAGGAGCAGGGAACAAGGCGCTAAAGACGCTGGCAGAGAGTGAGAGGAAGGACACACAAACTCTGGGAAGTGGCAAAGCCGAAGGCAGGCTGACATCATCGCTGCAGTCAAAAGTGTCAAGCCACAGCTGAGCCCACTTGCAAGATTTTCCACTCCATTTTGCTAGTCACACACATGCAACCTGACAAAGTGTGAAAGGCAGTGTCTGTTTACAAGTTTATTTTTTCCAGTGGTTTCCTTCCCCCCTTCCCCCTTTAAATTTTCTGCAGAAATTAGGTGTATTGAGGTTACTGTCAACGTGAGGTGAAGGGCTTCTGAGGAGAAGTTAAATATGTCTACAGAGAAGAAAGGGGAACACTCACACCATTAAAATGACTGTCACTAAGCTCTGCAGGTATTTAGGCAATGGAAAAACTTCAAATTAGGAGTAAGCTGGACAGAGACGAGAGATAAGAGGATGCTAAAACCTTTAGGCTAGGAGCAGAGCTTAATATTCACAAAATTGCTACAGCTTTAAGCATCAGTGTCAAGAAAAACGTGGGGGAAATATCTCAAAAAACTGTCTGGTTGGAGCAATTAGATCCTGGAGGTGAATAGCTTTATGAAAGGGAAAATAGGAGACAGTGCCTGTTTGACACCAGGGGACCAGGCTTGGTGGCTCAGGAGCTCTCTTTCAGGCCTGTGTCCCACAGTCTGTCTTCCTGGAGTACAATGAGTGAGACAATGCCTTTTTCTCCTCACTCTGAACAAGTCACATTCAGGAGGCCAATAAAGGGACAGGCATGTTATGAGTTAGTTCATGGCCTGCACAAAAGTCCCCTTAAGTGAAGGGAGCCTAATTATCATCCACACCGAGGCTTGGTGAGTTGTAGATACTCAGAAATAATAAAGCAAACAGTGAAGCTGTCCACAAAAGCAGAAAAATCACTGAATCTTCACAAAGAACACTGGGCAAAAATGGGCAGGCATGTCTCTGGGCCAGGATCAACTACTTAAAGGGTAGGAATGTGAGGGTCATGCAATAGCAAGACCGAAGGATGGGCTGCCCCAAGGATCAGTGAGATGTGTGTTAATACAAATATTACCTAGCTTGAAAAGCAGAAGGGGCTGGAAGGAGCAACTGGGCCCAGAACATCAGAAAAAAATTCAGTGTTGGCAAAGACAAAGTAGTGCAATCTGAAGAAACCATTCTGTATTCTCATGAATTCTGAATTCTCATGAACATTGCATGCATTCTGTTAGGAAAAAAACCTGAATGGTAGATGATAACTGAAAATGAAATGTGGAATCAAACAGAGAGCACGACATACTCTGCAAAACTACCATAGAAAAGGATCCAAAGGTTTTAAAATTTAATGGGGGAAGAAAATGTGAAATTGGGAAATAAGGCCAAACAGGTCCTGCAATAGCTGGTGGGGCTTGATACACTCATTGGCAATTTTTGGATATTGTTGATGTGTTTGTGAATGAAAGTTTTCTCTTCAACAAATAAATTATATATTGGTGGAATTAGTGGCTGGAGTAAAAGGAAAAAGTAAATCTATAACCCCTCAATAACATTATTTTGTATACAAAAGGGGCAGCAGAAACTTAAAAAAGTTAAACTGTAGTCTTATAAACGCATCCTTACTCAGAATCTGCTGTGTGGTTCTGATTAGTTGAGTATAGGAGGAAAAAAGGATCCTAAAGGACAACAGAAATGATTAATGAAATGGTGAGTGACAAGATTTTTCTGTTTAAAAGAAAACAGAAAAAGGGTTCAAAATAGACCTGAAAACCCCCAAGCTGGTGATGGACCAGCTGTCTAACAATATGGAGGTTTATTGTTACACAAGTAACAAAAACCAAAAGATTTGAAGCTATTAATGAGAGAATGTAGTCAGTGGGATGCTTTGCTATAGGAACCACAGAAGAGCTATGCTAGAGCATCCATGAAATAGAATTTTTTGTAAAAAACAACAAAATTAATTCTTCAGAGGGCCATTAGTCCCAAATTGTGAGGAGGAATGTTACCCTACAAGCAGTCTGCTTTATTAGGCTCCTTGAGAGCCATTGCAATAGAATCAGGATTAGAGTCACTTTTGAGAATTTCTGAAATTCTCTGAAACTCCTGGAACCACTCCCTGTTTTCACTAGATCCTACACTGTATTTCAGGTAAATTCACTCTTTTGTTCTCAGTCTAATACACATGTACGATTATTTCAGCAACCCGTTGCCCAAAATACATGCAAATTAAAAATCAAATAAAAGATTAGATTGAAGGCTCAGGAATAAAAAGGCTGAGAATTATTAAATAACCCAGTTAAGCTCCATTTCAGAAGCATCTAACAGCACTTTTCCGGGGGGATCAGTGGCCCCAGGGAACACTACGATGTGTGTTAGCTGCAAAGTGAAATTGTACATTAGCTGTAATGGTAAAAGAGGAATATTAAAAATAGAAAAATATAATATTAAAAATATTCACAACGGCTGTGCTTTTTTTTTTTTTTGGGAGGGGGGTTGGGTGGAGAAAAAGAAAGTTCACTTCCTCAGATCCGAGAGTGCTAACTATGATGAAAATCTTTTGCACTCCGGCTAACAAACATTGTCTGCTTTGCTTGACTGATGAAGATTAGCTGACTTCTTGCATTAAAGAAGTTTGTCTTGTATGGGCTGAAGTGACAAGACAATAACTAAGTGCTAATTGTGCATAACCAACACTAAAGATATGCAGCCCCATTATGGCATGTAATAAATGAAGCGAACAACAGAAATATATTAGGAGCTTTAATAATGATGCCAGAACCGTGGTTTGGAAAAAAACAGGATGTGAAGGGTTTAGGGAAGGAAACCTGGGACACTCTGAGTGTGTCTCTTAACTGGGAACTGTGGAAGCCTCTGCCTGCCTTTCTCGGAATACTGCTTCTCAGTTCTGTGGCAAGACAAAATTGATATAGGACTTTAAATAGCATTAGAACCTATAATTACTTTGCATTATTATATAGTTTAAGCAGTGGTTATTACTTGCCTGGTATTTTAATTTCCCATGCAACATGATGAAAAAGGTCAATTTGGCTTTTTTTTAAAGAGCGTAATTGTAGCGTGCTACACTTATTAGCAGCTGTACATTTTATGGTTCTTTAGGGATGTTTGATTTTTAAATGACTACAGTGTTAAAAAATAATACACTCTAGGACAAGGTGAGTTAGGAAAGCTTATTGAGAGCTGTGTCTAGCTTTGTCATGTCAGACTATTACCTTCCTAATTTTTCACTTCTTCCCTAAAGATGTCTATCTTGCATTTCTTCCCAATTGGAGAAATGAAAAAAAAAAAAAAGAAAGAATGTTATAAAATGCTAAATAGGATCATGTAATAACTGAAAAATAAATGAAAATAATAGGGGCACTAAGGAGTGGACATAATTGGCTCACTCACTTCCTAGACCCCAATGAAGTCACTGGCAAAGCTGCTACCAGCTCTGGTGGAGTCAGAAAGGGAGCTCCTGGTGAAATCTCTGACGGGATTTGGCCACCACTCCCAGTGTAGCTGGTGTAAACTTGGCTCTATCACCTCTGAAAAAATCAGTTGTTACAATTTTACCATTTTTGACATTCGTTCTCCAACTGCACCATATGGGTGATGCTTCAGAACAGGGTGTCAGGTTTGGATCCTTGGGATTTTTATAACCTACGGTTTGGATACGGAAATAAAAATAGGACTGTAACAGGTCCAATGCTGCTACAGAGGAAACGGTGGGAACAACATCTTTTAAATTGAAATGATTACAGTTCTTGCAACAGGAAGAAACAATGTGTACTTTAAAAGAAATACATGGGATAAAAATGAAGAATTAAAGTGAAATTAAGGCAATAATGACAAATGGTACTGCCATGCTCTTCTGCAGAAAAGGATCTCAAAGACCTTTATAAATATTAATTAATTAAACCTGACAGACAGCCTTTTGAAGGAGAGGAAGTAACATTATTCTTTTTTATTGATGCGAGATTTGAGGCACAAAAAGTTTTCTGGCCAAGGTCATGAAAGATGTTCTGTATGAGTCCCAGGAATAGCAGCCAGGTCTTGATCCTGGGGTTCTGCTACTGGAAAGGGTTTCCTCTTTGGAATGTCTGCCCACACCAGCACTCAGCTTATGGAACAGGCCCAAGAAATTCTCTTACCTCTGATTACAAAGCTGACATGCAAAACAGTCCAGGTGATAAACATTGTCCTTTGCTCTCATCACCATCTCAAAAGCAGGTATGAGCTTACTGCAGGCAGCACAGTTTCCTGTAACGCCAAATAACCTGGAGATACAGAAAGAAAGAGATTTTTGATTCACTTTAATTTCTTATTTTTTTCCCCCACAGTCTGGTCTCTGGTTGACTTCCCAGCACACCTCCTTTTGGAGTTTGGTGGTTCAACTCTGCCTGATTTGCAGCACAAAGACATAGTCTTGCTGAAGAGAACTTTATGACAGACTAATATTGCACCTATTGTGATGTTATATTTTTTTTCTGCAGGTTATACTGACCTTTCTTGATAAAAGAAACATCTTGTTAAACCAAACAAAGAAACAGTAAACACATTAGGGACGTTACATAACTGTGCAGACAGAGGTCAAGCTGTTTGCATAAGTGGGAAGAGCCTCCTTCTTAGATCCTGCCGTGCAGGAGAGAGCCACATAACCTTGGCTTTTGGTGCTGCTTATTACTAAAACACACTTTAGCTAGAAAAGAAATAACACTTGAAAAAGCCAACATTCTTCGCATTTTTGACATCTAGTGCTAAAAGCTTTAGCACTATTATTAAAAGAACATTTTATGAACAAGTCATTTAAATCGTCAGAAAGCATTAGCGGTTCATGCACCTTACAACCCTATACCATAGTTATTGCTATGATTATGTTATTCAGGTAGCACATTAAAGTAAATGAGGCTGTAAACTATATATAGTCACATCAGGAGTAGAAGTATAAAATACTGTAAGAACAATATGAAATGCTGTTTTTGCCAGACATCTATATAATTTTCTTTTTAAATTCCCTTTGCTAAAGATTCTTCAATACTTTTCAAGTGGGTGTATTACACACACAAAAAAACAACACACCAAAAAAAAACCCCAGCCAACATACATACACATCCTTTTGTGACACAGAAGGATTATAATGAACAAGAAAAATACCTTAGTTCTACGTGGCAGCAATCTTTGAAACTAAGTTTATTTAAACTACTTAATAGTTGTGATGGATTATTAAAAGTAATGCTCTGCTTGTGCATAGCAGTTAATGCTGTTTTTAGCTATGAAGCACACCAGATGAAAACGCCACATCTGCCACTTTTCTTTTTTTCCTCAACATCAGGCTGACAGCAGAAAAATATAATGGCTCTCAAGGGAAACACCAAATTAAAAGCAGTTCTAAACTAATGAATTCAAAGGTGCTCTGTAGAAAATTCAGTTTGGTAACATAAAAATGAACACAGTTTTTTAATCACATCCCTCCATTTTACTGAATTTCATGGGTTGCCAACAAGCCTACTTAAATCTAAATCCTTTTACCTTCTGTTTCTACTTAAGGTGTGCTGCCTACAGAATACACGCCTGTTTAATTTAGCAGTTGTGACCCTTTTCCTCCTGCCTGAGATGCTGGTTACTGTGAGCACTTGGACAAATGCTGGGACAAGACCATCCTCATCAGCTCCTGTTAGAATGACTCAAGTCAGCTTCTATTTTTGTGAAGTCTGATTACTAAAACCATAGGTTAAAACAGATTATAAAGATTCCTTTTGTGAAACAGTCTTCCATTTCTATCTCCACCACACACGGGTTTCACCGAGGTTGTCTAAATCCCACTCAGACTTTGATTCCTTGTCTTTAAGAAGGACACAAGGCTCAGTTGCCTTCCAGTGTCAGCCTTCCAGGGCTGACTTTGTGTTAGAGATGATTACACCCACGGACCAAAGTGCTGCCTCTGCTTTCCTGCACATCTGTGTAGAAGATGATGGCAGTTCAATTCTGTGAGGGAAGAAAATCAGGCTGCAAAAGGGCTGCAGGTGCACAGTATTGCTCTTCCATGTGGTTGTGGTAAAGGGAAAGTCAGGCTTTAAGGCTTGAACACAACAGCAACTTCGTTTAGACACAAAGATGAGAGAGGTGCCACCACCTCCAAGTGTGGGGGATCACACAGCACCTCAGAGCTTAGGTGGTTTAGGTGCAACAGCTGAGTGCTTGAGACACAGCTGAAAACCCTGGCCAGACAGGGTGTGAGGGGCAGTGTCACCTTCCAGGGCCTCCTTGCAGGTGTGTGCGTGTGACAAAGTGGAAATGCATTACAGCCAGCACTGGGTTTGCGTGTTGCAGAGCAGTGAAACAATTTGGGATTGTCACCCAGCTCTGCAGAGGAGGGAGATTTACTGCACCCGGGTCCACCATGTGCAGATTTCTACAGTCCTGGAATGAGAGACCCTGCAGAAACTGCTCCAGCTAAGCACCAGATACATTAAAATTTTTCAATTACGTAAAGGGAAGGAGGCCCTCCTTACTGTTAGTCCTTTTCCACCACACACAAAACAAACATGTGAGATTTATATTAGCTATTGTTAATTTTGGATAAAGCTGTTTATATGAAGAACATAGTTTTCTGCCATTAATAATAATAATAAAAACCCCACAATACCATTTTGAAATTCTGGACATAGTTTCCCCCAATTTCAATTGCTCTCGCTCCCTGAGCATTTATCAGCTACCTGATTAGAATTTGTTTCCACACAAACCATTGATCATCAGCCTATTACTAGGCAAATGACAGTTAATTACCCACTACATTAACCACTGGGACCTGAGACCTGCTTCTGCTGCCATCAGTCAACATGATAAATGTGGCAAGTTCAGTAATGCATGGCCAGCCCTGAGCTGCCTGCTATAGTGTGAACAACCCTCAATCTCACTTCCAGGCCCAGGAAAATCTATGGCAATCTGCATAATTACAAGCTCTGGGTTAATAACAGACAAATGATTTGTTGCATCTAAACAAAGTCCTTGGAATGGGCCTGGTCTCCTGTGGCTGCCCGGGCTGCTGTTGTGCCACCGGTGTGCTTCCCACTACAACGTGCACGAAACACTCCTCCGAAGCTGTACCCTTCCAATTTGTTGCCCTCCAATTTATGGATTCTGCATATGTGATTTTTAATCATTAAAGAACTCTTGAAGCAATATTATCTTAATTATTCTCTGCTGTAGCCAGGGAATTAGGCTTCAGATAAAATTTTCTTCTTCTTTGCACTTTCCCTGCCTCACTGGAGGCTCCATCAGTTTTCATCTACACCTGGACTCTGAAATTCTAATGATGAATTATTGCCCCTTTTCCTAAGAGGGTGAACCTTACAAGGGAACATTTTACTGAACTGTCAGCTCACAGACTGAGTGCGGAGATGCGGAAATCTGATCTAATTTACTGCAAAACGATGCATTTGTTAGACTTTCTCCTCAGTTTCGTCCAAGGATCAAGAGATCAGTCAGGAGCAACCTTCTGTAGTCCTTTGCACAGGACTACACGTACTCAACTCTCCACACGCCATTTTGTTTTCCTCCTTTCTTCAAACCTGTTACACAAACAAGTTTCTAAAACATGAATTTTACTACTGGAAGGGAGAAACAGTTTCTTGACAGGCTCTTAAGTGGAGCTGATGCACCAAGATACGGTCTCTTGCTTTGTCTATTTTACCAAAAGAGTGGCAAGGATTTAATTTCTACTAGTACTTGCAGCTGCTGGATACCATTCTGTGCTCTATTTCCCTTTTCTCTGTGGTAAGAGGATGGTTAAACTCAACCACATCTACTTACAGATAGCGAGACTATGCCCTAGCTACCCCAGCAGATTAGAAAACTGAACCTTACTGATTTCACCTAGGAAGAACAGGTGAGAAAATTCTAACGTAGCAGAACAGATCTCTTCTCATGACGATCTGAACCAACATCTGGAATTTTACATTTATTCCCTGTATATGCTCCAACAGAAATTGGCATAATCAGGCACAGCAAAAGCTTTCGTTCTTAATGGATTTGAGCAGTACAGAACATCCCGCACAGAGCTGAAAAATGAAAGACACGCAGAAGCCCTTCTACAAACAAACCCAAACCTGACATTTTGAGCAGCAAAAAGTGTGATTAAGCACCAGGGTATTGATTCTACTTTGGTGGGTTTACTAAACACAAACCTGAAGGTTAAGTACGAGAAATGAGAAACGGGAAAAAGTTGAGAGGGGAAAGACAAGAAAAAACAGAGAAAAGCAAGAGAGGAGAGATGCACAAAAGATCTGAGGGTTTGACTGAAATACACAATTCTCACGAGGCAAGTGCTTTCTAGAGGGACCCATATTAAACACAGAGACACCAATTTCCACCCACTCCTAGAGACGCTGGGTGAGGCTCTGAGGAAGCCGCGGCTCCCACCATGGCCTGGGAAATGCTCCATCACAGAACGGCACCGTTAGGGAGGACGGCTGCGTGCTGAGATGAAATGGATTTGGGCCGTAATTCCCTGTCAAATTACACAGGACTTTCACAAGATTTAGGATCTAATGCTGTTGGTTACAGCTGCTCCCACAAGCTTCCTCCTTTCTGCCGTTCTTGTTTGACAGCTGTCCTCTGGAAGATCCATTGGCTTGCTACCAACCATACTTTTTCTCCTACTATAATTTTGTATTAAAATGTTGCATAATTTGGATAAGATGCCTGGGTTTTCAGTAGGAGGGCAAAATATCTGTTTGCACAATGGAAAATGAAGGGGAAGAAAACCATCTTAAGACAGAGGAATGACAAAGCAGGCATTAAATGAAATTTCCTGTGGCACAGTAATTACAGATAGTTTCACATAGTTTCAAGCTATTTTTTCTCCTCATTCTCACTATGGGGCTAACTAGGTTCATTAGGGAAAAAATATATATTTGGGACCTGAGTTCTAAACCAGCCTTCACCACTAACTGAGTAGGTGACCCTGGTAACTCACTCAACTTTGGTCTCAATTTATTCATTACAGGGAGGTGAGACCTAATCTTCACACTGTAATATCCCTGCTAGATACTGTTTCTATAAAAAATTGAAACGCTGCTTTCAAACCTCAGTTTCACAGTGCAAGAGGGATCAAAATAATACACATGCATGGTTTTAAATGTAATCAGACATTTACTGAAATAGACAATCAGCTTTTTTTTCCTTTAGTGGGTTTGTGTATTATTCAGGATTTCAATTCAAGCTGTATGCACTGAAGGACAGAATTTGGCCCTTAGCAAATACTTCAGACAACATAAGAAGCTATTTGGAGAAGCATAAAACCACATAAAAGACTCTAAAAGTTAATGAGAGAGACAAAAAAATTATCTAAGGATCTAGATTACAAAGCACATTGAAAAGCACAGTTTTGAGAACATGTAAATTTTACATGCTGAGTATTACTTAGATTATTAGATGGACATTTCTTAGACATTTTGAAGTGACTTTGAGACACAAGTACTACTGGCTTTAAATAGCCTATATTTTCTTACTTCCCATAAGGTGTTTTTGAAAATCCTCCGTGTCAAATTGCAGAGAAAAGGAAGCAGGTAAATTTGTCCCACATGCATTTTTATGAATGCCTGGAAAACTTATTTCACTCCCACCCATCCTCCCTTCCCTGGAACAGTCTCCTAAATGCTCATTGAAAATTAAACGTGCTTCCAGCCAAGGGGAGCGGAGCAGCTGCCCCACTTTGCCTACAAAAGTTAAACCACACAAGAAACAAGAGCAGAGGGCTCCCATTGACCCTGCTCATCCCCAGCCCTCCTGGGTATCCAGCAAAAGACTTCTGGTGGCTCTGCTTGAATTAACTCAAGTTCAATAATCAGAGACTACACAGAAAGAAAGAAAAAAAGGTGGGGAACAAGCTGACCACAGGAGAAATTGGCCACTTTTGAAACAGTCCTGGATTCTTTCCTCTGTCCTCAGTGCTGCTTGTGCTTCCTTTTAAAATCTTTTATTGGCAAAACTGGGCTGTTGAAAGAGGGAATCACTACTAAGTTGCAGAATAGGGTGCTCAACAAATCGAAGCCCTTGGCCTCTAAGCTAGATTTCCAACACTTCCCAGCTGCAGGGGGTGAGGTGGACAAATTTCCACTGGAGTCGGCTGTCTGGGCACTGAATTATTTCAGGAAATGTAAAATTGCAAGTGTCATAACATAGGAGCAGCTAGATGACATGGTTTAGATGTCTATCCACCTTAGGTTAAAATCTTGTCCCAAATTCCAGATACTTCAAAAAAGGTGAAGAGTGAGAAAAGTCAAACAAAACAGCCTGGTTGGTTGAAGTGTGTTAAGGAAGGCATTCACACACAATTGCTGAAGCAGGCTTAAATGTCTGCTAAAATCAAAGGCTGATTCAATGCTTGCCTTGTTTGGCAATGCTGTGAAAACAGGGTTAGTTTTGCCAAACTAGAGCTGAGAAACCCCTTTCACTTCAGTCCCCTTCATTTTCTTTTGAAAGCAAACTCAGGGACTGAAGGATTAACTTGATGTTGGAAGTACTCTGACACTCCCAACCCTATTGGTGAGGATGCCCAGCGTGTGCCACCTGGAAACATCTCTTTTAATCCCATCACAAATTTGTGTAATTTTAAATTTTCTTTAGCCACTCCATTGACTTTGCTGAGGGTGAGCAGGCCTGCACTGCTGAAAATCTGAGTTGGTGGCCGAGTCTCAGGCAGACCAAAGTGTGACAGCAGGGCATGGCTGCAGCCTCAGAGCACAGTCACAGCTGCTGTGTGCCAGTGTGTTTAGCTTTCACCTTTAGCTCACCTGCATGTGCAAATCCCATCTGGCTGCATCAGGCCACGAGTGACGTTTAGCACTGGTGTGCTTGACCTGCACACGGAAGGCAGGAGGGGCAAATCTCTCTCAGGTGAAGCTGCTACTCCTCACTGCCCTTCTGATCTATACAACTGTTGCAGAAGAAAGTCATCACATGCAAATTGAAGTCCAACACTTAATGCAGAGGGGGTTTTTTTGCCTTTCTGTACCTGGGGGTGTATGTACTGCTTTCATCACTGCGGGCTGCAATTTAATGTAGATTTCCAGTTTGTTCCATCTGCTTACACCAAAATATTTGCAGAATTCTGTCCTGCATCTGCTGATGTTCATGAAACCAAGCCTTTTTTATTCTCCTCTGCAGACTGCATGAAAGAATTCTTTATGCAAAGTCAATATGGATGAATTCCATTTTCAAACACCTCCAAACCAGACATTCAAAACAAAATATAGATTTACTTCTATATCCTTCTCTAATTAGATTATTTGTGTCCTGTGAAACAATCTAAGCTTTCATTTCAAGTAAGTATTACCAGCCCTAATTTTGCCTGGAAAAATTTGAAGCATGACCAGACATTACTGATGTAATACCACTTTTCTAAAGCTCTGGTTTGAAAAAGCTCTGGGAGGTGGGAATTTTGTTGTTCGGTCAATGGAGTGTTAACTCCAAAGCTTAAATCACACAACTTTAAAAAAACCTTGTTCATCTTAGGAGCAAATATAGCTGTATCGTTTATGTCACAGTCTGCTACCCCATCCCTTCAGTCATGCAGTCAGATCATCAAACTTTCAGTTTAAAGCTAAAATGCAACTTTAAGGAGTATTCTGGCCAAATTTACTGTCTGCTTTTAATCAAGTCACAAATTTGTTTCATTTTAAATTTTCTTTAACCACTCTGATTGACTCAAATGAAAAGCAGGGATGATTGTGCACGGTGCACAGTGATCTATGCCTGATATTGTGGAAATAAATTCAAGTTAAAAATGACCTCCCATTGCACTCAGGGCTCTGCTTTGCACCACCACTCATGCATCATGACATTCTTAAACTTCTACCAGTAAAGTCAACATCAATATTACATCCATTTCTACAAAGCAACCATATAAACTTCATCTTTCTACACATGCTTTACTTTAAATCATGCATATAAATCCATCTACACGCACAGGCTGAATCTAAAAATTTGCAGATTCTCAGCTGACGTATTTTCATTGTCAAACTCAGGCAACTTAAAGCCAAATTTAATGCTCCAACTCACATAAGAGTAAGACTGCAATATCCCAAGCTGGTTCCCAGCCTGGGGTAGGTCTAACTGGCTCAGAAAAAGTGCTGTGGCCATGCAGGGCTGTGCTGGAGGCTCCTGGCCCAGCTAAGGAGGCACTTGCCACTTAGGTGTCTCTACACTGTTCCCAGACCTGGCAGCTCGTTTACAGCTTTGTGCTATGCCCTGCACCATGTGGGTGTCACCGAGGGCTGGACCTGTACCCTTCTGCTGTGACAAAGCATTGCTGAGCTCGGTTTGCCACCTGCCCCCCTTCCTGCCCACCTGAAGGACTGATCTCAGAGATGGCTCACTGATAACTCGGACAGGACTGACAGGAATGGGGTGGACAGGAGGGGAGGGGAGGCTCCCTCAGGGAGGCTGACTCTCACAAGCCACCAGTCCTTGTGGTAGCATCACACACCTGATGTCCCACGGTGCCAGGTCCCTCCTAGGAGGGCACAAGAGTCCCCTGCAACAGGGATGTGATGAGTTTGTCACTTGCCACTTCCACATTGCTGCAGAGGAAGCAGAAACCCACAGAGGTGCTACTAAGGTGCACTTCAAACTCACCCACACACAAAGAAGGGAACTAGGAAGAAAAGAACCTAAATGAGCAGAAAGCCCCCGATGAGCAGGCCAAGCTTCTCTCATTTCCCAACACCTCTATTGTTTCTCCATTGACTAAGGAGGAAAGGACTAAGTGGTGCATATGGAGTTTGCCCCTGGAGATGGGGGAAGGGAAGGAAATTAAGGTACAAATATATAATTAGCTGTCTAATGTGAGGGACATAAAACATAGACATTTTTCATTCTGCACCAGAGGTGACTGAGAATGTAGAATCTCTGGGTAAGAAATCAATGTGCAGACTGTCAGGTAAATACATATTGAAATATAAGTGGGGGGTAAGTTAATAGTTCTGTGAGGTCATATAATAAAGTCTATAGTTCTTTCATCAGCACTGTGAACAATGCAGTTACTGTGTTCCTCCCCTGGTGTAATAGCAAAGACGGTTGCTAGACTCTGAAAATAAATTATGCCATGCTTTATTAAATGGTAAACAGCTGTTCCAGCCACAATACAGCACATGCTAATTGAAGAATGCCTTAAGCAGTCCTATAATAAAAAGCTTTTAAGAGTTGGAGAGGGAAAAAAAAAAAGCCAGCATCATGGCAGACTTACTATCATGGGTTCCCTTAGTTAAAATTCAACACATGGGTCATTCAAGGTGAGAAGTATATTCTGTGAGAAGATCTACAGTAATGAACATTTAAGAATCATTAGCAGGCTCTTTCATGCCACGATGCTGCAGGCAAAGACGTGCTTAGGTAGGAAGTACAGCCACAAGGTTCACATCGTGTTTCCGTGTCTTGTTTTGCTAAGAGATATTTATCCAGGAACACAACAAATGTGCCAGGAGAATTGCACTTTGTGAGGTGGTGATCCCCAGCCCAGAAACCTCACTGCACGTGGGCATCACCCTGGAGACCTGGGCAGACAATGAGAGCCATGGCATGAGCTGGAAAAGAGCACCCAGAGAAAAGCTGATATGAGGCATGATGAAAAGCTGACACGAGGCATGATGAAAAGCTGACACGAGGCATGATGAGCCCCAAAGTGGCACTGTGTCCTGAGCAGGTGTCACTGTCCCTTCACAGAGCTCTGGCCCCTCGTGCCAGCCTGGTTCTGGTGAGATGAGGAGGTGTGCCGTGCCCAGCAGTTACCAAAGGGGCTACCAGGAATGCCAAGGTACAGTGTTTTTTGGTTTGTTTTTAACATGTAGAGGTCTCTGCTGATCCCTGCAGTACCTTTCTAAGCAGCCTTGTGCAAATATCCCCACTTTGCACCTCAATTTTCCCATCTTTACCTTGCATTAAAAGAACTGGAAGCCTGGCGTGCAAAAGTCCCTTAAGAGTCCTGAATGATAGGTACTATGAAAAATATAAATGTATTTATAGCAGCTACTAACTGACAAAAGCATTTGCCCAAGGATGACATTCAGATACATGGAACTCAGACTACCAGACACCTGCTTTCAGGGAAAATGCCCACAGAGTTAAACTGGATGTGCATGGGTGTGCACGCGTGCAAGTGTGCGTGCAAAATAAAACCAGCAAAAACAGTTTCACAGGAGAGAATAACAAGGAAAAGAGCCATGATTCCCCCACTACACAACACAATAATTCCTCGTCCTGTCTTTGGGATTTCTCCTTTCCAAAAAAAACACTGTGAGATGAGTGCTGTATGGTGAGCGAGATGACTTTTTTTTTTTAATGTTTGCAATAAGGAAAGTGCTTAGAAATGAGGAATAAAGGAGATGTGTCAATCCATTAGATGGCATGCAAATATTTCATTCTGCTCATACAAATCATATGATGCGCTTGCAAATTCCTGCAACAAAGCTCTGGTTTAATGGAACTGCTCTTCCTATAGAAATGGAAACAGGTGAAGTTTTCCTTCGTTGGACTGTGTGAGCATTTCCTTTATAAATAAAAGCTGCAGTATCTAAGGTATTTCCTTTGTTGTGTCACCTTTAGGACTTACTATTTGAAGTATTCCATTGAAATGGCTATGCTCTGTGCAGTGTTCAGAATTTTAAGTAAAACCTTAAACAGTTACAAATCAAAGCATGGGGGTACTTTGAAGAAGCACATACACTATATACATTGCATTCTGCATGCATATGCATTGCTGGTATCTATATATCATCAACACATTCACAAAAAAACATTACAGCTTTGGGGAAAAATATTTCAAGCAAAATATAAACATTAAAAAAAAAAAGTCATTTTCAAAACTCAGATTTCAGCATCTTTAGGGCTGGTTCTACATGTATGCTTTTGAAATATGTCAGATTCTAAGAGAAATCACCATGACATTTTTCTGACATTAACACAGTTGTTTTGATAAATATTGCACTACAATAAGAAGATACATTAATTAAATAATTACAAATAATTATTTTTTTCCTTTTAAGGTATAAAAGGTTTAAAGGTATAGATATTTTACACCTGCATCTGGTTTTATAGCTTCTTCCTCACTCTCTGTGATTTTTGTTCTTATTCTAAAAAGAATGCTTGAGGAAATTCTGTGCTGTCTCACTCAAATTTATAATTAATGTAGCAGAAAATTATATTTCTAATTAAATAAAACTGAGCATGAATTGAGGCAAATGCTTGAAGCATTATAAACATTACAAACTTGGGAGAGGAACAAAATCACAAACAATGAGCAGGTAATGTAACTGCATATATTAGAAACATCTCAATTATTACATCCACAAAGGCAGAACCTAAAAAGCTGCATTTCATAAGAAGGTGTCATGTTGACATATATTGCTCATTAAAAAAGGTGCCGTTTGTATATGGGTTACTGTTCTTCATATGCATGAATACTGGTAACACTTTGTGGGAAAGGAAAGCCCTTGAGATTTTGTGTAGTTTGAATATTTAATGTAGCAATAGTTTGCTCCCTAATAAAGAAAGGAAAGAAATTTGGGAGACGAGGACATAAATTTGCCTATTTATTATGTTGTGCTGAGTGCAGCTGGGTACCGGCACCCCCCGTACACCTCTCCAGATCTGCTGCTAAAATTAGTGACTGCTCGCAGAGGCTGCTCTTTAACCAAAACTACGGAGACTGCAGACGACAAGCTCCCCCCCGGCCCCTTTTTAGGCAGAAAATAGCAGGTGGTGTATATAATATTGTATATTACATATATGTGTGTGTGTGTACTAACCTACTAGTTATCTCTGCTCACACCCCGCTGTCAGGAAACTGTCAGCTGCAAAGGCGATAAGGTGGCCAGTTTAAAGAAGATACCGAAGCCTTAAGCTTCTTAATGTGCCACGAATCAATCCCATGAAAAGCAGGCAACTTGAGAACGGGTTCTATGTCTTTAGGAAAGCTCTGGGCTCCCCTGGCCTGGGCCGGAGCTGGCGCCGGGGTTTCCGCAGGCACCGAGCGCGGAGGGGCCCGCCGGGCCAAGGCCGCTCCGGGAGGGGCTCGCTAATTGAGGCGGGCGGGGGAGAGGGACCCCGCTGTACCGCGTTCAGTGCCCAAATCAAGCATGACCACACGGACATGCCGCCAAATCGCCGTCTGGAGGCCGCTCCACGCCAGCAGCAGCAGGGCCTGTCACACCTGACGGGGCCCCGCTCCAGCTCCATCAAGTCGTATTAGGGGAGGGATGTGTTCGGGCCGGGAGCGGGGCCGTGAGCGGGGCCGTGAGCGGGGCCGGGAGCGGGGCCGGGAGCGGGGCCGGGAGCGGGGCCGGAGCGGGGCCGGAGCGGGGCCGTGCCCGGGAAGCGCTGCTGCCGGCTGTCCCGAAGGCNAGGCGGGGCCGGCCGCCCGGGGCACCCCGTGCCAGAGGCGGGAGCTGCCGGCTCCTGTGGCACGGCTCTCCTTCGTCTGCCCTCCGAGAGCTCAGGCGGGCTCTCTCAGTTCGAGGGCAGCTCTTGGAGGGATTCATTCTTCGTTCCGTGCATGTGCAAAAGTGCTCTGGAAAAGGAGCGTGTTTGAGGGCTACTGCCTTTGTTCCCAGACACCCAAAAAGGGGCAATTTTAGTGATGCTCTGGACTCCAGCCATTGACTGCCAGTGCTGCCCTGCAGGACTGGGAAGGCACGAGCCTTCCTTGGAGAGGAACGGAGACTGAAGTGGGGGCATTCAGAGCACAAAGGGCCATAAAATGGTGAACTCTCGGGCTTTTCAATCATGGAGGGATGCCTAACTTGTCTTCTACACTCCTGAAAATCACCATCATCAGCAGTTTGATCAAGGTGACAGAGAGTCTGGGATTTAATCCCGTCTAGGATTAGAACTCCACAGTTCCTGCCCCACGGTCCTCAGCACGCATCTGCTTTAAAAGAGAGAAGTTCTTATTTCTCCATACTGTCAGGAAATGCGGCCACTATGTGGTCAAGGTTGTCTTGTCAATTTATCTGTTATTTATGTAGAGCAGGGGCCTCCTGAGCTGCACTGAGGTAAAATTTAAGCTGAGGAGGAAATATAGCAGGATGGGAGTTGTCAGCCTCTGAAATTCCGTGGAGACACTCACAGGCAAACGTTTAGGGGGATATTTTAAAAGCTCAAGTAAATTTTTCCTAAACAGCATACATTGTTATATGATGATATGAAAGCAGGCTCTATAGGACTATCAAATCCAGGCTTTATTTCTCTTCATATACTGCTTATTCAGATCTATAGAAGAACTGCACAAAGTCAGGGCATAGCAAGATAACATGATTTAGAGGAAAAAATACTGGAGAGAGACTGCAAGGCATTATATGGAGAGTATTTCCATATTTACTTTGAAATTTCTTGGGAAACCTGAGCTAGCTTTTGGTTTTTTTTAGGAATGTAAAACTAACAGACAAACCAAACCCACATCAGACCCGACTTGTCTACTACTTTACATAAGTCCCTTTTCCCCTGAAACTTAGGGAACCTTCTGTGAGAAACACCTATCTGTGGCTTTAATATAGATTTTTTTTGATAGAAATATGAAGAGAGAATAGTAGAGGAAAAATCTCAAAAAGCATCAGCAAAAATCATTACATGAGAAATAGCATCTAGCTAGTAGATCACATGTACTGTGTAGATTGTACTACACACTGCCTTCCACGTATTTTTAAATGGGGGTCACCAAATTACATCTCAGACATGACAACAGATGACTGCAGAGATCGTGATGAAATCTTCCTCCACCTGCAATATCCCTAACCCCAGAAAATCTCGACTAACTCAGCAAAAGTTGTCTCACCCCACCTTCCCTCTGAAACCTGTTCCTCTGCTCCCGTTGGCAGACACCAGACAGGACAGATGAAAACACTCTGGCGAAGCCAGCATTCCTGGGCATCGTCTGGAGAAGGGCAATCGGGGATTTTGTGTGGTCTCTGCTGCTGTCACGACCCTGAGCCCCTGAGGATGAGCTGCTATTGCAGCTCCTCCCTTGCCTGCCTGTTGCAGCAGTGAGCAGCAGGCACTGCTGTGAGCACGCACAGGCTGCGCTGCTGGGAGTGGGAATGGAGCAATCCCATCCCACTGAGGTGTCAGGGCGGGTAAATGAGTCCTGCTCTGCACTCTGGGATATCCCAGGGCTGCCTTGCTCTGGGGCTGCTGCAGGCTGCTGGAGCCAAGGAGGTCTGAGGGATGGGGAAGGGGCACACTGAATTGGTCACAGTATCCCATGTGCCCTGCCCAACACTGCAGCCCCTCGGCCCTCCCTGTTGCACTGTGTCCGTGGCTATGCATCTTCACGTGTGTGCATCTCCATGTGTGTTTCTGGAGGGCAATACCTCTGTCATGGAAGTAGTAGGGGAAGGTTGTTCTTAAAACTGAAAGTGCTGCTCAAATATATGTAAGTGGGCAATGCTGGAGAAGGTACCCTTAGGAGGAGAGGGCATGGATGGCTCTGGGCATTTTCATGCCCTTCCTTGAAACTTGAGGTCACCCTGAGTTTGTGACCCTATCTCTCCCTCCCTGGGGAAATATGCCCTGCCCCAGGTGCAGCAAAGTCCAGTCAGATCTGTCCTGGCACCTGTACCAGCCGCTCTTGCCCATAAAGCATCTGAAAATATTTTACAGACACACATTCCCACACATGCCAGACCCCCATGACCTTAAAGGGAGAGAAGTCTGGCAGCACTGAAGGAGTATTCTCTACTTTCCTGCATCTTTTGGAGGCCTTTGTGTCAGTGTAGAGATGATTTTAGATGCTGTCCAACCAAAAAGGAGCTACTCCTGCTCCAAGCCATTGCTGGTGACCTGCCTGAAGCACAGTTAAGCAGAGGATAACATTTTCATCCCTGCTCCAGTACTGTAAACATCTAGTTCCCAAATACACCCACTAGAGAAATAGGAAGTAGTGAAAATCACAGAGGTGCCTCATTTAGTCTTTTCCATCTTCTTTCTGCCAGCAAAATATAGGCCATTAGATAAAATGCTAACTTGGACTGCAGATCTTTTATTTATTCCTCCCTACAACTGTTCAGTCCTTTGTCTGTTTCTACCTCATTCTATTTATCTTCCCTCCTTTTTATTGCTATTTCTTTTATTGTTACCTTTCTCTACTATTCAGGCTTTTTTATTTCTGCCAGGTCCATCCCTGTGCATATTTACTCACTCTCACTTCACACATTATACTTTTGTGTAAACCCTGACTCAATTCATCATTCCACCCAGGTTTCAAGCCTCATCTTCCACTGGAATGCATTTTCCTTCTAGCTCCAGTTACATTTCAGGAATAGAACTTTCTCTAAATTGTAGTGAGGGGCTTCCAATATTTCCAGTCCAAAAGTTACCAATATATCTGAGGATTTAAAGATGTATTTGGCATGGCCACCATACCAAATTTAGGACATGTTCCACTGATACCTGCTCTGCTCTGCCTTTCCTATCACCTGTGAAGTCAGGTGGGTGGTTTTTTAGGGGACTTGGAACTATGTGATCTTTAAGGTGTCTTCCAACCTGAATTATTCTATGATTCTATGACTCTGTGATTCTCAGTAGCTTAAGAGGTAAGTTTAAAGTCAGTATTAAGGATGATGAATGATGATAGATGAAGCAACGGAGGAATCTTTCCCTTTCTATTACCAGCTACTGGTTTTAGGAGCTGTAAGGGAGGGGATTAGGACAGGCCCCTTTAGAAAGGAGCCTGCCAAAATCCTATTTATTAATGTAGTGAGGGTGGTTATAAGGGCTATTCCTGTTCATAATTTACTGCTGTGTAGGCTACTCTACTGGACCCACTGTACTCATACCTCAGGCAGTGCACAACCAACTAGACAAGGCTTGAGTTGCAGCAGTTCTCAGCCCTGCACAGCAGAGTTTTTCATAATTTCTTGAATAAAAGATCGTTCTGTAAGTTGACATGAGGAGTTTTGGGGTGGAACTCAGGATTCTGAGAAACAGAGAAAATTCTCAGAGGTTTCTCATGTCCAAATTCTTTGGAAATCTAGCCTCGAGCTCTTCATTTTGATGTGGTTCATTTCAGCATGAGAGGGCAACTTGAGATGATTTTAATTTAAAAAAAAAAAAAAGAAAAAGAAAATTATCCTCTTTACAGACATGCACGTAGAGGGGAAAATAATAAGGCCAAAGCCCTTCATGCTACATTTTAATTGAAGCTGGAGAAGTATTAATCAGAGGGCAGGGAGACGTTTCAGAACAATCAGTTACACATCAGATATGAAGCACACCCCAGGCCAGCTCTGCGTGGCAGGACAGAGGGTGAGCCCTGCAAACCAACACTGTGGCAGTAGCCCACATTAAGCCTGGCCTGCCCTGCCAGACCCAGCATTTCCCTCACAAAGTACAGCCTAATGCAGCCACTGCTCAGCAGGGATTTTGTCACCTGCTGCCCTGTACAAGCAAAAGGCTGCTTTCCCCTCTAACTCTTCCCAAAAGTTCTATTAAGGGATTTCCCCACTATTCATTTGCAAGTATTAAATTGACCTGAAATTATTGATGGATTATTCATACAGATAATGGCCCCAAATTCTGCCATGTGTTCCTTAGGTACCTGCTAGCAAACCCATCGGGGTAAGAGGTGCTATTTCTGACCAAGTGACCAAAACCCTGCTAGTCTAAAAAGGAGTAACACTTTACAAACTGTGTTCATGCTAATGTGGGTTTTCCACTCATCCTAGATGGTTTTATTACACTGATACAGTACATTCCTATTAGGAGTATTTTGCCAATATTGAATGTCAATATTTCTAGCAGGGTAAGTTTTCCTAGTGTTGAATGTTCCTTAGTTCTATCAAGAAAAGATTGCAGACTTCAGAGGGATGAATCATATCCACACCAATTTCCTGGATCAGACCATGTGTTACCACACTGTAAGAGTCTGTCTGGGAAAAAAAACCCCAAACTTATGTGCAAATGGAACAAATGTCTGATACCAGGGAGAAGTGTTCCATCCTAATGAAAAAGCCTGCTTGTTAACTAGGCTTTGCTTAGCATTTTTATTTTTATTTAGACTGTTCCCACAGGCCTATTAAATTCCCCTACTCTTAAAACTAATTAAAGGGTATTTTAATTATCCAAGATATCTCAATTCATAGATTATAAAATGTAGAAAGAAAAAAAAAACCATAGTCTGGAGTAATAATGTGCGGCATATTGCAGTTAGAGCTATTTCCCTGAATCATTGTGCTATAATTCCATAGTATTCCATATTTTCTATCTATTTCCAAAACAAATGCTTCTTTTCAGCTTATTTTGATTCCATACTATTTTCCAACAAAAAGGGGTTTGTGTGCCATCAAAAGTATTTGATTTTTTTAACATAATCACAGCATCTCTGAGCAGACCTGAAATTCCAGAATTAGTGAATACTTCAGAAAATACAGGACAGAAATTCACATTTGCACCTGTGTTTGTTGCAACCGTGTAAATGGCTGGTTTATAATCACTGAATATTTGCAAACAGCTCCACTAAAATGCTTCCTGGCACAGACATTAACTGGAATTAAATAGTGCACATTATCCTTGGAATGATGGCTTTTTTTCTACCAGTAACTGAGCCCATACATGGAAAACTATCAGATCATCTCAATTAGAAAAAAAACTATGACAGAAGTTCATGTTCAAAAGAATTCAGCTGAAAATTTTGTGATCTCACATTTAATCAATTAATTGTACACAGCAAAGGAACCGCAACATTTCTGAGTTTTCTGTCAAATTAGTAATCTACCATAAAAAAGAAAAGGAGGAGGAGAATCACAGATCAAATCTATGATTGTTGAACTTACTGCTTTAGTAGAAGCTGATCTAACAGCTGAAAAGCAGGAAAAAATCCCAAACAGTTTTCTTTCCTAGGGTGATTTATTTCCATGCTCCCCCAGCATCTGCAACACCCTTCAGTTTCAGTGAGAGCAGCTAAAGTTGGACAAAACTCACTCCTTGTGCCCAACATCTACCCTGAACTAATTCTTTTAGGCAGGCTTAGGGAGAGGAGGAAAGGCAGCTTCCAGAACAGATGGGGTGATGGTAACAACGTTCAATTCCTCACTTGCAGTGCCAAGCAAGCAGACACAAGTCATCCTGGGGGCCTGTCCTTTCATAACCATGGCTCTTGTACAGGGCTCGGGCACCAAAGGATGGAAATGCCCATGGAAACATTTCCTGGCGAGCTACAGTCACAGCACTGAAGGAAAAACACACCACCCTCAGCAACAGCACCTCCTCACAAGCACTAGCTGGAGTATCAAATAGATTCCCAGTAGGAGCTCCCTGGTTGGTGGGGGAAGAAGCTTTGTGTTGCTGTATCACATCACTACACTGCAAGCATTTCTGCAAAAAGTTGTACGAATTTTTAAACAAGCAAATACTCTTCTGGTGCTCAGGAGGTTCACTTGTATTAGGAAGATTTGCAGGGCTGGCACCAAATGGGCTATAGTCATTATCCCCTTTTTCTCTCTTTTTTTTTTTTT
>VYXF01007843.1:647823-729115 GCA_013397295.1 Polioptila caerulea | reverse complement strand
CCAAACTAGTTCCCCAGGGAGCAAATATGACAACCACTGATTTCGATACACCTGTATTTGAATGTTCTCAGTGTCAGCTGGGAGATATCTGACTGCCAGGAGAGTCTTTTGGGTTTTGTCCCTGCAGCCTGGTGTGTGCCAGAGTGAGACCAGAGCCCCTTGCAGGGTGGCTGGGGCAGTCCTGATAGGAATCTGTGCCCGTGTCTCTGTAAATGCTCTCTGTGCCTCTCCCATGGCAGCTGCTGTGCCTGGGGGTCACCTGGAGCTGACAGAGCAGGAGCACCAGCACCACATTTTCCACAGGAAGCCATTCTTTGTGCCCAGAGAGTTCCTGCTGGGCTCAGCCCTCTTGCAGCCCCCTCAAGCAGGCAATCAGCTGATGAACAAAGAGAGCAGGTTGTAATACTGTGCTGCTTTTTGGGTCAGGGTGAATAAATGTGTATCTACTTCTGCTGGGCATGTGAGGTAGCACTGAGAGCAGAGCTGCTGCAGGAGAGGAGCATGGAGGTGATGCTATGATTGAAACACTGTGTTTCAGCAACAGCCTGTATGTAGAACACATGATAGCAAGGAGGCTTCTAAGAGAGCCACTTATGTACTGGGAAAGAATCAAAAATTTGGGAGTGAAACTAGCACTGATTAAAAGAAGCATTTCAATTAAAAAACAGGTACCAGGAAAAGCTGATCATAAAATGAGTGCATAAATTCAAAACAGCATCAGAGGTACCAAGAAAGCCTCGAGTTATATCTAAGAACTAAAAGTGGTCTCAAACTTCAGCTTTCAGCTTATGAAAAACTTTTTCCATATGAAAAAATGTTGATGCTGAAAATATTGAAAAGTGTGTCATTTCCCATTAGTTTGTTTTATCAAAGTGGTATCTTTGTGCAGGCTGAACCATTGGATAAAAAATAAGGATTTTATCTGTTAGCCTTCACTAGGCATGAAGATTCCAGACTGAAATGGAACATGGAGGCAGTATTGAACTTTACAGTGCACTTCTAGTGGCAAAACCCCAGTGCACTGGCAGGTAAGTGGTCCTGTACCTGGGGCACGCAGACATGGCTGTGTGGGGAGGTTCTGCTGCTATTACAGAAAGTGCATTTTTAGGCCTGGCAGTACTGCAGAAATGCTGTGGGAGGAGAGGAAAGGGAGTGTTGTGGTGGCCAGCAGTGTGAACTGTCATTTTTCCAGACCTGAAGAACCTTCTGGTTGGTGTTTGTGTTTAGAGGCCACTATTAGCTACTCAATACAAAAGAGCTGAGAGCACAACAACTCACTAGAAGAAATCTGAGTGCTTCATAAGTAAATTTTTGGAGTGCCATTGGAATTCCTGTCCCTATTTACAAGGCCAGTTCAAGCTACACTTGCAGTAGCTTGTGACTGAGGAATCTTGGCAGATGCCCGTCTGAATACTTAGAAAAACAGAGTGATGTGGATTCACAGTCTGTCCTGGGTAAAATCTCTGCACTGCTGATGAGGTCTCCAGATAGGTTTATTGTGAAACTGATATCAAACATTGCTCCAAGCATGAGAGAAAAGTATTGCTGGCTGAAGGGAATAGATGTGTTCAGGGAGGGAAAAGAGTCTGTTGCCTTTCTTCTCTTTGCAGACCTGCAAAAGTTCCTCATCTTTTAGTGGTGCAGTTGCAGGAAGAGACTGCCAAGTAACCAACATGGCATGCACATATCCTACAGAACCACAGGAAAAGTTTTCTTGCCTAAAAGAAAACTGCTCTTGTCTAAGAGAAAGGTCTATGACAAAGTGTGATGTAAAAATCTTGCAGAGGAGGTCAGGTATTTCTAATAAAAGGGAGGCCAGACATGACTTTTGCTTTGACCATAGTCAAAAAAGCGGATATCCACAGGATCATTTCAGAGAGCAATTCCACGCTATGCACAGTGAGCAGGCTGGGCAACTGAGTGCTAGCTATTTCTTTTGCAGCAGCTTTGAAATCTTACATGCATCACAGGCAGAAAAAAAAAAAAAAAAAAGAAGTCTGAATCCACAGGATTAGTGAAAGGCTGTGCAATATTTTGATGTCTCTGAGGTCAGCACATGGAGTGTGGTGGGAGGAGCAGTTGTGCAGCTGGAGCTGTGTGTGGCTGGCTGAGAGAGCAGCCTATGTGCCTGTATTCCAGCACTGTGGAGATGGGAATAGGCCCAGCTGAGTGTGGGTAACAAAACAGGAATAGTTCACACATAGCTGCTGCCCAGCAGAGAGACAGGTTTTGGAAGTGAAATTTGAGTAAAAAAAAAGCTCACTTACTTTTGATTGAAAATATCCTGAAAACAAAGCATGGAAAATCTTAAAATTTGAATAAGAAAACTAACCCAGCACTTAGAAACATGGGAAGCATGCTTAGAGGTGGGGGAAATCTTTCAGCACCACCAGAATCACTGCTAAGATGGTCAGTGCTAATTATCACAGGGTGGCTGAGGAAAGGCCAAGAAAGCAGAAAATCTACAATGCCATCTCCTTTGAGATGAGAGCTGAAATAGAAACTTCTTTGCTGCTAAAACCCTGTGGTCAGAAAGCAGCTGTTCCTGGGTAACTGAACACTGGGGGCATTAAGTAAAGGATCCTGCAAAATTTCTTGGTGGGCAACTCATTTTGTGTTTAGGGTTATGCTTTGCAAAGAAGCTGCTGGAGCATTTGATAATTCCCACCATCTCCTTTTGATAGGAGTAGCCCACAACACAGCACACACCACATCCATTCTTGTTTCTCAGCAAAATCCTCTGATAACAAAGAGCCATGCAGCCATTTTTACACCAAAACCAGGCATCTCAGCAACACCTAAAGCCTCGAATTTAAGAGCTTGTTGGCTTTTGTACTTAACCTCTCTCTTGCTCTTGAAAAGTTTCTTTCAAGGTGAAAAATTTGGAAGCACAATTTCAGTTTTTCCAGGAGATGGCAGTGCCACTACAGAAAATAGCTGAGTGGTTGAGCTGCTAAGGTGACAGTTCTGTAATTTGCCAATTTAAAACTCATATATAACAAGTTTTGATTTTTTTTTTTAATAGATGATCAGATAATTATACTTCAATGACTGTCAAAAGCAATAATGATAGCACTCATTACAAGTTTAAAGTGTGTCTGAATTCCCAAGGGCTCACAACAAGCATTAATTCATCTGAATGGAAACAGGAGACATAATTGGGCAGTAACTCATTTCTATCACATATAGTATATGCTATAGTTAATTTTCACCTCACGTTTTCACACTGGATGTTGAACTGCCCTCCTAACACCCATCTCCTCTGACTGGGGCAAGTGCAGGTGTTGCAGGAGTTGCAGCATCAGGCAAGTGGGCAGCAAACTCTGAATTTGATCTGAGGAAACACCACAGCACAGCAAATCTGAAATATAAAGCATGTGAATAAATGTAATGAAAACTAAAAAGGAACAGATCACTGCACTGGATGCAGTGGTATGCTAAGTACATTGCTAAATAGATTGCAATATGCTAACTAGACTGTCTGAAATATATTCTTGCTTTCATGCACTCCGTGAGCTGATGCCTTTAATTTTTGGGTTGAGCTTGATTTCTGATTTTCACTTCGTATTTCAAGGATTTTGTATTATGATTACATGTGATTTACTAAAAATAACAGATCAATGAAAAGATGCAGAACTTACTGTGCTTCTCTTTCCATTCACTTATTATATTTTCATAAGTCTTTCATTACAAAAAAAGGGCCTCTATTCACACTAGAAAGGCTACCTACCAGTTCAGTGAGAAGAAGGCAAGCAAAGAGTTATTCTACACCCTGCTAACATATTCATATAAAACTCATCCAATTTTGTTAAGACCTTTTGTGGTGAATCAAAAGTTAGCTAAGATTGTATTGTTATTCCTCTTCCTGACCTGAAAGTCACACAGCTGGATTCAAGTAGGCCAGAAATATGTGCTTTATAGAAGCACCTTGTGGTTGGGGCTTTTTTTGAAGCTCTGAAAGTTGATGCAGCTGACCCTGCCCCCCGTACCTACGACCGAGTCTCCAGTAGGACCTCACGGCAGAAGACAATTTGTCACAACTGTCAAATAGCTGGCAGAAGGGAAGATCTGCCTTGTTTCATCCATGTCAGCCCCTACGTTTCCCTTGTAACAGGGCAAGAGTTGCGCACTGCTCATTAGACCCACGAGATTCCGGTTCTGTGGGACACTTCAGAATTTAAATACCCTGGAGGAAAATAATTTGCTGCTTGATCCAACAGCGCCTTTTGAAGTCGGTGTAAAAATGTTCATTAGCATGGAGGAAATTCAGATTAGATCCTAGTTTCATAGTCAGCAGTAATATAACTTAATTGGCTGCTCAACATCGTATTTTGCCAATCATAGGAATTCATGGAAAGGCATGTCAACAGCAGTCTCATTTGTTAGAGCAGCAGCAGCACCTCCAAGCTCTTTACAGCCTGACAGGCACAAATGTTCTATCATTTGCATCCCTCCGGGGTGGTGCTGAACTAGGTCCCAAACTGTGTGGGAACACCACTTCACTGGTGGGTGCTGGTGGGAAGGAGGGATAATTTGCCATAGTGGACATAACTAAGGTACAAGAAGGAAATTAAGGCATGGCAAAGTAACGTTTTATATGTGTAAATTTTAGTTCTCATTTTTAATGATGATGCTGAAGTAACTGGTAATGGTACTTTGCTTTACATACATGATAAAAACATCAGGAAATTATTAGACATTGCAGCTAATTGATCCATTATTTATCCCTTCTAATTTACTGCTTAGTTTTTACAAAAAACCTCCACATAAATAAGATATTTATATAATAATTTTTTCAAATATAACATTCCACTTATTAAACTGTGCATCAGATGAGTAGGACAGGGTGACACTAAGCTAATCAAACAGGAGTCCGGGTCCTATGGCTGATAACTCATGTTAAGGAAAAGGAAATTATCACTCATCCTGATTTCTGACTGGGCAGTGCTTCCACCAGCCTCATGAAGATCATGGCATGACTCTGCCCTGCTGGGTGGGGGGATGGCTGGGCTTGAAAACTGCTCTTTGGTTGATTTATATTGATTTATATCCACTCAGGATTTGATTCAGGGCTTGAATGAAATGTTGTCATTTAGTACAAGCAATGCCAACACAGGTGTCACAGACCGTGTTATTCAGAGGTGTTACTCTGCACATGTGAACAACAGTGAGCACCAAACAGGCCAGGTCATTGTGGAGTGTGGGGCACCCAAACCAGCAAAGAGAGCACAGCAGGTTCCTGTCACACACGAGAAACAGCCAAGTGTCAGGGGCAGAACATTTCTCATGCACACACCTGATAGCATGCAAATGTCTGTAAAACTCCAACCAGGCCCTGGAAGAGCACACCTCCCAGAAAAACCTGATGGAGCTGGAAGCAAACTCGATGAATAAGACTGAGAGAGCGTGTTCATAGTCATCCACCATCACCAGGGTAATTTTCAGAAGTAAAACCCTGTACCTTTGAAGGCACGTGCACCTCCCACACCAGCTTAAGTGCAACACACTCTGGGATGCGATTCAATGCCATCCTTCTCACGCAAGAAATAAAGAAATACATGTGCAGCCCAACTGCATACAGCACATCCATCCCTCTGCAGCCCCAGGTAGGGTTAGTCACCAAAGGACAGGCAGATCAAAGAGCAGAACATTAAGCAGGGTCTCAGGGGACTTGTTATTTCTGGGACAGTTATTCTCCATGTGTCTTTACTGAAGTCCTTCAACCTCTCTTGTCTTTCATTTCTGCTTGGTTGAAATCTTCCAATTGCTACCAGGACTTCACCTGTAGTCCCCATTTTATATGTTTAAAGTTCAGTTGAAGCCTCTGGGCACACCACTATTGCTACTACTGACAGATAGTTCCCAGAAGTGAGGAAAAGAAGAATGCCATGACTATGGCTTGTTTTAGAATTTCCCATTCTCAGAAACTGAAGAGACACCCTCAAAGAGAGGCACTGGGGCTACAACAGCACTGGGATGAAGGAAGATTCGAGGGCTTGGCAAAAAGGATAGAAGTGATAGCTTGTGATTTTTCGGTGATTGGCTGAGAAAACATTCAAGTTTAAATAATCTCTGGATGCACAGCTGTAGGGACAGTTAATACAGAGTTCCCATTAAAAATCCCTCAAGAGATCTTGCAAGATTAAATAAAATTAGCCCAAAGGCCCAAATTCTGTCTGCAAATCAGGCATCATCCACTGAAATGAAAAAGCCTCTGAAGAACACAAGATCTGCCTGTGTGTGTGTGCTGAGTGTGTCTGTCCCTGCCTGGCCCCCACCAGCACCTCTCGCCTGTCCAGCTCTGGCCCCAGCCACTCCCACAGCCCACTCTGAAGCTCATGGCCCTGCTCACACACACAGTTACACGTGGAAAAATGCCTGGAGAAAAGGCAGTTGGTTGATCCCACGAGGTCCAAGGCTGGGTGTGCCTGATACAAATGCCACTGAAAACCTGGAAGGCCGGGCACCTGCCTTTGGGGTAGGCATGGCTGTGGGGGACTGTTTGGCTGGGACTGTCAGCTCACACAGCAGTGACAAATGATGACAGCATGAAAAAATATAAGGAATAAAGTGAAAGAAAGTGAAAAGATCCCTGAGTTATGAATGGGTGTGGGCTGATGGTACAGGCTTGCCTTACTTTCCCTTGTTACATCCTTAGGCTGTGCAGCAGACCATCACATTGTGCCTGTGAGACAACGACGGCAACAGGGCTCTTCTCCTGATGGCAGACACATCTCTGGTGGAATTGCAGCTGAACTGGGGGCAGGAGTTCTGCGAGCCACAGCTTTGCAGTGTGCCCAGCTCATCTAACACACTGGCCAAAATTTTTATGGCAGTCATTACTGCTTGCATTTGGCAAACCTCGGCATTGCCAAGTACCTGCACCTGCAAATAATTCCCTGGGAGTTGCTGGCATTGCTGGTGCAGCCTGGAGCTCAGCAGCCTCTCTGCTGGTCCATTAATTTGGGGACCTGTTTATTATGAAGCAAGAACTTATTCCACCAAATCTCACAACAAATAGAAAGCATAAGAAAAATATTAGGTCAGCACATGGCAAAACAGTAAAGAATATGCTGTTTACCTGGGGAGGTCTCAGTGCTGTTTAAATTTTGTAGGAAGCAGTTGCAGGAGGAGACCTGACTGCAGAGCTGCAAGGCACTGCATTAAGCAGACTTTTCCTCTCTGTTCCATAAGAATACTTCTGTGGGAGTTGCTCAGCTGTGCTTCAGTCACTGGAAATGCAAAGCTAGGTCTCTTAAACCTTGCCAAAACCCAGTGGGACAGAGGTTAAGGAGTGCTGTGTGTTTGAGGACATTCAGGCGCCTCAGTCTGGCTGGCTGGCTGGTGTGTGGGATGCAGTGCCAGGCACAGATCCCTCCTGCTGCACTGGCACACAGTCCAAGATGTGTTGCAGCTTCTCCAGGAGTGCATCCATACCCATCCATCTCCAGCAAGGGACAGTTTATAGATCGAAACGGAGGATAATGGGAGAACGGTAATTTAAATCAGAGTAGTTAATTGCACGTAAGGATTCCTACCATCCTCTTAGTTTCCTAATTGCTAATATACTTAACACTGATTTTATCAATAGTCCATGATATATAAAATTACTTCATATCAGCTCATTAGTTAATTAATTATAGGAAGGACACACACATCAAAGCCAAACATAGACTGAGGACCCAAACTTCTCCTTGAGCACAAGGAGCAGCTCTAGTGCAGTGGTGCCAATTCCCACTGGTCTGTGTGTTTTTCCAGATACTTATTCACAGCAATGCAATTTTGCAAAGGACAAGTAAGGAGGAGATGTGGCCACCATGCCAGGACCTGCCTGTCATCTCAGCTTTTTGAGACTTTACCTTTAGGGACAAAGAAGTTCCTGGGTAAACCACAGCTCAGAGCTGCAGCCACCAGATCAATGGCTGTGAGAAAGTCCAGAATTAAAATTTATATATATATATAGGTACTATTTTTTGAATCTCCTCCAAATGGCTGAATGAGTATACTAAGAAATGGGATATAAAGTTAATTTTTCTATGAGAGTATCTCGCTAAACCAACAGAGAAAAATATTAGTTATAATTAGACAAGCACTCTAAACAGTGACCACCTTCTCTATGGCTGGTTTTTGGTGAGAGTGAAATTTATATTTTCCCTACATTACACAAGAATTGGGTGAACTTAATATTTCTGTTTACCCAACCCAACAAACAAAGTGATTTCAAGCCACCACATTCTACCTCTAAAATAAGTCTAGAAAGGGACAGGCAGCCATTAAACTGATGTGCAACAACCCTCTAAGTGATGGTCTGTCCATAACCTGTAGGTCATCCCACTCATTTATGGGTAAGGATAGATAGGATTGTTCAGTCATTTGTGGGGTTTTGCCTTTTTCTTTCCTGGTCAAAGGGGAGCAGGAAATGGAGGAAGGCTCCTACTCCAATAAAGAGTTTTTATCACACAGCAATCTTCTCTTTTATTGTCCAGTAAGTCAAAATTTGATTAATTCTCTATTTTAAACATAATTGACAGAGCAAAATGATCACACTTTCTTCCCAACACTGGCAAATGAATGACTTCAGTTTGCTCACCTAGGATCTTTCCCTTTTATTGGGCTGGAGACCCCTCTGCCCAGCCTGCTCTCAGTTTTCTTCCCTTCAGCTTCTGCATGTGATATATATGTACATAGAGAAAATGTGAACAGCCAACTAAAGTGAACAATGTGAATTTTACATTTGCAGCCTTTCAATTTATTATTTACAGAGAAACCCAAACTCAAGTGTTTGCTGATTATCCTTCTGGGGATTCAAAAAAAAAAAAAAAAGCATTGATTTTTCTTTTACCCTAATTTCCCCATTGCTTCTATGCAAACAGTCTATATTCCCCCTTACATGATTTTTTTCCTCCTGTTGAAGACCAAAGTGAGGACTTTTTGCTTTTTGCAGCCACAGACTCTTTATGAGTGCCTCGTTTGTCCCATTTCTCACCCCAGCCTACAGTTACCCCTCTGGTTTCATGTGCCGATTTATTGCTAAAGACTGTATTTTCCATTAGGGGAGAAGAAGGGAGGGAGTACCAAACAAACTCCAGTGGCTGCATTCAAAGTGTAATGCTTCTTATCACAAATAATTTAAAAAATGCAAGAACCCCAATTTGCAGCTAGGAGGCCCACTTGAGGGATCAGTTAAAATTTACTCCTTTATACGCATGCCAACTTTGACTTCAAAAAGACTTTATTCCCAAGGATAAACAACCCAATATTTGTGTAATATAATTAAGTGAAGGCATCTTTAAATGTCATACCAGCTTGTGCCATGCTTTAAATTGTTATGCATCAACAGAATTTAACGAGATGGCCAAGGATCCTGCTTCCTGCGTGAATGCGATAAGCCACAAATACTGTATAGCTCTTTAATAGATTGCCAAAATAAAGCATTTTGTATGCAAATTATTCATGGAGTGGCAAAGCTAATATAGTGCCAAAATTACGCCCACTGGTCCCCTGCAATTAGTAGTTAAGTTGAAGTATCTTCAAACTGCAGAATTTCTTTCAGTGTCTCCCAATACTTGAAGCATCTTTTCATTTATGAAAATAGGAAATAACAGCTTTTATTTTCTCTTTAAGGTTTAGGGTATGTGTGCTATAGCAGAGAAGTGGCAAGAGGGATCTAATCAGAATAATTGCACATAGGCTACCCAGGAAATAAATATGAAAGTCCAGTGACTTGCAAGAAAGTTGAAGGAGAAAGGAAAAAATTTATTTCCCCCTACCCAGCCCTGAAATAAAATACCCCTGAAATAAAATCTGTGAGCACTGTGAAGTGGGTCTCAAAAAGCTAAGTGGAAAAACCACAGCTAGACTGAGGAGAAATTAGAAACATTTGCCAAGAGCTGGGAATGGATTTTGGTGTGTCCCCAGGTACTGCACCTTCCTGTCTCCTCACGGAATCTCTCTTTTCAAAAAACACCTGCATTCTCCTGGCAGCGCCAAGAGAAAACTTCCTTGGGGTGCACCAGGCATAAGAGCTGCCACCATGAAAGGCCCATACCTGTAAAATATTTAAGCTATAGCTTCACTGGCAAGAAATCACCTGACATGTTCTTTTCCAGTAGATTCGGGGATAAGCCATCCGTAACGAGGAGTTTTTAGTTTCAGGTTAAATACACAAATAACCAACAGCCACATCACCTGGGAAATACTTGCAAAACTCTCCATTTTCTGTGAAGTAATAACGCTCTGCCCGGCAATATTGGTTACAGGAATCCTTTGTCAGAAACAGAAAGAAAGAAACAGAATTTCCCAGTCTCCACATTTCCAGTGAAAAATATCTCTCTTTCTTTTTCTTCTCTCTAAAACAAATGTAGGGCTGGTGAGGGACCCATGGCAAGGGGGGAAAGCAGCATTGCTCCCTAATGGACAAGTTTTTTGAGAAACTTTAAACTGCAAAGTATCCAGGCTACATTTACCCTCCCTGGTCATTTGCAACAGCACGCAGAGATGCAGCTCGGTGAAGAAGTGGAGGGGCAGGTAGGTCCTGTAGATCAAGTTCCCATTCTGTAGAGGGAACTCCAGCTGTATTTTCCATTTACAACCTAATCATCAGAGTAGTGTGGTACATGCCAGGGGCCTGGGACAGTGATTTAAGGAGCCTGTGTCAAACTGCTTGGACCTAGATGGCCCTTCCATGCTAACCTGGAGGATTTACTGCCAGCTAAACAACAAATGTAATTTCACCTGCAAACTGTTCTATGGAATGTTGTGGAATACCATAAACAACCGTATTCAGCCCAGTGAACTCCAAAAGCTGTAATCTACAGCACTCTCTTAACCTGGGGGGCAGTGGGGACACCCAAAGCCGACGGACCCACTTCCATATTTTGATATTAAGAGAGGGAAAGGACAGCAGGCCTTCCAGCAGAAAATTGCAGTCCCTTGGAAAAATAAATAAAGGCAGCCACCGCCACTCATAACATAGATCTTGCATTTTGTCATTTTTTATGGCGAGGCAGGTTTAAATGTGTCCTTTTTTATGGCGATGTGGGTTTTAGTGTCCGCCCCGCCGAGGGGAGCGTTCCCGCAGCGTCTCTGCCGGACAGGATTTGGCAGAAGGCACGGGCAGCGCACTGCCCCAGCACTTCCATGCGTGCCTGGCCAGCAGCAGCCCCCGTGCCATGGGCAACACTTGCCAGATGCTATTGGTCAGGGTCCCGCTCTGACAACTTGTCATCGATTCCACCGGAAAAAAAAAAAAATTAAAAAAAATGGCAACCAATGAAAATCAATCTTCTGATGCTCCGCTGCCTTAAATACCACTAGAGCAAACAAACAGCCCTAAACAATACAGCAGAACCCATATATCAATTACCCTAAATGCTCAAGCATTTTTCCTCCGCAGCCTGCGCCGTCCGCCGGCGGTACCCGCAGCCGCTGCGCCGCGCTGATAATGGAGCCGCATTGTTCCCGCGCGCCTGGCGGCCCGATAAGGGCTGCCTGTGCTCAGATGATAATGACAGTGGGCAGGCTTAACATTGTGATTGGAAAATTTCTTGGGTCTCAGAAAAAGGTTCTATTAAGCCCACTGACCCCAATTGAATATTAATTAGCTAATTAACAGATTTATTGTTCCACGCAATTTCTGGAGAGGCGATTTTTTTTCAAGTGCCATTATTTTTTTAAATTATTTTTTGCATTGTGTATAATTGAATCTTTGCAGCTGCCAGCATCTTCTGCATGATTTGGCAAAAAAAAGAAAGGAAAAGCACTTATAGCTTTCCCTTTTTTTTTGAGACCCAAATGTTTCCAATCGCTTTAGTGAGTGTTTGGAGGTGGGGGAGGGAGGGGGAAAGACACAGCTGATTTATGTTATGTTCTACAGACTTATTTATTTATTCTTAAAAGCTTAACTTAAAAATGTCCACACTTATTTTTTTCTACTATGATTCACGGGTCTGTCTTTTAGCCTGAGGTTACTACCCAGTGCACTGTTACTCCCAGGACAGACACTGAGGTCTATGCCCTGCCTTTCATACACATCCCTTTAGGCACTAAGCAGTTTTCCTCTCCTCTTACCTGTTTGCTCCTGCTCTTTTCTGCCATGCAGATACTTTCTGCCCAGCTGGGGAAGGCAGGGGACTTGGGCCAGCCTGGCTCTGCCCTTCCTACAGGAGGGCCCTTCCATGGACCACATGGTTCCACATTTTTTGCAAAGTATTTTCCTAAATAATTTCCTGAATTATTGGTGAAGGGAGGAGAGGCAGTGTTTTTACCATATGGATGATTTTTGACCATTTCAAAGAAGTTTTTTGGCACAGACTGCTCCAAGAGCTTCACATGTAAATGAGCAGGGGCCCACAGTGATCTGTCACCTAATGCTGTTTGTTGGGGTGGAGGGGCTGTTGAAAATTTCTTACAAATCATTTAGTGCATCATAGTTTTTCTAAAGGAGCAAGATGTCTTTTAAACAAACTATGGTATTTTTGCTGTTCAAAGATACTAACATAAGTACTTTTTAAAGTTTCAGTATTAAAACCACAGATATTCTTGTAATGTTACAAGCTGTAGTAGAAAACACCAATGGGGAACAGCATCATCCTGTCAAAAGTAGAAAAGACAGGAGTAATCTTGCATTAGAGAATAGTGAACTCATAATTTATATGGTGCAAGAGGGCATACAGATCTCTAAAGTCCATACACCTGGACTTAGGGCTACTTCTGATGTCCAAACACAGGAGTTACATAATCTGCTGTAGCAAGTGTGGTTCAAAACCTACACCTGGATCTTCTAACAGAGTCTTCTTTTAGGGCATGCACCTTCCTTCTATGACCATTGTGTCAGACCACCAAGACAACTATATGTTGTGATTAAAAACTACAAAAAGTGACACCTGACACCCTGAAGGGACGTGTGAAAGACTCTTAGGCACTTACAGAAATGAAACTACATTTACCTCATGCTCCACAGACAGAAGACAATACAAGAGAGACAAGTTGATACCTGCCACAGCTACAGGGGGATGCAAGGATGGTGAAAGCTCACAGATAGTTCCTCGGTTTCCTTCTCAGACTGATGATTTTTCTGTTATTTTTCTTTATTTTAAATAAAACCGCCAGTGTTCGATGAAATAATTGATTTGTAGCTTTTAGGCAATTCATGTTTCTACAGCTTGCAGTCATGTTTGGAAACCCATGAAACAGGTCCTTGATAACTCAAGACCCTTTTTGGATCCACAGAAATGCTGGTCTGCCAGAAGAAATGAGTTAAAATACACCCAGTATCTTGACTGCTGCAAAGACACCAGTGCAGATTACGGACTATACTTGCACGGCAGGATAAAATGCAGCTGCCTGTTTCTGATGGGATATTGATGCTTTCATCAATGTCCAGAACTGAGTTGTATGATCCAGAAGACAACAAGCCAGCAGAGGCAGGCCTGGGCCCTGCCTAAATTTGGATCCAGCCAACAGTTTGACCAGTCATAGGGAGAAATGCAGGTATTGGCATGCTCTTGTCCATTGCTGAGGTAACTGAACTGAAAGATCAAATCACAGAATCACAGAATTGTTAGGGTTGGAAGAAATCCCTGGAGATCATCCAGTCCAAACCCCCTGCCAAGTCAGGGTCACCTCCAGCAGGTGACACAAGAACACGTTCAGATGGGTTTGAATGCCTGCAGCGAGGGAGACTCCATGATCTCCCTGGGCAGCTGTCCCAGTGCTCTGACACCCTCAATGTAAAGAAGTTGTTTCTCATGTTGAGGTGGAACTTCCTGGGTTTCAGGTTATGGCAATTGCTCCTTGTCCTGTCCCCGAGCACCACTGAAATGAGTCTGGCACCATCCTCTTAGCACCTGCCTTTGAGATATTTTATGCACTTACAAGTCCCCCTCTCAGCCTTCTCTCCTCCAAAATAAACAGTCCTGCAGTCTCTCCTCACTCAAAAGATGCTCCAGACCCCTCCTCATCATCATCATCATCATCTTTGTGGGCTCTGCTGGACCCTCTGCAGCAGCTCCTTGTCTCTCTTGTACAGAGGAGCCCAGAACTGGACCTGGCACTCCAGTGGCCTCAGTGGGGCTGACCAGAAGGGCAGGATCAGCTCCCTGCTGGCCACACTCTTCCCAGGATCCCACTGGCCCTCCTGGCCACAAGGACATGCTGCTGGCTCGTGGTCAGCTCATCACCCACCAGGACTCCCAACTCCTTCTCCACTGAGCTGTTCTCCAGCAGGTCACCCCCAGCCTGTGATGGGGTGACTGCACCCCAGTCCAGGATCCTACACTTGTCCTTGTTGAACCTCATCAGGCTGCCCTCTGGCCTAGCTGAGTCATGACATTCTCATGAAGTGCTGCTGACATAAACTTCTTTTTATTCAGATTTACCTGCCTTTTTTATAGTTATGCCCAATCCTGAATTGTGCTAGTCAGGAGAGATGGTGTTTAAACCACATGATCATATACTTAAAAATGTTAGATGGAATAGTACTGGGGCTCCAAATAAAAACACCACAAAATGGGATTTCTATTTAAGCACAAAAACACAAGGAACAGGGGAAGAGAAACATAAAGCTTGCACCAGGCTTATGGAGATGTGTGAACTGTGCCAGCAAAGCCTGGACAAGACTCATCAAAAGGTTGGTTGATACTATTTCATATTGACTTTGACCTTCTACTCTAATGTAATTACTAGGAACAATTTAAATAACTTTCTTCTTTTTTTTTTTTTTTTTTTTTTCCCAGAGGAAAAAAAAAACCCAACATTTTCCATTGCTTAAAACTGAAAAACAAAATGTTTGATTGAGGTCATCTTGACATCCATTAGTGTGATAAATGAAGTGGAATTCAAGGCTGCTCCATTATCAAGGTTCATTTTCGTTGTTCAGATCTGGTTTCCCCCTCCCCTCTCCCTTCTTTTTTTTTTTTTTTTTTTTTTTTTTTTTTAAAAACAACATGGCCTCAGACTCAAGGCTGATTACAATAATTACATTTTCTCCCCATAATAGTACAAATGATTCAAGGAGTTATTCAGAATGTTTCAATGTCAGCACTTAGATAAATGCTCCTTCTTTCCCAGGGATTGCATTTTTTATGCAGAATGTTAGTTAGCAGCAGCAGTAACGGTGTAGTTGTCAGAAAACTGTGAATTTACGTGCCCAGTAACTACATTCACAATTGTTTGGTACTCGGCCTGGCAACAAGGCTGAATGGGACACCAGATAATTTATAACTGCTCCCCCAATACAAGAAGAACAATTATATTGTGTGCAGTATAAAATGGCCATTATTTAGCTCAATTTTTAAAAATTATTTGAACAAAATGCCTATCCTTTGCAGGGCAATTTTCTTCTTGGTTCTAATTAGATACCCAAGGAATATAGGATATATAAATTTTAGCCAGCAAATATATTTATGGAATTTTAATTCGCTTCTTGTATACCTCTGCCATAAACCTTGTAAGCCTTCTTTGGGAGGTTTTTAATCTTGAAGGTAAAAAAAACCCGAAAAAACCCCAGAGTTGTACGAAAGGTAGCTGCTGTTTTTCTGATGAGCAGCGAGACGCTGGCTGTACATTTCTCTTCTCACACCATAAAATTACTGCTGTTTTATGAGGACAAGTTTGTTTCTGCAGACTTGACAGATTGCAGCTCCTGGTAGGGAGGAGCTGGGCAGAGCTTTGGAGAGGCCTCAAGCCAGTTGGGATCCATGGGACATCCCAGCACTTGCACTGGAGTTTCCATCCCCAGCCTTCATCCCTTGCCTAGAGCCTCCTCTTGGCTTTTGTAATGAGCAGGTCACAGTGCTGTGGAAGGAACCTCTCAGGCAAAGTTCTCCACACAGCTGTTCTGGCATCTCACAGAAGAGGAAACAACCCCCAGAACACTTCATCAGCTCCTGACTGCAAAGATCAAAACTCCCTTTTTCACATGGAAAAGACAAGGGGCAATGGCTATGAGTTACTCCTGGGGAGATCCCAGTTAGACACAAGAGGAAATTTTTTCACAATGAGCACAATCAGCCTTTGGAATAATCTCCACAGGGAAATGCTAGATTCTGCAACCTCAGACACTTCTAAGATTCAGCTGGGCCTTTTTCTCCAGGTCATGCTTTTGCCAAGAAATGTTGGACCAGGTGATCCATGAGGTCCCTTATTCTATGATCCTATGAGTTTGGGACTGCTCATCTTCCTCTGAAGGTGACAGAGGCAGGGAGGCTCCACAGCACTCAAAACACATGGCTCTGGTACCTGCTGTGGTTTTCCTTTGCAAAACATGGAAATGTTGGTCTAGATGACAAAATTTATTTCCATCCACAAGGGTGACACTTTTCCTTACATTGCTCCAAACTATTTCAGGGATGAACAGAATCCATGAGTAGGGGTTGGAGGAAGGTCAGGTTTGATCAGTCTCTGTATAATTTGTACCTAAACAGAAATTCAGGCAGAGAAGGGACAGACAGATGTCAGAAAGCTCAGGTTTGTTAATATCTGGGCACAGTTTAAGACATCATCAAAACTTAAATTTTGCCAATTTTGAAAGGAAATTATCCATGCTATTACCAAGATGGGCATTCAATCAAAGTCTAAAATTAGGCTTTCTCCTGAATGAAACCTTAAAATATCTGACATATATTAATCTAATCCAGCTGTCTGAGAGTCGGTGTCACCCATCACTGTAGAGCCAGGTCACAAAACATTGCATTAACCCCTGCTTTGGAAAGGAGATCTTTCATGGAATTGCATCTGCGTCCATCTAACTAAAGTAAATCCAGTCACATGTGGGAAAAAACAGTCAAGGGAGACCAGGAAGGGCAGGGGAAGGGCTGCAGTGGTGTCCTGCCAGTATTTCAGCTGCCACAGCTCCTAGCTGCCCTTCCCTTCACAGAGTCCAAGGGTACGGGTGCAGGAGAGAGCTGGGATGAGAGGCTGTGCTGAGTGCAATTAATTTATATCTCCATTTAAATAAAACCCTCTCAGAGACATAGCTTGGGAGGAGGCAGCGCCACTTGGCAAACAAAATTGTATTAAGTGCACTCCACTCGAAATGTTTATACTTTGTCCCTGAGAAATGTTTATGCTGGAGTACAGTATTTAACTGATCAATTTGAAAGTGAATGACGAGGAGAGGAGTGCAGAGGTTTTCTTCTTTCAGAGGCATTTGTTAAGTGCCTTTCATTCGTGGCAGCTCCAAAGTCAGGGTAAATCCTCTTTGCCTGGAGGAGTCTGCAGTGACCAGAGCGATGCTGACGGTGCTTGTGGGGACACTCCAATAAATGCACACCCAAAAAATGAATGAAGGTTTGGGGAAATGTCTTCCTTTCTGATTAAATTCCTTTCTTCTTGCCCTCTCCTGGTGCTGACTTGCCTCAGGAGCCCAAAATTATGTTAGAGCAACTGGACCAGGGCTTAAGAGAGAAGACTGTACTCATGAGCATGAATTTCCCCCTCCCATTGAGCAAACCAGTGCCTCCACATTTTGATCAGGGGCCAGCAGTCAGCTGATTCCATCACCAGTGATGATGATGGATGCAATACTTTGCATTTTTCTGGGGAACCTGCCTCTTACACCTGCCTGCATGAGGAGTGTGCTCACAAGGAAGTGCTTGAGTTCATGCTCCTGTTTGCTGCTAACTTGGATTCCTTCCTGGAGAGCCTGTGGGCTTCCTGAGGTGAATGTTTTGTCAGAGTTCTAAAGGCATTCTGCAAAGACAGCGCAGTGGTGCAGAAGACATAGTCCTCTGCAGAAAAAAAAAAATCCCAATTAAATGTTTTGTTCTGCAGAAGAACAACACCTAAATTTGCATGTTGGGCATCTCCAGGAGTCTCAAAACTGGGATTATCTTTTCCTCCCCCAGCAGCTGGCAGCTGCTTCTCCCATCACACCCCAAAAACACCACAAAAGACTGTGCTGCTAGTCCCAGGTTCTTTTGCTTGGTGCAATGTGGGAAAGATCAACCAGACTGGAGGGAAATAAATTTTTTAAAAAGGAGCAGGAAGGGGAGGAAGATTGCTCACTCTAGCCATCATCCATAACATCGTATTTGATCTTTACATGAGGCTCCCAGGGAGGCAAAGAGGCGGCGCAGGTCTGAATCCAGGAATAACAACGTGCACTTAGTGGTGCTCACTGCATGATGGAGTGTGACACTGACATTATACCAATGTATCTTCAGAGGTTAATGAGGGAAAACCTGCCTGGAGCTGGCAGCCCAGGACCTGCCAAATGGGAACCAGTTGTTTCTGTGAGGAGAAGAGACCCAAAAGAGGGAATTGAGGCACAGAACAAACCACCTTGTGCTCCTACATGGTATTTCAACAGCTAATGACAAAGAGCAAAGGGAGGGGAACCTGGTGCCAGAGGGGAGGCAACAAGGGCAGTTCAGCAGCTCATGGACAAGGAGAAGGAAGAGAAGAAGAAAAGCCACTTGTCATCATGGCAGTCTCAGCACTGAATATAGCATCATACAGGCTCCTCATTGTGTCCCTCCTCATTGTGTCTCTCAGATATTTTTTCCCTTCTCCAAAGCTTTGCTTTAAAATATACATGACCTGGGTGCCTGAATCTGCTCAGAAGCAGCAGCATTGTGATAATAATAATAATAACAATAATAATAATTTTAAAAAAGCATTCGCGCAGAATGCGAGAAGTAAGCACAACCTCTGAGAAACCCAGAAAACTCTGCAACTATTGGGTAAAAATGTTAAATGAAGTTTAAAATCTTGCTGCCTTCTCCAGCCCATGTGTCAAGACCAGAGGTGGTGGAGGACCAAAGGAGAATAATTTGCACAGGAGAGGTGTAATTTATCAAATTCTGGGGAACTCATCATTTCGCTTTGGGTGGAAACTAATGGCAAAAATAGCTGGTAGTGATTAACAGGTTTTAAGAGGCACCTGCTCCAAAAGTGCTTTGTACTATGCAGAAACAGAAAATAATTATGATTTTTAAATTATTTTGCCTTCCCCATGGTTCAGTTGGTCTCCTCTCACCAAATGAATGAGACAAACAAAAAGGAAAAGCTTTCTGAGAAAAGCAACATGTGTCCCTGCTGAGGGGGACAGAGCTGCTGTCTTTGGGACAGCTTGGTCCAAAGGTTGCACTTTTTTCCACCCCCAGCCTATTTTAGGAGAGTTACATTTCATTGCTAAGAATAGCATTCTTCATCAACAGTCAGAAGCACACATGGTTAGCCTTGAACTACAGGAAAAGTTGTGTCCTGCTAATGGCACATGTTCTCAGGGATGAGGAATCCTGATCAAAAGATCACATGCCTAGTCCTGCAATTATTTCTGACCCTGACACGCAGTGAGCTATGGATACAGCATCAAATCTCATTTCAGTGTGTTGGAGGGGTTTCACTGGCAACCCTCAGGGCCTTGCAGAGCAGAGAGTCCCCCACGCACCTCAAGGTGCACCCTGCTCCTAGCCATGGCTGTTTGGGGCACGCTCTGACCCAGCTGGTCCAGCCTCACTGTTTACTGGGGCTTTTCCCAACACAAGGCCAAGACACCAAGTGCCCAAAGCAGGTGACCTGTGGCCGAGGTCAGGGTGTGTGGGGCTCTCCCTGAATGGTTCCCAGCCACATGGCCCCTGGCTTCATGCCAGCCACCCCATGGCTGAACAAAGCCAGCACCCGGCACACAAAATGCCCCAGATCCCCAAGACAGGCCTCTCTCCCAGGGACCAGCACATCTCCTAAATGTAGGGGTGGGACGTGTGGCCTGGCAGCAGGCACAGCTTTGTGTCCACAGCATTCCCGGGAAGCATCAGCGCTGCTGCTCCCCTTCAGCAGCAGGGACACAGGGTCAGGAGAACATGGAGCACTGCCCCAAGGAGAGCAAGCTGGGCCCTTTTATAAAGAATCCTGCCTGCTCTGCAGCTGGGAAACCACAGGGTCCCTCCCATTACGCAGAGCTGAGATTTATAGGGCAGGAGGCGGGGGAGCACAGGCACATGGGCTCGAGCAACTGGATACCCTCAGATTTATACTCCATTTGGGATGATAATGAGGTGGTTAATACAGAAATACAAGACAGCAATAAACCACTGACTTTTATAGATCTCAGTGTGAATCTGAATCATCATTTGGTGAGCAGGAGATGGGTGATATACAGCGGCCTGTCCCGCCTCGCTCCTCGCCGCTCCCTGGGAGAGCGGCAGCGCAAGGGAGCCTGCGAGCACCGAGGCTGATAAATCCTGCCTGCCTCTGCAGGAACAGTGTCCAGGGGATGGGATTTGCTAATGGAATATGGCTCAACTCATCTCAATTAAAAGCATGTTCTTGTTGCATCGAGATCCCTTTTCCTCTGCTCAAGTCGTGCTCGTTTTTAAACCCTTACATTCCATTGGAAACGCACGCTGGCAGCTGAAGGCAGATTGTGTCGCTTGCTTTAATAAAGGGACTAAAAATTGCTTGCTCTCTGATGGGCAAGGAGCACTAGCTACCACTAAATGATCTACTTTCAGGTCACAAAGTCATCTAAACTTGCTTCAACCTGTTTATAACTTTGGAAAAAAAAAATAAAATCACAAAACTGTGGTACCTATGTTGTAAATACTCCACTATGGAAAGCATTGCAAATGCCTGAAAGCTCACAAGAGTTAAAAAAATAAAATAAATAGCAACTTGACAAATTAATGGCTTGAAAGGTCCCTTTACCTTACAATATGACACCTCCTTACTGCTGCCCCCAAAGCAAGACACTGGAGGCTGGACAAATGTTGTGGGCAGATGCACAGCCCTGGGTGCTCAGTGGTGCTGCTGCTGGGCTCCTCTTGCAACTGTGCCCATGCTGATCCTGTTTTTTGGTTGGGTTTTGTTTTGTTTTTTCCTGTCTTGGACCAGGAAAGCCAAAAAACCTTATAGAAATGTCTTCCAAAGTAAAACAGGGACTTTAGGGTATCTGGCTTTAACAGCCTGACTGCTGAGAGCAGACACTGTCAGCAGCTCCCAGCAGCAGGACCATAAAAACCATGAGCAGCTTCCAAAAGTATTTCTCTCTGTGCATGTATGTACTTTTCTGTGAGAGAGACTTGGAGGCTGAAGTGGTATTTCATTAAGGTAGCAGGAGCTAATCCTTTCCATCCCCTCTCTTCTCAGGGACAGCACAGGCAGGCAGGGCTGGGCAGTGGGGTTTCTGCTACCTCCACACACCCCAAACCCATCAGGAATGGAATAAAAGAAGATTTTATTTATATATGATGAAAAAAAAATATTGGAGGAAATAGTCCTGAAATGCTGAAATATAAATGAAGGACTGAAGTAATCTACCCCTAGTTTATGTAGTGGAATAGATATAAAAAACCCCTGGGCTTTATTATTATTATTTTTATTGAGAATCCTTTTTCTTCCCAAGAAAATTGTTTATGTAGAATGTCCCAAGAAGCTTCAATTTTTGTTTATATATCCATATATATGAGCGGTGGTAATTTGAAGTCCTCCAAACAATCACTTGTAAATTACAGCCCTTCTAAGCAGCAATATATATCCACAAATCAGTCCCAGGACACTGAAGCTATATATGAAAAGGTCTATTTATGTTATTCCAGGCAGAGAAAAAAAAAAAATTCTTCGGTTTTATATAAAAAGAAAATTTCTTATTAACATGTACAGTTAATTGGATAATAAAAAAAGAAGACCAGGGCTGACTAGAAAGTTGATCTAGTGAACTCCTGAGCAGTGTAATTTACCAGAGCAGCGATCCCACTGCAGGTACAGGTTTACCTGCTGCACAGCCCCAGGTGGGGCTCCTGGGCCCCACACACACACTGGGAATGCTCCCGTGGCACTGGGGAGGAGCAGCCCCGCTGCTGGAGGTGGTCTACAACTGAGCAGGCACCAGGAGTGACTGCAAGAAATCCCTGCAAAACTCAGGGCACAGCCAACAACGTGAGAGGAGGCGGGCTTGGAGCAGAATGCTGTGGGAGCAGACCCCTAATGCCAACTCCACCTCTCACATCTGCAGCAGGCAGGCAGTCCTGGACCCTCCTCCTGTGTCACACCATCTCCAGCCACAGGAAAGGGGTACTGGGTTGAGGTTTTTCTAACAGGGATAAAACCTGAGCTTATTTTATTTTCGTGAGGTAGCCAGCCATAACCACACACCCAAGCAGGTGCTGCCCATCACAGCTTGCTGCTGACAAAGCCCCTGCCAAGGTACCCCCCTTGGGACCCTGATTTGGGACATCGACAGGCAGGGTTAACTTTGGCCAGATGAGCCCTGCTGGCCACCTGTGTGCAAGGGAAGGCAAAAAAGGTTCAAAGCACGGTGGGTTTGTACCTGCAACTTTCTCTCAGCCTTTATCTCCGGCAGTAAATACAATGTTTGGGGGGGAGGTGAAGGAGAAGAGTTACCACAGTGCTGCTTGATCCTGTTATCAGCCAGAAGTTGGGTTTCCAGGACCTTGAGCCTCACCACTTGTAACACCAGAGTCCAGATCATACATGCACTTTTTAAAGTATGCTTTTCCTCAAAGCAAGACTTTAGGAGAAGCAGCTCACAAAGCCAGCAAATGACATCAACCAAAGGTTCCATTCATCAAGTGGCTTCTTAAGTGGCAGGAGTACTTTATAGAGGCCAAAGCATCTATTTGCTGCACCTTTTCCTTCCATAAATTATACTCTTGGCTTCCTCAGCGGAGCGCCACTGGAAATGTGAAAGAAAACTAACAGTTGTATTGGGTCAAACACAAGAAAATAAAAATTACTAGGAAAATGCATCCAGGGCACTTTCTCAAACACTGAGGCAAGTTTAAACATGAGCAGTCCTGCTTAGGGGCTTTTGTCTTCACCTTCCATCAGTGTACAAACTTTGCCTACAGAGCCTTTTGTGTTAAGTGATTATTAATCCTGCCCACACCAGTCTTTGCTTTTGCCATATTTTCAGAGAATTAGGACATTTCTAGGACCTTTGTCCTGGCTGTGCATTGGGAGAGTGCTGGGGGACACTGTCAGGGTACCAGAGTGGCAATTGGTGTGAGCCATTGAAGTTGGCCAGCACAGCCTGAGCACAGACAGAACACACTCACACACCCCAAACCAAAAGGGGTAAAAAAAAAAAGCAAACTTCATTAATTCAGAGTACCAGGAGTTTCAGGAAGATCACAGTCCCTCTGCAGATATTCAAAAATAGGAGCTGTGCTTACTGAAGGGGTTATTCACTGTGAGTTCTTTGCTCTGCTAATCAGCTGCTTTCCCCCCACATGCTTGCAGGAGGTGAGAGCCTCCCCCTACACCAGGCTTCAATCAGGCCTCGTTCTGCAATGTCACCAGAGTCACCCCAAATTTCCAACAGCCCTGGGATGAGAAGGCATCATCCACACAGGCGGGCTGAGGGGAAAAGCAGTTGGATCTCAGTGGGAGAGAGGCCCCTGAGCCAGAGCCAGAGCTTGGCATCGGGGGTGTCACAGCAGCGGGATGCTGTCCTGGAGCAGCGCTGGAGCCACCTGGTGCCGCAGTCTGCCTGCAGCAGGGCAGTGGCAGGAGAGCACGGAGAGCGTGTGCGGGGACACCGGGACACGGGGGATGGGGCGCTCAGAGCAGGCGGTGATGCTCAGAGATAACCACAAAGCCCACTCCACTTTGTGGGGGTGTCCCCCAAAGCAAATTCACTCCCTGCAGTGCCCCCCCAGCCAGGATGGGCTACAGGGCACCCTCTGCCAGGGACACTGCCCCAGGAGCCCTGTCACACACCAGTGAGGCGGCACGGGGACAGTCAAGCACTCTGTGTGCTATTGTCCCCAAAATTGCCCAGTGACGAACTGCACAAGCCTTGGGCTTGAGTTGGCAAGCCCTCTCCCACACTGCTGGCCAAAATCAGAGCAGAACTAGCATGTTCTGATCTTGGGGAAATCACACCCCCAAAAAAAGGGCTCTCCCTGCTGTAGCATGGGGACATCAAATGCCATCAGGGTTGAAAGGCTTCAATAATTCAAAGGTTTTTGATCTTGGAATAATCCCTTTGCGTAGTGCCACTTGAAGCGGACTTTGATTAAAGGATATCTTGTTAATTGATGTTTAAAAGAAGGAAGTTTCTTTTTTTGTTTTTGTAGTTCTTGCCTTTTTCAGAAGGGTTTAGTGCTTTTGCTCTCCTCAAGCTGCCAGAGCAGTGTGACACTGCTGGGGCATCACGGCAGCCTGGCAAGACCCGAGCTCCTGGCCATTAATTGCTGGATGGCTTGATGTCCTCCAGCTCCTTCCCCCCCCTTCCAGCTCCAGACATTGATGAATTTTAAGCTAAAAGAGCAGCCAAATTTATTATCTTCCATTAGTCTAATACAATACAATTTATTTTTAAACAGCTTCACTCATGCAAAAGCATCCCAAAATGATTCACAGCAGATGACAGGCTCTGCATGCAAATCCAGGCAGTTTATACCCTCCTGCCTGCGTTGTCCCACTGGCTGGACCACAACCAGGAGGATTTAATTATCCACAAAATGGCATCATTGTGCTTTGTCCCACAGAATGTGCAATCAAAACAAGGAAAATACGGGAAACAACACATATAGGCAGAGTCAGGGGAGAAACAAAAGTGGATTCCGATATGAAAGAAATGTTGAGCTAATCACACTGCAAAAAAGATGCTCAAGAAGTTGGGAGGAGAGGGAGAAGCAGAAGGAGCAAGCAAGGGCACTGTGTGGAAACCGGTGGCACAGAAAGTGGAAGCTAGTAAAGAAGAGCAGGGAGCTGATCCAGGACTCAGAGGACGAGAGAAGCACAGTAGCTTGACAGGCAACAAATTTATTTGCATCAGTTCAGGATCTATCCCAATGCCATTTCTACAAACAACAAACACTTTCCAAAAAAAAAGACCTATAGAAGTTTTTTTGATGAAGCCTCTCCCCTAAGTTGTGGTCAGGACAGATTTACTTAAATGATAGAGGGGAATAACTCTCACCACAACAACCTGACTCAGTCTCTCTCCCAAAACCCAGCAGGAGGGGGCAGGAGCTTTGTGACCAAACAGGGGCATTATTCCCTCCCATGGCAAAGACCTGTCCTCCAGCCAAGGGGACTTAACCAGTGATTTGACATTTCTTGCCTTACACACTATTGCAACTCTTAGCAAGAAGTCAGAACAGCACCAGCACATATTGTGTGTCCATCCCTTCCCCCTTGCCAGGCTCACACCCTGCACTTTCGACAGCCCAAATAATACTCAGAAAAGGTCCACTGCCTTACTGTGGGAACCCAGAGCTTGTCCTTGACTGCTCTGGGGGCTCAGGGACCTGTGCAGAAGGCCCAGAGGGCTCAGAAGCCCTGGCAACAAGCCCAAGACACCTGTGGGTTGGATTTTAGCCCATGCAAGAGATTACCAGCTTTAAAAGAAAAAATACAAGTCTCACAAATTTAAATAGAATAATATTAAGATTGTCACAGAGTGGAAAAGTAGATTTTGGATTTTAGTACATGGGGGTAGTGAAGCCAAGATGGAGGAACCACATGGCTTTTAGGCTTCTTCCTTCTTCTTCATCTCCTCCATGATTCTGCTGTGATGGTAGCACTTGTGATTGGTTTGAGTAGAATACACATTGTCTAACGTAGATGATAGATATTGGAGAATAATTGTAAATAAGGTATACGTAGTTCTTAGTATAAAAGATAAACCACCACCTCTCGGGGGGGGAATAGCCTCGAACTATCGTGCTGGAAAGACCTCGGCAGGACAGAGAGAACAATGTTCTAGATAAGCTATAATAAACAATAATAAAAGTATCTGAAGACCGAAGATTTGCACGTCTTTCTTCTCCTGGGCAAGGAAAAGGACTTTTAACATCTTGGGGACTTTCCCAGCAAAAGCAGGAAATCCCCACACCTTACCTGTTCCAATCAGCTACTCCCAACATCTCACCCCAAACCCACTCCCCCACCACCTGCAGAAGATGCAGTCCTGATCATCTTGCTGCAAACCACCTGCAGCTGTTCCAGCACAACCCCCTGGGAGAATTAAAGGGACAGAGCAAGGACACAGCAGCAGCACTGTGTCAGGAACCTGCAGGATGTGCCTCAGCATTCCCAGTTCCTGGCTGAACTCGGAGAAGCAGGGCCTGCAGAGAGCACGGGAGGAGCAGCATCGCTGCCCATGTGCAATGCAGCCACGGAGGAGACAGGGATCCTTGTTTGTGCACAATGTGTAACTACTGTAGTACCAACACCGCTCTCGAGGAGCCCTTAGGGCCCCGCAGGCCACGGTGAAGTGCTACACATGGTAAAGTTACACAGCCAAGCCAAAACAACGCCCTGCCCATGGCAGGTCCCCTTCCCTGGGCCAGCACATCCATGGCACCAGCCCCACTCTGCGGCCCAGCACTAAACTGGGACCATCCTCAGCCCTGGCAGCAGGTCTGAGGACATCACTTGGCCCACACTCACAGATTCTATATGTTTGTGCTAGAAAACAACTCTCTGGGGATGATTTCAAGTCAGACGCCCCAAAAATCAAAACAGATTAACCCCACATGATTTATTGCATCCCAGATGATTAATTGCATAAAAGCTGTCTCAAATGCCTTGATTCTTTTTTTTTTTTTCCTACCCATAAAGAAACAGACACTTATGCCATGTGAGAAATAAATTTTTCCTTCTGATTTTCTCCTTGTCTGTAGAACATTTATAAAGTGGGAAAGCCAGCGGCAAAGCATGTCAGAGTTGTCTTTTAAGGGGTTAACATTTGTAAGATGAATGCTGCAAGAACTCTTTTTTTTTAATTAAAAAATATACTTCTGGAGCAAAAACACAAGCAATAAAGAGTGTTTGCCTGTTGGGAGACTTGTTTTGTAATATGGTATGAATAACCAGCTGACAATCCGTTTTTTTGTTTTCTGTTCGTCTGGCCAATGGCCACGAGCCAGCCAACTTTATTGTCCTTGAAATGTCATGATTTTGAGTATGCACAGAATTCTTAACTGCCCAATTTACTGCATAACATCCCTTTTTATTATATGGCAACAATGTGATCCTGGGCTCAAAGACTTACTAGTTAAGAAGATTATGTGTTTTCCTTTTTCTGTTTTGTTAAAGTGCCAAGTCTTGCATTTTTGGCATCTTCTAAAGAATAAAATGTCTTCTGAAATATTCTTTCCAAGCACAGAAGTTACCTCAGAGGAGCTCGGCATGGCAGGGCTTTTCAGTACTTTCCCGCTCGCTCAGAAGTTCAGACGCATTTCTTTTCCTCAAAAGCTTCCAATTTTTGTCTCTTTGTGTGTATTGACAGCAAAAAAAATTTGCCCTTCATAAGTTTGTGTTTCTTTACTTTACTGATAATTCGTTTCTCTCTCTTTTAATTTTTTTTCCCCTTTCCCAAGTTTTGAGCGTTCGTGCTAGTGAGCAGGAATGGGTGGGAGACAGGCAGGATGAGGGCAGACCGCCCGCCTGCATCCTTGGCCACATCCCTGCATCCACAGCATCCTTGTCCTGCAAAGTCTTGGCAACCCCATCACCACCCGTGCTGGAAGTGCACAGCCCAAACAAGCAGAGTTTTAGCCACATTCACATCTGGCACAAATGTGAAACCCTCCCTTTGTGGGAGATAGATGTGTTCAGAGTGTGACAGCACTGGCTCCCCCAGGTCTGGCACCCAGGGAGCAGGAAGATGCTGCAGCTGGAGAGTGCAGGGGTCCATCGCTGCTGCCCTGGGTTTCAGTGTGGCAAGAAGCAGTAAGACTTTGCATCCCATCTCCTCCAGCTGCCTATGTTTCCCTGGGAATGGAGCCTTTTAGATATGTTTTCATCAGCTGACATTTAGGTATGAATAAACAACTATTACGCATGCACTAAATATTCATGTTTTACAACATTGCGATTGCACTGAGGAATTATTTATGAGGCTTCTGCTCCCTGGTGGGGTGAGGGGACGCGGTTCAGGGCAGCCAGGAGCAGCCCCTGGGCTGTCACTGTTGCCACGACCGAGCCACGTTGTTGATGTTTGTATGTTGCCAAAGGATGGCATTTCCTAGAGCTTCCTCTGAGGTGCAAAGGCAAGGCATCCTCCTCTGGAGGATGTTGTGTCCTGAACCTTCGAGTTTCAGCTGAGACTTTGGGGCACCTTTCCACCTCCTCCTCCCCCTCCTCTTCCTCCTCCCCCTCCTCCTCTGGCAGAGGTCACTGCCTCAGCCCCCCAGGGCTGCTGTGACTGCACTGTGTGTGCTGCCAAGGCAAGATGCTTCACTGCATCTCTGGGCTCTGTTCAGCAAGAATAGTAAGAAATAATAATTTTTTAAAAATACATTATGGCAAAGATATGCTCTTCTCAGAAAACCAGACTGCAAACAGAAGTCCCTCCTTCTGAACCCAAGCACTGAACATTAAAGGGGTTACTCAGGTCGAATAACAGACTTACTGAAAAGCCATTCTCGAAGACTGGGGCCCTTTCTATAGCTGCTGCTGGAGGATGGGGACAGGGACACCTTGGGCAGTGTCTTGAACACCCACTGCCCTTGAGCCACTGGAGACCACAGCTTGAGGAGTTGCCACTGCCACGAGACCCAAGGGCAAGGGGAGAAGAGTGATCCAGCGGCTCCCAGGGTGGATGTCACCAGGGTTTGTCCTTGGAGGGTGGCAACCCATTTCTGAGCAGCACTGATGGCCACTCTGTTACCACTAACAGGCTTATGTGTAACTCCACTGGGATAGACATGGATGGCAAAGTGTGTAGGGAAGCATTTTGGGGGTGACAAAACCCCATGTGAGCTGCAGAGGGAGAGGCAGACCAGAGGAGATCGATGCTTTTCCACTGCTAGGAGGAACGTGGGCCTGAAGGTTAAGCCCCAGGGTGAAACAGGTTTGGAACAACAATATTTTCATTAAATAAAATCACAATTTTCTACAGTTTCTGCAGGGATGTCAAGACCTTTAAGAAAATGCCTGATTCTATTCAATAATAATAAAGCTATTCTCAAGGTAATTTTCTAAGTAAAATCACCCATAAAAGCTCAGATTGCATGAGCAACATTTCTTTCCAGCAGTGTTATTATCAAGGACTAAAACAGGCAGCTGGCCCCTCTGCTCCCCTTCAGGCAGACAGCAGGCAACACCTTCTTCCTCTCCTCAAATAATTGAAGTTAGTATCGAAAGATTCCTTCCAGGAAGATCCTGCAGCTTCAGGTTCATGTGGCCAGTTGGCAGTGGAACCTGGATGTGCATTCACATTTACACTTCCACTGTTTACATCACTTATGAGAGGCTTCATAGCGCTTCTGTGGCAAAACTGACCTCTGTTTTGGGCACCTGCCCTCTAGTTGCTCACAAAAATCACCCAATATTTCATACTTTCATCTGCAGCTGATCCCCTACTCCATTCCACCTTTTTGTTTCCTGCTGTTTCTCTGGGTTTGGTCCTTCCAGCCCTGCTTTTTCTCAGACCTTCACTAAAAACCTTCAGCCCCACAAAACTGCCCTGCCAGATGTCTCAGCCTGGGCAGAGTTGCCCTTGGCATCCTTCAGCATTTTGCTATTAGAGCAAGACACCAGGACGGGGCCATTCCCTTCCTTTAAGCAGTGGAAGGCAGCAGCTGCTATAGGAAGAGGGAGGCCAGGGCCCCATAAACGAGGACAGATTTAGCAATGGGACACAGAGTGAGCTAATGAGCAATTAAGTCAGAAGCTTTCACTGGAAAGCCATTTCCACCTCCAACAACTCCACATTCCCTGACCTAGCTGGGACAGCCCCAGGTACCGGATCATTGACGTCACCTATGGCCACCATGGGGCATCCCCAGCTCCATCCCACTGCCTGTCAAGCACATCAGCTGGCATGGCTCCATGGGGCTGCTGGATCATTTGGGGAAGTGGCTTTTGAGTGATTACTTGGAGGACTTTGCTCACGGCTCCCCCTCCCCAGCAATTTGGATGAGAGGTGCAGGGCCCTCACCGTGCTGGCAATCAGACAGAGCTGGGTGAGTTCCTGGCATGTGGCAGGGGCTGGCGTGGGAGCACTCCCTGAAAGCCTGAGGAAGCTGTTGGTGCTGCAGACGTCTGCCCCTGTGCCCATGGGTCTGCTGATTTCCATACTAAGGACATTTACTGTACATGTTTGCCGCCAGGGAAAGCTGCTGTCTACGACTCAGCTCTATTACTGGAAGAGCAGCAGCGGCATTTGTGCTACTCTCGATATCGCATTTCCAGGACCTGCTCTGTGGCTTTTGAAATCCTCCTCCCAGCTCCCCACATCCCCCCTGGCCAATTAGGGAAGATGCCTGGTGGGGGTGGTGGCCCCCTCCCCCGTGTGGCAGTGCCGCGCCGAGGGACTGGAGCCGAGCGTCGCGAGCCATCCCTTCTTGGCCTTGGGAAGCGCGGTTCACAAGCCAATGACAGGGATGAAATGCAAATATAGCATTTCTTGTAAAGTAAATTAAGCTAACAACGAGGTAACAAACCGCTGTTAATATTAGATTAACTTGTTTGGCAAGATATGAAATGGGGTGAGCTGGATTGCCGGTGGCGGAGTGCTCAATAGCGCTAATGCTGCTCAGGGAAGTATAACATCCCTCTGACAGACAGGGGCATGCTCCAAAAATAAAATAAATTAAGTCTGCAGGAAGAGCCAGAATCTGTGCAGCAATTACACCAGCATTAAAGATGAATGGAGACGAAGCCTAAGATTTTGATTGCCTTTAAACACTGGCTTGTTTTTTAATCTCAAAATCAGACTGTGCTGTGATCAGCCATTAGTCCCAACTGCAAAAACAGAAAGAGACAGAAGATCCTAGATTTTAACATCTGTAGTATGAACTTAAAATTCCTCTTTGATCTAAGATAAGGAGGCAAATGGCAGATAATGCAGAAGTTAAAGCCAGTTGAGTGCAGTTGGCAGCTGGGATTGACATTGGGAACGACAGAGGCTTGGGCAGAAGGGTCACCGGCAGCCGTGTCCTCAACGTGGGGACTGAGGCACAGGCTTAAATGTCATACTATATGCCAGTGGTCACTAAACTGATTAAGCAGTGGTTATCCTTAGCAGTAAAAAGGCTATCTGCTAATACTAAATTATTAGCGGCTAAAATGCCATTTACTCTGCTCTGATTCCTTGAATGAATATTTATGCCAAGTGATGACTATAACACCATCAAAAGGTTTCTCTGCTCTGCTCCAGAGAGCGGAAGCGATTATTCAACAGCAGGTCTGCACTCCAGCCATTGTTTCTATTAAGTAAATTTGCAGCATTCAGACAAGAATTCATGATTGCATTGTCCTCCTGGGATTTTTATTTTTAAAGGTATCCCACCTCCAATGCTCCTTGGGGCACAGGCTGTGGCAGGTAGGCCTTGTCTGCTGTGCAGACATAGAAGAAAGGAATACAGATGCTGCACAATTTCTCCTTTGTATTTTTCTCTTTTAAGTGTAAGGCAGTTGGATATTTGCCCCAGCCCATTCAGCACTGAGAAGTTGCATCCTGCCCCAAGCTTTCCTCCTGTCCACCCAGTCTCCAGCTGGGGCTTTTGCATGAGCCAGCATCAGGAAATTCCTCCTTAGGTGGCAGGACTCAGATCGCCAGCAAGGGTGACAAATCAAGAGGGTTGCCCATCAGCAGCGAAGCCCCTGCACCCCAGCAGGGGAGCAGTGACTGCGTTTCACAGCAAGGGCAAGTGCAGGCAGGCAATGGGAAGCCACTGCTCCTGAGTCATGGCCCACGGTGTAACTAAGGCACCTTTCTCTGAAGGACTCAATTTTTAAACTGGTATCAAAACCCTCCTTGAGAATCTGAACTGAAACCGAACAGCCCCTCCAGCTTGTTTGGGGAGTGGTTTTGGTTTGGCTTTACTGCTCCCTTCCACACCACAGGACAGCAGCCTTGCCCTGCCTTTGTGCTGAATTACAGCAAATCCCATGGGCAGGTAGGCAGGCAGGGAGCCATCAATGCAGGCAGGGGCAGTGGCTGTCTGGCAGCCCACTGTAAGGCAAGGAATTGAAATATTTGGGCAACAAGCTGCTCCTTCCATAGCCCGAGGGTGGCTACCACCAATAGCCTCTACAAAAAGAGCACCAACTCTACAGTTTCAAAAGACAACCTCCCCCCACCCCCAGAAGCACTAAAATGGAACAGCAGTTTAAACACCATGTATCCATAGGCTGCTATAAGTGGCTCTCTAATCGCTATTCCATGTTTATGGGAATAAAGAGGGATGAGGCCACCCATTTTATACTGTGTCTCCCAACCCAAAACATCTGTTTGTGAAGAAAAATCACTCAGTCAATCCACATGTCTGAGGTAGCTTTAGATGACAGGCAATATTTTGAAGCATTCTAAGTGTCTGGTGGTGTTTTGCTTCTGCTTAGCCATTATTGAGCACAGGTGTATATGAAAGCATTTCATGCAACAGGCAGAGCAGCACCAAGCTGCACTGCATCTGGAATTTGCAATTCAGAGAGCACACACGAGCGACCCAGGACCAGCAACCAATTAAGTCACATCAGAAAAAAGTACTCGGTGTCTATTTATTAAAGGAAAAGGGGGTAAATCTAAGAAAAAGCAAGAAGACAAAATAAATAGAATTGCAGCCATCCTTTACAGCTACTGGTGCACTATATTAAAGTGACACTCACTATACAAAGAAATGTGTTTGATACAGTCCAGTGGGTTGCACATGAATTGCATAACCTTGAAAATCATTGCACAAAGCACCGCAGCAGGAACACAGTTCAGAAATTTTTTCTCCGGGAGATGCTTCAAATCTGATGGCTTTTATTACGTGGGAGGTCAAAGCATCTGGCACGGAGTAAGCAAAAAGGGCTGGGAGCAGGGATCTGCTGCATCAGCGCCCCGTCACGTCCCAGCCCTGACATCAGCTCTCGCAGCAGCTCTGACCTGGACAAGTGATGCCCCACGGGAAAATCCCACTGCCTAGCAAAGCCTTGAAATTAATATTCTGATCAATGGCCAGGCACCTGTTGGCAGGGCTGCAGGGAGCCTGTTCCTTGCAGCCCAGACTGGAGACACGGGCTCAGCCAGCCAGCAGGAATTCCATGGCAATGCTCTGTGTGAATCCACAAGGAGCCTCTCAGCTGGCAGCTCAGTGTGGCACAGCAGCCGCGGTGCGACCCCGCCAGCGATGCCCATGGTTCCCAGCCACCACCTGCCCCCAGCTCATTCCCCCCCATTATAGAGGGAAGCAGGTGGTTGGATGGAAGCCTCCACAACTCTGCAGCAGCATTTCCCCCCAGTTGTTATGAAAGAACCTGCCTCTGCTGTGATCCATGCAGTTTCCAGGGATCTATGGACATGTTTCCAATAGTCTGCTCAGCTAAAGCACAGGAAATACAGGCTTGTGCCACACAGGGAAGAAACAACAACAAAGATGACCAGGAAACATTCATAATTTTTAATTCACACCAGTAATAAAATTGCATTACATTTTTCATAAAATAAATGTTCCAGTTTATATACAGAAAACAGACTGTACAGAGCCCTCCCCCAGACCCCAAAAACTCACAAACATACAGGCAATGCAGTGCTCAGCTAAGCAGGCACAACTGTACATCTAAAATTGTAACTGCTTTGTGTTGGGGGGGAAAAGTACTACAATGTATATAGTCCTCTCTGGACCAAGAATTAAAAAAATATTGCAGGCAAGCTGACAGACGCCCTCGCTGCTCGTGCGGCCAGGCGCCCATCCCACAGTGCTCCAGCGAAGCAGGGGCTGTTATTGAACCTGGGACTCGAAGCTCCCGTTCAGCTGCCCTTCCTCATAGTCCATCTGACACAAGATCATGTTGTTCTTCAGGAAAAATTTATCTCCCACGCAGAATCTGGAATATAGAGAAAGGGTTAGTGGGTGTGAGTATGCACAGGTGTGAGAACGGGGGGAATTTGAGGCGGTTTGGGTCCGAATGTGACTCTGGTGAGCAGAGTTTGATTTCCAGCTCTGCCAGTGCTTCTCCCCTTGCTATCCCGGGGTTTTGATGTCCCTTTGCCTGGCACTTCCATGCTTGGCTCCAGGCCACAGGGAGCAGCTTGTGCAGCAGGTCCTGCTCTCTGCAGGGTCCCGTGCCAGCTGCAGGAGGAGCTGGGAGCAGTTAAGGGATTTGTCCCTGCAGACAAGAGATGTTGGCTCTCCAACCAGGAAATCAAGCGAGCAATATTACACGGAGCCTATTTGAAGTTTTTGCTGGTATCCACGTTTCCACAGTTCCCTCGGGTGAAGCAGTATTTACACTAATTTCCAGGCAAGGACTGGCTATTAAGTCCTCCCTCACCCCCTTGTGTACAGTGCTGAACAATAAATAGAAATTTCTCGGTGGCTGGACTCCTAACCTTTATCTTCATTGAGCGAAGGGCACTGCTCTCTATATACCATGTAAATTGTTCTGTTTGTCTTGAAGTTGACAGAGAAGCTTGTGATATTTAACAATTTTATTTGACCATTAAGGTCAAAAAAGTTCCACATATAAGATCGGAGAGGTGTGAATTGACAGCCAATAGCTTTTCCCGCCCTGCCTGCTTGCTCAGGAATCAGAAGCTAATCTTTACATCTTAAGATAACAAATAATGTTCTCTGCACCCAATTCAGGGACTGTTTTTTGTCCATCACACTGGCAGGGCCATGACAGACCAGAGCACAGGCTGCCCCAAGAGCTGAGTCTGAAATCAGCTTCAGGTCCCTAAAGCTGAGAAGCACCCTGGGTCAGGCACTGTGCCTCAAGGCAGCTCTGTGCTGAGAGGAAGGGGTAGGTATCCCTTCTGGCGAGGCCAAGTACCTACAGGGCTTTGAAGGAAGATCACTGGAGGTGACCCCTGATCCTCAGGAGACTTAGCAGACCTCAAATGCCCATTTCCCCTGCTCCCAGGCAGAGCTTTGGCACTGCCTACCCCTTGTCTAAAGTGCTTTCATCATCTGTAACTCAGGCAGCTTCAGGCAGAGTATCTCCATAAAACTGAGTATTTTCTGCTAAAAGAACAGGACTGATCATTTTAGAGCTCCTTTAAAGGCCCAACACAAGTTTTCTCCAACTGGACACCTGCAAATAAGCTGATTAATTTGCCAAGCTGGTACAGAGAGAACTGGGCATTGGTTCACACTTAAAGGATTTCACTGAAGACCTTCCCTCTTCTTCCCTCTGTGGCACATGCTTTAGTAGTTCTGAAATTCAACCTTTTCTGTATATTACAAAGATAAAGATTATTCCTAATTTCAATAACAGCTTTTATGGTAAAAACTGTACTGCACACACTCTCCTTAACATCACCTTCCCCAGGAACAGGTTTACTCAAAATAAACAACAGATACAGCAGCTTGCTTTTCATTAGCTAAGTGCCATACAAATCTCCAGGAAGAGAAATGCAAAAATTACTCTAACCACCAGCATCATCAACAGCTGTCTCTTGCTAAACCTGGTTTTGGGTGTAGAGGAGCCAAAGGAGGAGCTGGAGAATTTGGGATTCGGAAGGTGTAGGGGTGTGTACCAGCACATGGGAACTGAAATGCTCTACAGGGGTACCCTAATGTGATGTGGAGTGTTGGGAGAAGGGTTTGAGTCACTGGAAAGGCAACTGTTTCTACCTGCCAGTCCTGCAAATCTGCCAGTAAACTGGGATCTCTTCAGCTGATGCATCAGCTGGAGACAGAGGAGTTAGCAGGGTGGCCTCGGGCCCAGTTTCACACTGCCAGCCCCCATGTTCAGAGCAGGGATGTTGCAGAGCCCATCTGGGCGAAACTGGACGAAATTCCAGCCAACAGCAGTAAGAAATAGGTGCTGAACCTTAAGTGTGATATTCTTCCGAGCAAACCCACACTTCAGATAATGGCAAGAGAAGCAGCTGGATTTCCGGCAACCCTTTAACACTGACCTATCAGCCAGTTACAGCAGTGACCAGCTTTTATTCAGCACTACAATGACCATGATGACTTAAGAACAAACATTTTAAAGCATGGTAGGCTGAGTGGTAATGCAGGACTTGACGCAAAACTGAGGTTTTAGGGAATTAAAGTAATGAAAGCATTGCACACTTGGTAAAAATATTAAAGGCTTTGCTGTGATGGATTTAGCATTCTATATAGAGTCCAGCTAAAGAAAGGCAAGCAAGCTGGAAGAGAACTTAGGAAAGGTCTTCATCATCAAATCCGTTCAGAGCTGAAGAACAAAATGGGGCTTCAGGTGAGGTTTCTAACTCAGAACCAGAACTGGCATCCACCTCTGCAGTTTTGACTTCAGAGTTACTTAATTTCACTGTTCTCAGTTCAGCATCCAATGCTGTCTATTACAGGATCACTTCCACTCTGCCCTCTCAAGCCCAAATCTCTACAGAATAAGTCATAAAAATTTGTAGCCCTCTGACCTCAGCCAAAAGTAAGAATCTACACATAGCCCACCTTTCAGAACAACTCAGCCCCTCACAAGCTGAGCAAATCCCTTGTGCATCACAGCACAGCTCTGCCAGAACAGGGGGATTACCTGCACTCTCCTACCAGGCAGTGGGGGCCCTGGAGGCTGTGTGAAGGACAGAGTGGGACCACACTGGCAACTGTGGAGGGAAGGCAGGGAGAGAGGTGCTTTGGAGCCTTTGAAATAAAGGGTGAAATTTAAAAGAAATTACTGAAAATGAAAACTAGGCAGCACTAGGATTTTCCGGGAGAGAAGGGTGAAGTAGGGGTTTAATGAGAGATCCTCAGCCTGCAGACTCCAAGGCCTACCAGCACTCCTGACTGTGCAACCCAGGGCTGCCTGAAGGGACATTTATAATGTTCCAGCCCCAGGTTCGGTGTGGGGTTTGGAAACAACCTTCTCCTGCCCGGGAATCATCAGGAGGCTGGAAAGAGCTGATCCTGAGGGCTGAGCCTGGCAGCACCCGCAACGGGTCTGGAGACAAATCCCAGGACCGACTGGTGATTGCAGCAGTGTGGAAGGAGCATCTCGGGGGATGACGTGGGATCAGCTCTGTGTTCAAGAGGCACAAAACAAGACCGGGCAACTGGAAGATGCCGCGTGGCTCCCGCTGAGAGCCCAAGGCCAGAAGCCACTAGATGTCACTGCCGGCCCGGCACTGCCGCCGCGCCCGGGCAGGCGACAGCATCGGCGGGAGTTGTGTATCCCGAATAAACACCGCCCCGCCCGGCTCCTCCGTGCTCGGGCACCAACCAGCTGGCACCAAACTCATCTCTAGGGCCGAGCCACTGTCGGACAGGCTCTCCCAAGCTCACGGGGCAGCTGGCAGCGGTTTGCACTCACACACATGTATGGCTGCTTCATCCCATCCCACTGGAACTCTTCTAGAGTGAGCGAGGAATTTAAGTTTAAGTCAGGCTTTTAGCTTGACTTTTACAGAATTGGGTTCTCTGTCTTCCCAAAAGTTTTGTTGTCTCTCTTACACTTTCCCATGGGATGAGGCACTGCATCCTAACTTCATCTTTGGGAAATACAACTACAGATCCAGAACAGGAGCATCAGCACAGCCCTTGGACCCTGGGCAGTCACTACAGCCTGACTAAGCAAGCAGTAAGAACTACAAGCAGTTCCAGGTCTATCTTAGACAAGGATGGACAGCTAGATGCATCAGAAAGTGACATAGTATCACATCTGGTTCTGTGGGCTTCCATTCTGCCTACGATGATCACCAAACATGGTGCTGGGAAGATTTCTCACAGCCCTCCCAAACTCAACTGGCTACAGGTAGTTCAGGTGAAAACACTGTGCATGGCCCTTTATTATACTCCCTGATGTCCATCTTCCACCCAGCAGAAATACATAAGCCCCGCTGAAAATTATACTACCAAGATCCCCTGTTAATTACACAACAACTAAAGGGATTTGTTCTTAGTGTAGGAAAGGGCTTAGCCAGAATATTTTTCTCCTTCTTGTCCCTTCTCTTTATCCTTCTCCTTTTTCCACCCCCATTTTTGAGCCTGTCAGAAACGTGATTTAAGTGAGATAATGTCAGTTTGCCAGAGGAGGTCCATTCTCCATCATCTGCCTTCTGCAAAGAGGGTAGCTCCTGAAAGGACGCTGGAGCAGTTTGTTTTATTCAGCAGCAGCTGTATAGTCTGTGTCTGTGTCCTCCCCCTTGCCCCTCCAACTCCCACCAGCTCCAAGGGGATTTGCAGTAAAAGGGCTACAGGTACTTCCATGCACCCCCCAGGTCCCCCTGGCAGCCCAGCCCCAGCCCTTCCACCAGGCTGCGAGCCCCAGATGGGCAGCGTGCACCAAACACTTCCCCTGTTTCACGGGCAAAGGTATAAATTAGTTTGTGTGTACAATAACTGTGTCCTCACCGCTGGTTGCAGAGCTGACAGGCAAAGCAGTCCAAATGGTAAACATTATCTCTGGCCCTCATCACCATCTCAAAGGCAGGGATCAGTTTACTGCAGGCAGCACAATTCCCGGTGGTACCAAAGAGCCTGCCAAAGAAGCACAATCATTAGAAGCCATTTTAATTAAATGGTGGAAGGACTAATTAAGTGTAATTAGCAGTATCAAATACTGTATTGCACCAATAAATAGAAGTTGCAGTCTCCATTTCACTGACCAACCAGCGTGCAGGAACTTGGGATAAAACTGCCTGGTGAGCAGGCTCCGATCGTCGAGACGAAACTTCATTTGGTTTGTGAGCCTAGGGCTAATTTGCTATCTAATGGAGAAAAGCATTAAACACTTAGAGCACTATTTTGGGGCTCACAAAATTTCAGTCAAAAACTATCTGCCTGTCTGCAGCAGTGGGGTAGGTGCTGGGAGCTGCCCGTCCTGCTCCACATGGGCTTGCTGCGCTCGGCCGCAGCCTGACGGAGGGACAGGCTGGCAGCAGGGCACAGAAAACTTTGCCAATCCTGGCAGGCAGCGCTGTGACAGAGCTCAGGAAGAACCTCACTTACCTGCTGCTTAAAAAGAAAGAGCACGACTTCTCTTGCAATGAGCGCGCAGCATTTCGTCAGGCCTCTCCGAGAGCAAGCCCTCCTCCCCGGCTGTGCCCCCCGCCTCCGGCCTCCGCGGCCCTCCCGGGAGCAGCCTAAGCCCTGAACAGCATGCTCAGCGTTCCGCTTCAGCTCCCCGCCCCTCCAGGACAGCCCTTCAGCGCTGGAAGCTTTGCCATTTTCATCTTGGCTTTCACTATCTGTCTCCCCAGATGTCTGCCGCTGTTGCAGCTCCTGCCGGGGGACTCGAGCGAGGCTGCGGCATCCTTCCCGCGGCCCGCTTGCCCCAGGTGTCCCTGCAGAGCCTGCGTGTGCCACCGAGCCACGGGCTCACAGAACCAAGGCCCATCCCAGCCTCTGGTCACATGTGGTTAGTCACTTTGCCTAGACGATAAAAATGGTATTTTGGGGGTGATGAGCCTCAAGACGTACGATCCCTGCCGGCCATTAGCTCTGTGCACGCAACGCGCCGCTGCCCGCGGACAGATCGGGGCTCACGGTCTGTTTCAAGCCATAGGTTCTGGCTGATTCCACAGCACGCAGATGAGAAGCATCAGGAAAATCTATAACCAATTTCTAAACCTGTAATTTGCCAGGCTAATCAATACTAATTATTACTGGCCAGTAATTGTGAATTAAAACACCCAGCAGTGCTATAGAAACCTCCACACAACTCTCCCACCCTCCTCCAGTGCTGTGTTCCCCAAGTGAGCTTGCTCTCCAGCTGTAAGAAAGCCCACCCTTATTTTTCTTTAGAAGTGGTATCAGTGGTCTTTCGTTAGGCCTGGCTGGAAAATCCCAGCCCTTCCTATGAAGAAACTACGCACTATGTTTTCCCTGAGAGCTAAACCACACGAACCAAAACAGAAACACTCACGCAGGATGGAAAATCTGCCAAGGGAGTACCAAAATCTTTTCCCCCCATGATTCCACCATCTGAAGGCTGAAAGGCAGAGTCAAATCCCAGCTGTATAATTTGCACCAGCCAAAGGCAGTCCCTTTCTCCCTTCTGCTCCAGCCCCCACAGGCAGGCAAGGCAGGGGAGGCAGCTGGGCACGGGCCTCGGCTGCCTAACGCCAGCAGCCCGGACTGCAAAAATGCGGCACTGAAAAGCGTCCAGGTCTCCACCCTGGAACGCTCTGGCTCTCATTCAGCACCCACTCACAAATCAAGCCATTACTCCAGACATCCCTCCCTTCCTCAGCCTAGCTGCCCTTTTCCACTTGGGCACAGCACAGCATAACAGCTTTTGCCAGGATTTTCCCATTTCCCATAAAACCAGGCATCCGTTTTTAGAGTACCCAAGTCACAGAAAACTCAAAAAAATGAGTCAAATGCATTAGGCAGGGAAACTGGGAGGTTAATCCTAGATTTGCTCTGTGCCCAGCACTGCTACATGCACAAGTATAAAATATCCATTATTCATTAGCATCACAGTTGTGTGGAGCTCAATCTAGATTAAACAAAATAAAGGGGCCCCAGACAGCACCATTTGCATTGTTAAGCAGGTGCTTTTCTTCAGCCTTCAAATAGGAGACTTTTCTAAATGGAAATGATGGGGAAATTTGGACAGATGTTCACTTAACTATTTAAACAGTTAGCTTAAGAAACATGAAAAATGTATTTGGCATCGTATTCACCTGTCTCCTTTCAGGGGTTTTGGGGGTAAACCAATTGTTAAACAGCTTTGACTGTTTGCATAAGATCTGAAGCTTATGTTCTGTCCAGCTGAAATCATGTTGCCTTCTAATGTCTACATAACGTGGCTTCCAGCGAGTCAGCGTGCTAATCTTTGTCTCTTCTATCAAGTTTCACAGTCCTCCATACCCTCCCTTTCCCAACAGATGAACATTTCACACTTATTCTAGCACCTCCTAATTTTAATCTGCTTTTCGGGGAGTGATTTAGAGCCCTGTGTATTCACCATGCTTCTAAAAATACGCCGTAACTTGTAGCTCAGTGAACATGACTTTTTTTTTAATCTGTTGGAAGAAAAAGCAAAACGAACAGAGTATTTTTCCTTTTTTTGTTTGCGTGTAGAAAACCTGCCACCTCTGATATCTCCTGATCCAGAAGCTACTTGAGCTGAAACTTCCTAACGTTGGGAGCTTAACGCTATTGGAAGGAGGGAGAGAAGATAAGGAGCAGGAGGAAAAACCTTCTGCCCCAAGTCTCATCTGTGGTTAAATTTAAAATAACCCCACATGAACAAACTGATCTGCATTCTGTCCCCCAGACACCTTCGTAACAGATGCAACACTCTCTCACACATTCACACACACGAAGTCAAAGCTCATTAGAAAAACCTATCAGAAGATGTTTAGGCTCTACTTACCAGCTCGGAGCCATTGGCATAAAAGAAGCTGGAAATACAGAAAGTTTTCAGTTCGGGGTTGTTTTGCTTCTTCTAAAAAACCCTATTTATTCTCTTCCCTTTGAAGTTAAAAGGCAACAATTTTTAAGTACAGATTTATTCCCCTTTATGTAACAGAAAAACCCAGCCGGCTTGTAAATAAGCATAGACTATGCAGATTTAAAATTTAGCACAATTAAACTTTTACCCTGTGGTAGTAATTATGTTTAATGGCTCTTAGCCTGAACTTTACCATGTCTATTGTTGTCAGCCAGTCTAAAAGCAGGAGTTTGTCCAAGGACAATTTTCTGTAGTTTATGGGCACACTAAAAATCCCGCTATGCCCTGTTCTCATTGGCCATTGATGTCAGTGTGTATAGTAAAAATTAAAGCTAATTGGCATACAGGAGCAGCCCTGAATGCAGATGAATTAATGGGAAAAGAAGGGAGCACTCCTGGAAGCAGTAGTCAACTGTCAAAAGATGGGTTTTAGGTAGTCTTGTCTGGGTTAAAGAGCAGTCTTGTGCATGGTGATCCAGACCTCAACAACTCTGTGAGTATACCTCAAATTAATTCAAACCATAGTAAAGTCACGTAGTAAAGCACCCTGTAAGGTTTTTTGGGGGGAGTGGAAAAAAATGGTAAAAGGTTCTTACTATAGGGAAACCAGTTAAGCAACTTCTCATATGAGAACATTAGGTTTAGCACCTTTTAACAGATTTTTCATTCAACCAAGATGTTCAGGGGGGCTAAACTGAGAACCTGTTTGCCTATTTCTGTCTCCACTAGGAACAACAATCTGGTTTAGTCATTGCCTACAAGGAGAGAGTCCCCATTTCTTCTCGCCCCCTCTAGCCTGGTGTCTGACTAGATAGCGGCTTGAAATAAAAAAAAGAAGGAGAAAATCTTCCCTCTGCAGAAAGAGCAAAAATTTTGGAGCTGTTGACTTTAGAAGAGACAAAAAAAGAGGAAGAAGGACAGGCACATAAAAATAATGAACGGTACAGAAAGGAAAAGTTGGCAGTGTCAACTGGATTTTCTTTTAAACACAAGAACCAAACAAGTTCAAAATTCAAACAGCTGAGTGGAGACTGATAATTCCCCCCCAAAAAAAGGTTTGTCAACACTGAAAGATAAGAATTATGCACTGAAGGAGGACCAAACACTAAACTACAGATAAATATCTACATTTGTAGGTATTATGTACAACTGCATATTTTTCTACATATTTATATATCCAGGTTATATAAGTTTTAGAAGAGCTATGCTCATATCCTCCCCAGTCAGAAGGTGAAATAGGTTTTCCCAGACGCCTTCCCTATTTTCCTGCTACTGTTTATTTCTTAGTTTCATCAGGGCCTGCTGTAGAACAAGACTTGCTTTATGTACCTGAAATCCATCCTCATGAAAAGAAACTGTTTTTCCCCTACCTTTTGAAACAAATCAAGAACTGGCTTTTCAGTGAGGGTGTCTCTTAAATACTGCAATCAGTATTTTTCCTATCTGTGGATATTAGAATTATGCTGAGCTACAAGTGTGATTTGACTGGAGCTTTGAATACACCAAGAAGTGCAGGGAAAGCCTGAACATCACTTAAAAAGATAAAAAGAATAAGCTTACAAGCAACTTCAGACAACTTTGCTGTAATCAGCCTTTGTGTAATATTAGAGAAAGCCTCAGTGAAAGGAGATTCAGCACAGTAAATACATATTAGCTGGTGCACCCTCCTAGCCAGGACACCGTTGTCAGTGCTGCAGTGGGAAGTCATGTCAGCTGAAGGAAGGGAACTGCATTTTGATACTAATGAAGTTGGTCAAGCTGTCCTCTCATGAAGCCTTCAAGTTCAATCCCAAAGAATTTACATCTTGCATGCCAAAGGGTTCGGCATTCAAGGACAGCAAAGCAGGGGGAGTTGAACCAGTACAAAACAGCCCCTGGCTGAGTGACCGCACTGGTTCAGAGATTACTGGGCCTGAACTTCAAGGTTGCTCAAGGGAGTCTGTTTTCACTTGAAGGACACATCTGAATGTTCACTTATTGTCACTCCTTTGGCCTCTCCCTCCATGTTTTCACTGGGTATTTACAGAGGGGCTGGGACCATGAGCAGGTAGGAGAAGGCCAAGTCATCCTTCCCTGCCCCAGCCTCTCCCATGGTATCCCTGAAACTGCTGACCTTAAACCCATCCTTGCTCTGGCACTGCTGAACTCAAGTGAATCAACATCCTCTTAGGAATGTTTAAATACAGCAGTCAGAAAACTGCAAAGCTGAAAGTGCTAGAGGCATGATAGCGTACCACAGCCAGGCAGAATTACTCCCCATTAGCTTTTCTCCTCAGTGAGAAGTTGTGGAGATGAAAAAAAAAGGGAAAAAAGCAAACAAACAAACCAAGTATGAGCACAGGCTTGAGAAAGTCCTGGACCAGCTACTGCCAGGGGGAAAAAAAATAAATCTGTACTTTAACATCACAAAGCACAGCAATGTTGCCAAGACACATTGTATTTTGAGCCTAATTAATCCTCCTTAATCTGTACAGACACCAAGTGTAGAAGTGAGGGTGTCCTATGCAGCATGCAAGATGCTCCCCATTGCGAGGCAAAAGCAGCACTTCAGCTTAGTGACATTTTTAGGCTCTGAGCAGACACCATTTGTTCAGCCACGCTGCATTTATGCCTCTCCTTCCCACACTAAACATGTCCCTTGAAAATCCGGCAGGGCATGCTCTCAGTGCATACATGCACACTGTGCTTCTCCGAAGGGAAAAAATAGCCCAAATTCTCTCCCTCCTGCTTCAAAGGTGCTGCAGCTTCTGCAGGTTAAAGCCACATTCCGAGCACTGGTGATGTCTTGGGGAGATTTATTTAAATTCTGCCTACTGGGGCACACGCACCTCGGCTCCCAAGGGCTTGTCTCACACAGCCAGCCATGGTTTAGTGGTTTGGCGCCACTGTCTTAGGGAAGGCCACCAGAAGGAGGGAATGTGTCTGTGTCCTCCTGTGCCACTAGAGCGGGGCACCCATGTTTGTGCTCTTATCCCACAAGGAAATTAAAAACCAGCATATTTGCCAGGTACAGAACACCTCACCTAAAGGGCTCCAGAAGGATTCCCTGACAGAATGAGTGCCCGGGGGCATTTGGAATAGAGCAGAAAATCCCAGATCTGAGTCCTTTGAAATAGGAGCTGCCGAGGGTGGAGTTCAAGCCTCTGATGCAGACAGTGCTGAGGGGTGCCAGGGGATGGCAGTCCTGCCAGGAGGTCCCTGTCCCTCAGGTGGGATGCAGAGGGCTGCTCTGCTCCCTGAAGGCACCAACACCAGGTGCAGAGTGATGCCATGCTGAGCTTGCAGCCCTGATCCAAACATGTGGGAATGTGGGTGAAAAGAACTGCCATGAAACCCACGGAGAACAGCATCAGGGTTTCCCGGAAAGCCCTTCGCTTTTACTGATTCACCATCATTTTTAAATGCAGGTTTTGAGCTTTCTTTGGAGTCTAATTAAGGCCCCAATCAGTTTACATGATGAAAAACTTTCCCAATACCAGCATATCAAACACGCAGAAGCAACAGTTCTGCTCCTCTCAAAGCAAGCCCGACTCGCCTTTGCTCGTGTGAGGGCACCATGCTGAGTAAAAAGGAAAAATCACGTTCTTCATCAGCACTTCACAGTGAAATTTAAGTTGTCAGTTCCTCACGGGAAATCCTGATGCAACACCCAGCCCGTCCCTGTGAAGCGGAGCTTGGTGAATGTTTAATTACGCCTCGGAACAAACACACATCGCTGCGTGGGGGCTGCGAGGAGCCATCTGAGCCTGCATGCTAAGCTGCTCTGTCCCAGAAGCAGTTCCTTCAATAGCATTTGCTTATCAAAAATAATTAGAGGTAGGAATGCTGGAACTGCGATTATGAAACAAATGGTAAATCTATTTGCCGAGATGAAATGTATCGAAAGATACATCGAGACACAGCTGGAGACTGAGGTGATACCACAAGGATAACAACTCGAGATCCAATTTCATCTTTCATGATTAAAAAATGAGCAAGAAAGTGTTTTATGAAAAGTGAAGGTTAACAAATGTTCCTTCACAAGCAATGACGACAGTTTATCTTTTCAAACAAATGATCAGGCTATGGTCTGCTCGCAGCCCCTGGAACAGGTTGGAAAGATTTCTGCCGCAAACCCACTGAGGATCAGCACACACGGCTGGCAGCCCACCGTGCTCCCAGTGCCTGGGTCACAGCCAGCTCCAAAGGAAGGCTGCCACAGCAGGGAAGGAGCTGGCACTGCTCCTGTCCTGACCCTCTGCCACAAGCCCATCCCTAGCCCCAGTCCCCGCAGTGGCTGTGGCTCATCGACACCTGCCCTCAGGAGGGGTGGCACAGGAAGATCCCAGAGCTGCAAACTGACAACAAACCATTTCAGGAGCCCTCTGATGGAATTCCTCTGACTGTTCTCCAGGTAAAGTGCTCCCTTTATGGTGCAACTACAGTTGAAGTATGGAAAGTTATCTTTAGGAATGAATTCTGCTAAAATTTGACTAGCAGACCAAACTCTGTGAGCTGTTTAACAAGGAAGAAAAAATATGGATAGAGACTCTAAAACTACTAATATGAAGGAATTATATAATGATGGGAATGGTTAATTCTCCTAGAAGAAAAATTCAAATTACCAGGAGGGAACAGACAGAAGAGAAGATTGTGATGGCAACTTTAGCTCCTTCTATTAATAGAACTAATAGTTCAAATTGAGAGAGAAAGAAATATTATGTGTAGAAGCCAACACAAGATGTTTTAAAGTAAAAAAAAAAAATTGCTTTATACTTCTATAAATAGGGGACTGTGTAGCAATGCCCTTATTCCTATCCTGGGAGTGTGAAATGGTTCCTTAGCATTAGGGGAACAGACCCCAGGAGTTCTGCAGAACCCCTCAAGAAACCCCAGTATAAACTAAATTTACTTGTTTGTAAGAATACAAGCCATGATAGCTGTAAAGCTTCCTAAACAGCTGAAGGCTAATTAAAAATACTGTTACAGAATTAATATTATTATTTCCTAGTAGATTCTTCTTCAAATTTCCCAGGATATGATAACTCTACTGTTAAAAAACAGTCAAAGCTCTAACACCCTAAGTTCAGATAAAGGGAAAAATATTTAATGTAAAGGCCACATAAGTCTTCACAGTTTAACCATGTGGCACAAATAGCAACAGACTTCCCCCTTGTCAGGCCAGGAACTATTCCAGCCTTAAAAAGGGAGACAGAGGTGTTAGAAGACACCCTTCAGGCACAGAAGGTTGTTCCAGAGACCACGTTTAACTGGGGCTGTGACAGAAGCTGCATGGCCACAGTCAGACACAAGTCCCGACTGTTGCCTTCCGTGGTTCATTTCATGAATTGCCCTCTCTTCACAAAGATGACATGGGCCACTTCCTGGAGTCTGCAATGCCTGGCTTCTTTTCCATCTCCAGCACAGGCTTCTGGTGTGCCCCAGAAAATTCACATCATCCAGGGGCCGGTGGGAAATTCACAGATTAAGCTTTTCCACCTCAAAGCAGCATTCTCGGTATAAAGCAAGGAAAGAAAGGAAGTGCTCTACAACTCCAGTGATAAAAAGGTCCTTCTAAACCTAACAGCATCAATACTGCTGTCCTTTGGCACTTTAACATGTCTGATTTGATGCCACACATTATTTTTGTTATGAAACTAGAATAAACCAAAATCAATACGGTGCTTATTAAATGGACAAAACATGGGGTAGCTCAGAGGTCTCAAAAAGCAAATGCAAATTGGAAACACTGTCCAGCTCAGTATTTCTAGCAGGGTTCTGCAACATATAGAACAAAGCTGAATATCTATCTTCAGGGTCAAATTAAAAAAAAAAAAATAAATCACAAACAAAACACTTTTTCAAGACCAGAAATGACAAAGTCAAGTGATAAATAATGAAGTGGAGGATGACAGATGGAGAGACCTGGGTCACTTGGCAAGCTGGGTGCAAACAAGATAAAGAAAAGATAATGTATAAACAAGATAAAGTACAAACAAATAGTTCAGAAAATAATGCAGCTGTTCTTCCTGGAAAGAAAACTATTCCTAGAAGTAGCTCTCCTGAGAGATTTTGGGGGTCCTTGTGATAGTATCTAGCATGATCCAATTGTGATACTCTGATACTTCCTCAAAAAGGGAAGATCAAGAACTGAAGTATTTTTCACTGACACATCAGAATTATGTCCACAACACAGAGAGTATAGCTGAGCTGAAGAAGAACCAAAATGCTAATTTGGAGGTGGAAATGTCTGTGTTGAAGTTGAACCATCTGGAGCTCAGTTTTTTTAGTTTAGCACAGACAGGGTTAAGGATGCTTCTAGAGCAAGTGACTTGTGACATTAGTAAATACTCAGATTTAAGAAAGGTACAAAAATTATTTAATTATAGTGAAGATAGCTTACTCTTTCCTCTTCACACCCTTTCCATTATTTTCCAAAGGCTGCTTATCTTGTCTTTTCCACCTCAGATGTGTTCGCTATTACCCAAGCTCCTCCTTCCTCACTTAGATTTTGGGGACACACACCACCTAACCAGACGTGGAGCTGCAAGTGCTGCCTGTGTGGCAGAATTTCAGCGGGGATATTTCATGTGTGCCCCGAAGAGTTTCAGCTCTAAAACTCTCCTGTGGGCAGGATGCTCTTGTGCACTGCTGAGCTGAAGGGCAAGGTGACAGCTCCCACATGGCAGCTGATAGACTCAGTCCTTTTTTTGGCTCAGCGCTTGATCTCTCGTCTTTAGAAGGAGAAACTTGTTTGTTCAAGTTTCCTAAGAAAATATTTACTGAAGGTTTTCAGAAATACGTTTTACATTGAAACACGTGAAACATCTGAGCACTGACACTAATCTAGGCAGCCCCTGAACACTGCAAGGTTAGAAAGCATTTTACCTTCCTATCTTACAACAGTGTGTTGGGTTTGTTTTGCTTCAGATGTTTTGCTGGATGAGCTTGCCTGGGAAATGCTATCAGTGCTTGAGGAAAAATAAAAGAAAATATACACATTAGCTGGAGATCAAGTACATTCTTCCAAAAGAAAAACAAAGCAAAACTCAGAGTGTTTTGCAGTGTGACCCTCATAATAATGTTTGCATTAGGCCTGCTGTCTTATTAATATTCATTTATGTTTGCATAAAGTATTTTGCACAAAACCCCCATATACACCAGGCAAAAAATCCCATGTGTTGTTATGTATTGCAGACACACACTGACAGAAGGGTTCTAACTCTGAGCTAGTCTCTGCTGATTTCCTCAGACAGAAACATTTTTTGAAGTTTATCTGTAATTTTTTAGTTTTGATCTGTTTAGTTAGGGAAGAGACAAGAGCCCCTTGGGAGAAACCTTACTCAAGACTAGAAGTCTGTCTAAAAGCTATGACTGAAAAAGAAAAGGTGAAGGTTTGGCCAGGTCTCAGTCAATATGCAGAAGCATAGCATCAGATATATGCAAGGAGAATTAAGAGTATTTCCTAATTTACTCAGCAAGCAGAGTTTGTTCTTGTTGGTCCATAATAATAACAAAAAGTCATGACTTCCTCCTTGTATCTTCACCTAAATCCTGGATTCCACCCCCCAGATTACAAAATATGCTAAGTGCAAATAAAATCCTTTGCTAAGTGCAAAGAATCTCCAATCTCTTCTGGGCAGGACTGGCCATGCACGAGCACATGTTTTCACATTTTAGGAAGCCAGACAGCCGGCAGCACGCTGAGAGGCTTCGGGAAGAGCCCACAGTACATCCCTCTATTTACCTCAGGTAATCTCTGCGGCAGAGAATGAGATTTGCTTTTGTGTAAAGAGTTGATCCAACCTCTCCAAGACGGCAGTCACAGCAGGCACACTTTAGACAGTCTTCATGCCAATACTTATCCAGAGCCTTCAGCAGGTACCGGTCCTTGATCTTTCGGTTGCAGCCGGCGCAGCCCTTCTGCTTCCCTTTGGGTTGTACGGAGAGCATGGGCACACCTGCAAGGCAAACACAGCACTTCCTTCAGAGGACACCCCAACAGCTCAGGCAGGCTGCTGGCACTGGGGGCAGAGCTGGGAGCAAGCACTGCTGCCATTACAAGGAGCTGACAGTCAGAGGAATCCTAACTTCATTTGCTGTCGCAGGCTAAGAGGGAGTGCGACACTTGCAGCCCTTTCTTCCTAAGGGTAGGACTGGCACAACACACCAGGCTCTTTCTAACCAACTTCTTGCAGCAGGATAAACAGGCTGAAATGTCAACATTTATTTTTTCCCCTCATTACCTGGACCCTTGTGTTGTTAATTAGCTGCCACAGACAATAAAAAAGAGCTGAAGGGCCATCACTGTATGTACTCCATGGTCCATCGTCTTGGCTGGATCAAGTTTGATGGGGAAGGGAGAGGAGTGAGTATAAAAAGATGTGGTATGCCACTGTTTTTCATCTCTTGTGAATGCTGTGAGTGACAAAGGCCTGACTGAAATTCAGAGCAGGCCAGGGGCGTCTCCAAAATAAATTTGATTCAAAAGCCCTTGAGGACTGCTGAGAATAACCCCACCAGTGCCCCTCTGCCACTAGTGAAGCCACATTCCTTAAGCAAAGTAGAGCTTTCCTGCTCCTCCTACATCACTGGAGAAGGTAGCAAAGAGCCAGGAGTTTCATCCTTCCTAGAAACCCCTGCTGGGACTGCAAAGCAAGCATGAGATAGCTGGGTAAGAGGTGGTGACAGCATACTCAGCTCAGGAGGCTGGGGGAGACTTGCTGTGGTCACCTTCCCCTCAGTGCTGTCTCCAGCTTTTTCCTTTTCTCCAAGCAGCCAGTGCCTGCCATGGTGACATTGTGATACCCATCACCTTTCTCAGTTTAAGAGCCAGGCAGGAAAGGACTTTATGGAATCAATAGGCAAGGTGGAAAAATAAACAAGGATTGTACTGTAGGTGAGGGACAGGACAGGAAATGATGAAAGAAGAAATTAACTCACTGAGATGCCAGAATTCCATTTGCTCTAGAGCCTTGATTCAATTTGTTATGATTTTTATTTTTATTGGTGTCAGTCACTAAAAATGACAATGTTGGGCCTGCAACAAGCACTCTGTGAGCTTAACCAATGCAGAGATGATGAGGAGGGACACTCTGGCACAGTAGCAGGTGTCACTGGATATATACTCTCACACAAAGTTGATCCACCCTTTCTGTAGGAAGTGCTGGATGTCCCAGAAAGCAGCAGCTTGATAATAGAATTATTAACAGTCCCTTAACCAGAGAGGAACGAGCCAGTGCCACTGCAGTGAGTGACATTTGCTGCTTTCCTTAAAAGCCAGGGTGACCTGAGAGTGGCTAATGGTCAGCACATGTACACCCACCACTCCCACAGTAATAATTGCTTTGTCAGAGCTGTGAGCAGACGACAATAGCACTTAAGACACCTCCACACAAACAGCGAGGTATTGATCCATCTGTAATCAAACTGGTCTCAGCAGCACAGAAACAGACCAAGTAACATTCAAAAACCCTAAAGGCTTAAAGAATCCTCCTGTCCTCTGCTGCAGCATGCTCCAAACCTGCTTGCCAAGTCTCTACTAGCAAACCTTTGACACCAGTGACAAATGTGCAATAATTAAGTGCAAACCTGTATCTGTATTAGACTGCCACATATGCAACCTGTAATGCTCCCAAGAGAAATTCTTCATACAAAACCACAGAGAAACACACACACATTTGGAAAGAGGGACAAGACAGGGAAGCATCAGAAGTGGACTATGCTGCAGGTGCCCGAGGTCAGACTGCAGAAGTCTCTTGTGCCTCAGGAGAGTTTCTTACAAGAATGAGGCAAGTGGCCCTGTGGTTCTAGATACACCTTTGTTTGTTTGTTTGTGTTTGTTTTAATCCAAAATACATTTCAACAGCAAAAAGAAGCTTCAATTTTCAAGTAATTTCCATGCTCTTCCTGACTCCACTCCACGAAAACTGCACATTGTGAGAAGAGTCTGCCCTGTTGTGAGGCAGAGAAGGGCGAGCACGTGAATTTGCATTTGCAAGCTGTGTAAGATCAGTACCAGTGATGAAAGAAAATAGTTCACACCTATGAAAACTAGAACCTAGATGTGAGAATTGTGTTTTTAGATAGGAGCCCCAGACACCAGCAAGTCATTATTCACCCCCCAAACAGGCTCTCTAAATGTGTACCCTTGGAGGCAGAGGAGAATTTCTCACAAGGAGGGGGGGTCATCATAGAATTCTGTTGCAAGGTTTGTGTAGGTAACATGAGGATCCTGCCTCTGGAAAGACACAGATTCCACATAACCAGCACACCTTTAACTCAAGAGAGCTGCTGCATGGGTGGGGTTTGAGATCAGTTCTGTGGTTCAGAAGTACAAGATCCTGAGCCAGATGGGATTTCCCAAGGCCTCACTTTTGAAAGCAGTGCCCTTTCAGAGGTACAGCTGCCCCTACCCAGAGAGAGTGTGCCAATGCAGCGGCAGCATCAAGGACAGGGCATCAAGGGCAGTCATGCAGGGTTGAAACCCTGGCTGGACCATTAGGAGGGGCTGGTTTGACCATTTAGGGCAGGTTAGGAGGGTCTCCTGTGGCAAGCAGGCCTGGATGGCTGAGGGCTGACTGCAGGGGCAGTTCCTGCTCCATCTGTGGCCCTGGCAGCCCTCGCTCTCCGCAGCCATCTGAGCTCCTCACCATTGCAAGAGCACCACTGTCTTATGAGAAGCTTCTGCAAGTGGGGGGAATGTAACACTTTGATTTGCTTCTAATAACTAGCAAAGGAACAGATACAGATATATTTTTAAGCAGTACCTTAAGCAAGGAAAAAAGCTATGTATTTGGTCAGTGTTCAGCAGGGGGCTTTCTAATGAAAAAAGGTACCATTTCAGAGATCATATGATGTTCAAAGCTGCTGTTCCCACTCAGATAATAACGAGCAAGGTCAGCCTCTGCTGGTCAGGTTCAGTGTTTTGAAATTACATTTTGGGCTGTGAGGTTTCCCTCCGACATCCCAACCAACCGGTCTGCACAGAGCACACAAGCCACTACAGAAAGTTGCAGCTGCAATTAGCTGGTGAGTTGACACAGCAGGCAAGGCGTGAAACAAAATTTCAAAAACTGCCAAACTTGATCAGCAAGGGTCCCTCGAACACTTGCCATGTCATTTCCAAGCAACAACAGAGAAGCATCTCAGAAGCTTAACCCTTTTCACGGTCAGAAGCTTGCACAGAGAGGACACAACACCAAACCTGCTTTCCTCCTCCTGCCTCCCCCCTTCCAGCAGACCTGAAGCAGCCTGGGCTCTGCAGGCAGAAACCACCTGGAGAACTGCTCTTTTTGGTAATTTCCTTACTGCAAGAATGGGGTGCTGCTTCATTTCTACATGTCCATTTCCCCCCAGTACTTGCCTAAAAATGCCAAGATATCCAGTTCAATTTGATAAGGGCCATGTGGTGTCTGACTGGGGCTGTCAAGAAACAAAGGGGCCACCTTTGACAAATTCCACACGTGCTCTGTGGACGAGGATAAGAGAATTAGGGGTATGTTGCAGAACTAGAAAACTTAACAGCTGGACGCTCACATATCTAAATACATGATCACAAGGGAACACTGATTATTGCCAAATTCTGAAAGTACCATCAAGTTGCTCTCTCCTCTCCTGTTGCTAGACATCCAGTGTTCTCTTTTCTTAGAAACAGTAGATGAATCCTTTCTATTTCTGGCTACCTACACTCCCTTCTTTGCCCTTTACAGCTTAATAGACTTGCTGCTGGTAAATACAAAACTAAACCCACTCTGAGTGCTCAGAGCTCCAATACACATTAAAAAATTATAGACACCACCTCTGGACATACTGAAATTTATGTCTGTGTCTAAAGAGGCTGTTATTGTAGTGAGTAATCCAAACTTTACCACTATTCACAGCCGGACAAACAAGCTTTAATCAGCCCGTATCTGCTCAGTTGGAGCCTTCCTGTAAAACGATTCAGCTGCCTTTATAACACAAGTGTCCACTAAGTACACCTCTAAATTTTTCTAAGCCATTTTACTGATATTTCTATTCACATGGCAATCAGCTGCGGTTCCTCTAAGGGCACTGTTCATAAAGCCTCCTTTCCAAGAGAGCCTGGGAACTTTTCATAAATGGCAGAGCTTTTAAATAACAGTTATCTGCACTGGTCCTACGGCGCACGGCTCCACAGTGCTCTGGTCTGCAACAGAGCTAGAGGTCCCCTCTGAAAGCAGGGAAGTTCACCACCTAATTTCTCTAATGCAACTCTAAAGGTTAATTGGTCTGAAAGAGTAATGGGGGACTGCTAGCTAATGATATATGCCTCAAGGCTTTGCAGCTTGCCTGTATTTTATACAGTCGAGTCCAGAGCGTAAAACACAGGTGATATCACCAGGACTTTTCAGACCCCCCTCCACTCCAGCATGCCCCCCTCAGCTCCCGGCTACACCCACACGTGTCGGGAGAAGGCAGCAGGAGCTGAAGGCAGCAGGAGCTGAAGGCAGCAGGAGCTGAAGGCAGCTCTGTTCCACCTGCATTTCACGGCTTATTGGAGGGGGCTCGGCGAAGTGCCGCCGCCGCGCTCCTCATTACCACCGCGGAGAGCTGCAAAGAGCCCTAATGAGGAGAGCCGGAGCGTACAGAGCGGGCTGCGAGGAGGGACGGCCTCCCACTCTCCCCAAGGAATCCGGCCAAAATCTTCAATTTGCCATTTATGACAGCTAATTAGTTATTCTATTCAAAATCTTTGCTTTAAATAAAAGAACTAATTATACACAAAGGTCAGTCCCCCACCTCCTGTGAAGCACACATAATTGGCTTATTTCCCCAACATTGTGTGTATGTTTTGCACAATGCTTTCAGGCAGATGGTTTTAACTCTTTCCCTCGACAAGTTTTTTGGTGTTGGCTTTTTTGTCGTTGTTGTGGCTTTTGTTTGTTTGTTTGTGTTTGTTTTGGTTTTTGTTAGTTTATTTGGTCGCTGTTATTTTGTTTTTCTTTTTTTTAAACCCCCCCAACTTTCCCTCAGAGTAGCTACTTTAAGAGTAAAAGCTTGCTCAACAAAAAAGCAAATAACTATGCACGCACGCACTCACACAATCCTTCTACTCTCCCAAAAGGTTTGTGACAATCACTCCCTGTTTTACAGCACCTTGCACAACACAGCACTGGAATTATGTTTTTATTCTCCAGCACAAATTCTTCCTTAAGCCTTTAGACACTGCTATGACATTTCTGAACCTTCTTCTGCCAAACACCACAGTTATTGCAGGTTTACATTACACTTAATATTTTTAAATTATTTATATTCTTTTTAAGGGTTTTCTTTTTTAAATGTATGTAAGTGGTTATTATAAGGATGCAGCATTCCTGTGCTAAAAGCAATTCTGGTTTAAAGACCAGGGGTTTGGCAGTCAGGCAGTTGAGCCCAGGTTTCAGAGTTCCACATGAGGGAAAAAAATGTTTATTTCTAGCATCAACACCCTTTAAATGAACTGACCTCCTTTTGCCTGCTAGCAAAACCCCCAGCATTTGGCTGCAAAAGATGAAAAAGTAACTGAAGAGTAGGAGTAATCTTATTAACTCCTGTCTCATCACAATAAATAGGCTGCAGTCTTATGTCTTTTATCAGAGGATCTGATATCATTTAAAAGCATTAGAGCCCTGCATCACCCATTTAAGTAAATGCAGACATTCATTGCCAAAAAGATGCAGTGAATTTCATTCCCTTAAAAAGAAACTCACTTTGTGTTCCCAGTATTGTATTACTCACCTTCTATGAATATGGCACCCTGTGAAACGAGCCAGACCTTGCACTCCCTCTGAATGGAGAGTGCGCTGTCTTGGGCATCTCCACCAAGAATTTTGTCTGAAGAATTACGGCCAGCAAGGTGAAACTCATCATGTCATCTGTATATCCAATTAAAATGTTACATTTGGAACACCAAGTACTTGCAACTAAATGCTTATGAGTAAGCCTTAGACCATTCATCAAAATTATTCAATGGGAAACCGCAATCTTTATTCATTTCCAGTTTCATGCTGCAGTATGCACTGGGTGATTTTTACAGTGGCTTTAGCAATTAATTTGGGGTATTTCTTCTGAATCATTACTGAACAAATTCTTCAAGCATGGTGAAAAAGTAATTGGAGAGGGCACTTAGTAGAAGAAACAACATTTTGATCACCACTTCTATTTTAACTAATCTGTAGTCCTCTGCCCAATAACACAGCAACTCTTTCTGTCCATACACTCCATGACAAGCTGTAGAGAAATATATTTTAGACTCTAGTGTCTCCTGGCAGTTTCAGCTGCCTAAAAGTGACCCAAAGCTTCATGAGTGGCTTCAATCCCCCTTCAATCTCACATGTAGGGACCCTGTTTTCCAGCCATTTGCTCAGGTAGACCAACATATCCAAAATAAAGATTGGCATAATTATCAATATGTACCAAGATAGATCCTGATTCAGGACATGAGGTTTAGGGTTAGAATCCAGACTTTCATTTTCCCCATAAGTTTTGAGTCTTCCAGTACCTACTTTTAGCCTCTCTCAATTGCAGAGTTTCTCCTACCAGAGGCCAACCTGTAGCTATAAAGAAACATATGGCAGCAGGACTAAACACAAACTATAATAATTGTTGCTGCAAGACAGTTTCTATAAATCATTTCAGGAAGCAATGTTTTCCCTGTGCTCATAAAATGTGTTTGTTTGAGCTTTAATTTTTTATAATTGGCACGTGTCCAAAGTTTATTCTTAGCAAATCCAGTGTTTCAGTAAAATCCATATTTACTGTTTGAAGCCCTGGAAGCAGTACAAAGACATGCAGATTTCCTCTACTTTCAACCTAATCCGAGAACATTCTGATCAAGTTTTCTCCATTAGTCACAATTTAGCATACTGCAGTCTGGCAAAGGTCCTGATTTCAGGTGGCCAGCTCCCTCCTTCAGTGTCTGTAGTAGAAAAAAGTCTGGCAATGGAGTGACTACCCTCAAACTACCTTTCCAGCAGTGTAAGAATGAGAAAAAACTATTATTAGGGATGACTGGCCTGAAATTCATCCCATATTCTGCAATATTCCATCAATTTGCAGGTGAGCATTGAAAAGACACTAACCTCAAAAGTTGTCTGTTTAGTGGGTGTGGGTGTCAGAGCCAAGTAGTGGAAGAAGAGTCTCTGAGTCAAATGGTCACAAAGGTAAGAACTTACCCCTCACTTTTCAGCTCTTTTAATGATAACCTGTGTACCAAAATTAAATACAAGGCAGGGTTCATTTCCCTTCCCAACAGGCAAGAAAATCAAATGGAAAAACCTGCTATCAAGTTAAATATCCCAAAGAATGTTCAAGAAGTAAAAACTCCTCAGTTATTTCCAGGCTCAAGTGTGGTGCTACACAGTCCTCACCTCTCAGTTAAAATGGCCTGTTTACCACACAGAGGTTTCGAGACATGGGCAAAGATGTGCAGTGCAGCAGTGCTCAGGTTTAGCAGTGAAAAGCATTAACATCACCCTGACAGATCTGGCATGCCATATATGTGAATATTTTAAGGAGAATAGAACTATATCATTTCACAATCATCATCATCTTTTCTTCTGCCTCTTTGCAGACATACACAATGTCAACCTAAGCTTTCGGCAACCTTAATAGAATTTCGGTGCCCACTGCCAAATGGCCATTTGATGTTCTGCTCTGTGTACACTGATGAAGCAATCTGTCACAGCCCTTAATGCAGGCAATGATGACTATCCAATCTAAAGCTTTCACAGGCTTATAGAAATTTCTCAAGACTTTTGGAGCCTATAACAATTTGCGCAATACCACAAAAGAATTTGGAATCCTGGTGCGCTCTGTATTTAATGAAATATGAATATACTCCTTAAATGTTTCTAGAAGAAATCCTACTCGGGCCAAAAGCGTATTTTATACCATCAATCACCAGAAAGTTGTGCTGGCAACTCTGAAATAGAAAATGCTATTGTGATTGCAAGTTATTGTAGTATGAATATAACAGCCCCTCCTGCCCCATCCAAACTTACTGCCAAGCCAAGCACTGATGTTCATGCCCTGCACATTATTAGTGTAATAAATATACTAGGACTAAAATTTATTTGCTTGTAAGAGGCAAGGAGAGATTTGCCTATGGAGAATGTGGAGGGAATCTATCTACTTAATGCAATCTGTGTAAGAGACACAATTGCTGTTGACTGACCTTCCAGAAGTCGTGAAATACACTTCCCCAGTGATTTAGAAAGATGCAGTTATCCGCCAAACCTATCCTCTTCTCCCTTTCCTAGCAAAACCAGAGCAACCCATCTGCTATTAAAAGTTGAAAGGAGAAGGGGAAGCTATTTCCCTGTCTTCTTGTTGAAAGGAAAAAACACAACAGACAGTCCTTTGCAGGACCATTTGCATGCTGAGCTGTCAGACCATGCACTTTCCATTAAAGAGATAGCATCCCTTTTCATAAGTCCATTTGGGATCCATTTTAGCGTTATCTAAAAATCAAATCTACATGGTAATCCTTTTAATGTACTCTTGACTTTTAAAAACAGCTTTATGTTCCTTCAGGAAATGTTTTAAGCCATTACTCAGTAATTACTACTCACCCATGAAAACACTGATCTTTTACAATATATAATCAGTTTGCTGACTTAAAAAATACAGCAGACTGGAATTTTGTCTCATGAAAGTAGCAAAGGAAAACCAAGGTTAAGAGAGCATCCTATCTCTTCTCCCCCCTCAATTATATCCAAGTGGTGTGTTTTTCCTGCTGTATGAGAGAGGCTGAGGTGGTCACAGTTCCAAGTGCCTGTTTGTGGAGACTCTCAGTCTCAGTCGTGCACTGGTGAGCACTGTGCAAGTTAACCAATAAATAAATGCTGATTTAGGTAGTGGAGTTTGTATCTTTGTAGATATAGATAATATCCTAACCTTTTGCAAACCCTGAAGTTTTGAGTGATGCTACACAACCTTCCGAAAGGCTGTGGAATTTGTGGAGCTGTTTAGATAAGATTCAGCTGCACAAGAACAAGTCTCAGAAGAGGTGTCAAAAATGCTTCACATCTACTGCAGCTTTACTGGATTTATCCACAGCTGCACTCAACATAAGAATGCTCAGTCAGACTCTGGGGGCTTGAAATTACCTTGAGAGTCCTACTACCATCTCCCAAAGGATTTGCCTTGCTCCTTTCCAAACTCCTTGACACAGCCAGAGGTGGTTGGGAGGCAGAGGAGGGTTTGAGTGAAACCGAGACCCAGAACTTGCCTTGTCCTCTGCAACAGAAGCCAGAAAGAGGAGCAGAGTGCATTTTGCTCAGGTTCAGCTGCTGTCTGAGAAGGACCAGACAAAAGTCAATGACTTGTATGGTGCAGTCTCTCGACTACAGGAGGCCCCTGGATATCCTGGCCTTGCAAGCAGTTTGACAAAGACCCAAGATGTTTAAACAAAGTGTACCCCACCTACAGCCAATACTTCCTCTCCCAGAGCTGACCCCAGAGAGCACAATGCCCTTCATGATGGCTCTGGCAAAGCACTTTAATATTTCAAGACTAGATAAATGGCAGGGTGATGTTTGTCAGAAAGAATTTGCTGTACCTTGCAAATAATATCAACCAAAGTTGTTCTCATAATGCCATGAAGATAGAGAAGGTAGAGAAAGCAGAGGCTAAATACTTCATTGCCTCTGTTCTTCTGTTTACTGAGGTCTAACTTAAGCTTCACTGAGCCACGGTTTGCTTCCCCAGTCAGATTTTACTCTACCCCATTTTGCTACTGCAATTAGGACAGAAAAAGTCCCACTCTTAGACATTTCACTTTCATTCCCAGGAAAAGGTATGCAAGGCTGTTCATTAAATATTTGTTATAGTTGCAGTTGGCTAGTAACTATATGCCTCAAATTAATTTTTATTATTCACTTCTGATTCAGTCAGGGCTCAAAAGCCACAGCTGGCCATTAATGCTACCCTTCTTAAAAGGGTATATTAAAAGAAAATATGCTGATAAGAATGAAAAGTGGTTTCTTGGCTGTTGTATACTCATTCTATAATGAGTTCCTTTGAGGTGACGCATAGAGGCAGGATTTGAACATTATTACCCTGGACAACAGCAAGGACACAAGTAGAATTGCAAGACTTTTTTCTCTTGTTTCTGTGTTTTCTTGTTTGTTTTTTTTTTTTTTTTGACATGTCCAAGCAAGACTTGTGAAACCCTGCTGCAATTCATATATTCCAGAATAAAGTGAGCACTATGGGTTTGGGGCAAGTTAGCATGACATTTAGTTTGCATTAAAGCATCCTAGAAGTCATATGAAGTATATCATAACAGAGCACATTCTACTCTATTAAGCATTCAGGAGCATCACAGTATTCAGAATATGGATGAGAAGCTGGAATTGCAAAAGACATTCCTCCTCTTATGACTGACCACTGAGTTGAATTCAAGCTGATCCTGAGGGAGCCATTTTCATTAACCTACTGTAGCTCTCTAATCCTATTCCATGAATTTCAGACCACCACCACTACAAGAATTTATGACCTGCTGCCTGCACTTTGGATGGTGCTCACACTTCACTCTTTTCCTCAATGCATCCTGCTCCTCTGGATCATTACCACTGCTTCATGCACCAACCCACCCCCTTAAAGTGGAAGCCTGCTCTTCAATTCAGTCCTTCATGCTCCATTTAATTCTCACCAACCTAGGTGAAGATGGTGATGGTTACACTTGGCCAGAAACAATGAAAAAATGTCATAACCATATGACCCAACCCAATGTGCAGAACTGAAAGCCTCCTGGAATGTACCTCCTGAAGTCTGGCCTGGATATGCAGCTACTAATGCTTTGCCTGAAACCTCAGACTAAAAAGAAATTCTAAACCACTAACCTTCAGCTCCAAAAAATGCCACATTTCCGGGCCAAAAGACTTACTGAGCAGCTTTTCCTCCGCTCCATTTCCGCGGGAGTGCCCGCCGCGTGATTTGCTCAGTTTTCACCCACCTCATCATGAGACTCCTGACTGCTGAAAAGAACTCCTTCAGTGAACTAATGAAATAAGGAGTCTTAAGTGCCCTGCAATCCTTTTTAGAAAAGGCTGTATCTCCAGATGAGTCTCAATTTCACAGCATCAGGGAACCGTGTGCCAACGCGCTGAACCGGAACGCCAGGGCTAGCAGGAGTTGCAGACAACAATGCTAACATCAGGGTTATTTTAGATTAGAGCACTTCCAAATCAATTTTGGACTTAAACTTTTAAATGCACTCTCCAGAAGGAATCTGCACTCACTGAGTATTTTCAAGGCTAATTTTCTAAGCTTGAATGAAACTCATTCTTATCTAAGAAAAAGATGCAACTAACCTTTGCCACAAAGGCTGGGTCACAGCTAGAAAATGAGGCAGGCAACAGTCCTAGAATGGAATAAACTGCCTAACTACACATCCATAAAACTGCTAACAAAAACAACAACAACAACAACAAAAAGCCTTCATGATTCTGTTGGGAGGCGATTTTAACTGAGGCCAGAAGCTGTCAGGATGTTTGGAATCCAGGGCACTTCTCCTGTTGCTGAGGCACCCCATTTCCCACAAGCAGCCCCATTTTAGCAGGGGTAAGGGGATGCTCTGGGATCTCCAGGAGAGCAGGGCTGCACTCCAGGAACGGACATCATGCTGCAGTGGGATAAAGGAAGAGCTGAACATCCACAGCCTGATGGCAGGTTTTTTTTCCAGACTGAAACTCCTGCCAAATTAAGACAGATCCTCAACACTCCACAGAAAAGAAAGTGGCTGTGATGAGAGAAGAGAATTTGTAAGACAGATGGGAGAGTTAAGGTTAAAGTTCAGACCAGAAGCAATTAAGACGGGTAAGAGAGCTCTGCAACTTGACACAGGTTTGCTTTGTATTCAGAACTTTTCACTAGCATTAAGCATCTTAACTTGTGTATAGAGAGATTATAATTAAAACCTGACAAGTTTAAATTAGCCATTTAGAAAAGGTTCTCCAGAAAGCTTTTAAAGTAGACTAAACATATCTATTAAAATGGAAGAAAGGAAAAAAAAAAAAAAAATCAGAGCCATTTTCAGTTACAATAGTTTTCCCTACCTAGATATTTCAAGAGATTAGACAAATTTGAAATCAAAGTTCTGTGACTGTCCAAAGCCACTTAACAGGGGGGAAAGAGAGGAAGCGTGGCAATTAGAAAAACCTTTAAAACCCCCTCTATTTAACAGCCACAATCCTCTGGATGAACATAAGCACTCCAGAAACCCCATTAAAAAAAAAAAAAAAGCGAGAGAAAGAGAGAGAGGGGGTAAAAAAAGACATCCTTATTTCCCTTTGGGATTTTGAGCACTTCAGGGAGTGCTCTATTATGGTCCCCCAGGAATGGGAGAATTATGTCAATCTGCCACAAGGTGGGCAGTCAGTGAGGGAGGCAGCCTGGGAACTTTCACCAGACCATTCCAATTAAAGCATAGAGAGCATTTTCACCTCACACTGGCTATTTAGATTAATTCCTAGTGTTTCAATGCTATACAATTTTTCTACGAGTTCATGAAACTGAATCTAAAGCAAATTTGCTCTGTATCAAAGAAAGGAACATATCCACCAGTGCCAAACGATACCAGGTCATTTATTCCCCCTCGAAAGAAAAAAGCTACAAATATTTTGATATTTCAAGAAAAATTTCACAGACTATAAGTATCTATTATTAACCAGGCTTGTGGAAATAAAAGTCATTAAGGGCAAAACTGCTGCAAAGTCCACCTTATTACTTCCAAATCATATTATATTCTTTCTTCACCTGCCTTGCCTGTTCATAAAGCAGATGCCATCCTGGACAAACATGGCTGGACATCTAGCTGAGACACAAGACCCAAGGCTTGGTTTCCCAGCACACACATCCAGCCCTGCTCTGCCCTCCTCTAGTGCCCAGGCCAAGCAAGCAACCCCAGCTGGCTCTTGGCACACCTTTTGGCAAGGAAACATCTTCAAACATCTGCTTATTAACCTAAAGAAGCTCCTAGATTAACCTGCTAACCCAAAGAACAACCCTACATTACTCCTACTCCCAAAGCAGCATCAGCTGCTCTCAACCCTCGTTTTTAAAGCTCTGGAGCAGATGTTTTATATGCATGAAGTGCATGGTGTGGGTATTTGGATAGGCCACAGGGTGACCTGTTGCATGTTGAAGACTCAGAAGTTCCACAACCACAGAAGTTCCATCCTGCTTCTGGGTGAGAAAGGAAGGTGGATGGGTAGTGGAGGAACAGGGGACAGCACAAACGTTACACAAAATATGGTGCAGACACGAGTACTGTAGTTCTTCAAAGTAAGGAGAGAGCCAGCGCCTGTCCCTGAGAAAAATAATCAAGCTGCAGCAGCAATGATCGCTCTAAACCCATGGCATTTATCTGCAGCCTACATTCACTGCCTCCACATGCAAACTGTAATCCTTTTCTCCAATCTCCCTCAACTCTGCTGCACTCCATGCAGCACCTCTTTTCAGAGGAGTATCTAAATTACCTAAGCACAGGAAAAAAGAATGTTACTTTAAAGCAAGCCATGATCTGCCACAGCAAAGCGTGAGATGAGTAATTTGTTACTTCAAGTGCTAGGAGATCTTTCTTTTTTTTTTTTTTTCCTGAGTGACAACAGTATTTGAAGTGGTAATTTGCATATAGAAATCTCAATTTACTTTGCTTCATCTTCATAGCCCACCAGTGTACTTATTCCTAATTCACAGTGAATCAGAAGTCTGATAAGGAAAAACAACACCTGCTCCAGACCTAATGGAAGTGTGTGAATGAGGATTTCCAGAGCTCAAGATCCATTTGGATCCTTAACTGAACTGCTTACAAACAGGAATTGGGTGAAAAAGAATAGATATCTGCATTTCAGGCACCCTAAAGTCCAAGTAAAAATTCTATCCCAGTTTTGGTTATCTGTAGCAGCAATTTCACAGCAACTGCTGGGTGTGCAATTGCCACTCTGCTTTCAGAGAATTAAACAGCAGAAGACTTCTCCAGAGACTTCTCACTTCTTATGGGGGTTCAGCCTTATTTTCACTTCATTCCCAACCCCAGGGCAGCTGACATCCGTCTCCACTGCCAAGCAGGTCCATCAGGCACACCAGAGGAGGGCAGATCCCTCCTCCCAGGCTATAGCAGGACCATCACTGTACCCTCCACTGCCTGCCCCACCGTGCCTCTGTCTGCCCTGACAACAGCTGCCTGGGGCATGGGTGTTTTCCCCTGGAAGCCCCTGGCAGGAATTCCTCTCCCAGATGAGAACCTCTGCTCCCCTCTGAGAAGAGTTTGGCTTAGTTGTCTTGAAAAACCCCAGTGGTGACATCTCCCTGTGGTTCTCCCCTCTATCTCCCAATTCCCTCAACCTCTCTCTGTGGGTATCACCAATAAGATGGCCCTGAAATGAACTTGCTAAGCACTCTCTAGTCGGTCAATAGGACTGCTGGCCAGCTTTGATGGACATGTATCTTGTGCTCAAAAGCTTACAGCTGATCTCTGACTTCTGGGAAGCAAAAACTTGTCACTGTTTATACAACATTATCAATTACACGTATCAGATACTCCAAAATATTTGCTTTTATTTTAACGAACACCATGACAAACTATTTCTATAGCCTGAGCAAGCAGAAAACTTGATTTAAAAAAAAGTATATGATTCCAGCACTGACACTGCATGCTTTTTGTCTAGAGACTGCTGTACTACAACCATAGAACTGGAGGGTGAAATGTGTCCATCTCCAGAGAGAAGTAATACCAAGAGGCAGCATGATTTAAACAGCCAAGAAAACCAGGGGAAACCCTTCCAGTGCATGAGTGTTCTGAGGCATCCTCTCTCTATGCAAAACAGGCTCCACTTCCATGCTTGAGCTCTGCCCATCCCTCTCTCCAGGATGAACCCTCAGCAGTAACAACAGTTCATCCACGGCTGCGAAGGTCAAGGGCTCCGCCAGCCCTCCGGAGATTTGAGCTACTGGTTCCACAGAGTCTGCCAGTATCAAACCTGACACTTAGATTAGTACTTGCTCCCCAGACATATCTAATTTCCCATTTCTTCAGTTTGTAGTGTCAAAATACACTTGCAGTACAATATGCAAACCTCCACTGACAGTATCTTTTCTCCCCCTTCAGTTGTGGTGGGAGGAATGCCTATTTTTCCAGGAAAAAGTTGTACTTTTATGTTAATGTATTATCATACTCATACACCCCTGAGTGTAACCTCATGTTTTTGTTATACAGCATCAAAAATGGTAAAGCTGCATTCCACAGTTACCACCGCATTAGCGGCAGACAGAGGAGTATTTTGGAAGTTAGCGTGTAAGACAGATGCTCTGCATTATCAACACCAGAACGATCAGTCTGATACGCAGCCCGTGGATGGCTTCATCACAGCTCCACTTGGTGGCTTTCCTTGAGCCAACCCACTGCAGCACTAATGTCACCCAGGTAAGATTTGAACAAGCAGAGGGACTTGCAGCACGTTCCCCTCCTCAGAGGCCAGTGAAGAGTTAAACCAAGGCACCACTTCTTCCCATTCCACACAACAAGACTGGAGCAAACCTGTGTCCTTGCCTCTTCCACAGCCTTAATATATTAAAACTATTACTCTCTTTTATTAATCATGAACAGGGTTTGCCCCATTTTTATCCTAAACTGTGAAGTGGTAATTTCTACCAACACTTCTACAATCCAGATCCACCCTCACACACCCATGAAAGGCTCCTGCCATGTCACACAAGAGCCACTGCCCCTTTGTTTTGGGATGCCAACATCTTAAAAGCCTTACAACTAGAAGGGGCAACCTGAGTAATTTGACGCCTAGCTGCAAGGAATTTTTAACAGGGAAGGAGAGAAAATGAAGCTTAAAGGGCAGGTATTAAATCTCATCAATCCACTGTGTGCCAAGGTTATTAAGAAAGTTTGGAATTACAACAGAGCTCTGCTTCAAAACCTACAGACCTGGTTCTCCAAGGCTACGTATTTAAGTAGCTTGCAGACACACCCTTGTGCCATTTGAGATGCTTTTACGTGGGCCCAAAGCTGCAGGAGCAGCCTGCACACAAAAGCTGCACTTGCACAGCACGAGGTGGCAGAGAACGACTTGTCCTGTCGGCTCCACTGGAGCAAATGGGCACCAGCTTTGTTCCATTAACTGCATTTATTACAGGGCTGTGCTGGTTCCTTCCCCTCTCCCTCTGTCTGTCAAAGGACAAGCCATCTCTGAACTCTGGGACTTTTTATAAAAACTGCTGTTGGCAGTTTTTTAATTCCATTAATTCCGGGACAATTCTGCAGAAAAAGTCCACGTTTGGATGCAGTGCACCTTGTAAAGTGTCGAGAGAAGAAAAAGAAGCCACAGCAACGCAGAGGCTCAGGACGCAGAAATGGCAAGAGGATATCAAATGTTGCTTTAAGTGCTGAAATATTTGTGCTTTGAAAGAAAAATGGCTTCAGGAATCCCAGCAGGAGTCATCTCTCTATAAAGACTACGCTTATAAAGGGACATTTATTATTCTCAATTAATAGACACGTTTACATTTCTACGTGTCAGATTCAGCAGAATGCGAAATGACTGAAGGCCTCATATTTTGCTCTGAAAACATCTATAAAAGGATCTAAAGGTGACAAAAAAGAAAAAAAAAAAAAAAAAGAGAAAAATCCACATTTTCTGGAAGATATATGGTGTCCTTTGGTTCCTTACAGTTCTGAAGCCTGGTTAGTACGGCAAGGCTTTCGAAATACAGATTTAAACCTGCAAACAGCAAAGCGAACTGCCGCTGCAGCTCCTCATGAAATTAGGTGACGACCACACTGAGAAGCAGTAATAGATCTTGATCACATCCTCCCATGGATTATTAGAGAAACCTAATGTGGCAGAACACTGCAAGGGAGGCTTCTAGAAAAATGAATAGCTAAAAGTCTCAAAAAAATTCACACTTTGCCAGTAAAATGTATATAATGCTACTGGATTTAAAACATCTGAAATAAAAGGAGATAGAGAATGAATACCTTCATCTTGTAAGAAAAAACAACTTGTTTTGGGGGAAATGTAGAACTAAAAAGCCACTTCCATGACACGTTGTAACTGCTGCACCGATAAATTCTTCCCACATACCCACACACATGGCCAGGACTGACACACAAATGCTTGTCACACGTGAGCCTCCCTGGGGCTAAGGAGAAGAAGACCACATCAACTCAACCATGAGAAGGTAAGGATCATATTTTAAAGAAAGCCAAAACAGTACAAATAAAAGTGCAGGTACTTAAGGCCCGAAGGCATTGCGCTGCCCAGCTCCTCGAGGCAGCAGGTTTTCTTTGTGATGTATGAGCACACGTGTCCCAACCATCAAATCCTTTTTCAGTCACCTCCAAATAACGTATGCATCTAGAAGAACAATTTTACTCATGTTCACTCTCTTTTCTCTGCTGGAAAGAGCTACAGACTGTTTGCTTTACCAAAAAAGGGAACACTTTTTGGTTTTGTCGTTGGGTAGGTTTGTTGTGGGCATTCTTTGATACTTTGTTGTTGTATTTAAAATTGAGAACTACCCATAGACAATGAAACCTTCCCATCAAGTTACAGAGGACTTCAAATAAAACTGCCTAAGCACTGATTTAACTATATAAATCTACATGTTGCAGGTATTCCCAACCAACGGCCTGATGCTAGACCTGTAAATAAATAATTCAGTACTCAAGTAATAGCAGATAAATTTAAAAAGCCCCCGCAAAACCGACTAGCTTTAACTGGAGCCTTCAGTGCCCAGATTTGATTTCTTGGGCAGGGTGGGAAATGCATTTTACCACCAGTTAAAAACTAATTCAGCAATGCCTCCAAGTATGGAAGGCATTTTGTCCCTCAGCCCGGAGGACCAGGGATTTACGGGCTCTTCCACCACCTCTGGAATCACAGGACAAGCCCACCCTAAAAGCCCTTGGGAAGAGCTGGGATGCCAGCAGCTCCCAGTTTGGATTAAGCACTATGAACCAGAAAATCTCAGGTTACAACTGCAGTTCTGCCACTGATTTTACGTATGAAAATCTCTGCATCGGTGCCTTCGCTGCTGACGGGGAACCAGCAATGCTGATGATTTCCAAAAGACTTCAAGTGGTCTCCAGCACTGTGAGAAAAAGCACCAAGTAGATTTCTAGGTGTAAATGTGCTGCCAGCTGGAAAAGATTTAACATAACAGACTACACTTACCTTATCCTAAGATCCTTTATCAAAGGCCAGGTAGATTAAAGAGATTAAACTTCTTGGAGTATTTTAAGACGTCCATGCAATCCCCACAGGAGTTTACATTTTTTTTCCCCGCAAAAAAACCTTTGGAAACTCTGAGGCTCTCTGGCAGATACAACGTAGATGTATCTTACCAGCAAAAAGGTAGTTTTCCCTCCTTCTAAATGATGGAAAGTCAATTTGCATCATAATTAAACCAAGGCCCTGTAACGTTACTTTTAGTTAAAACAGTAAACTACTATAATAAAAGTGTACCTGGGGAATATTTAGAGAAAGCACTAATGATTTCTTCCCCAGTGGTTAATAAATTCACTTCCAGATCAATTTGTTCATGATAGAAACTTGAGAGCATAAACAGTTACACAAGAACATTAGAGTGTGTCTTTCTCAGTATAAATGATTTATTACAATGATTAGCAGCACATAAACAATTTAAAATACAACTCTAATTAGCTTTTTGGAAGAAAAGGAGAAAAACCTTCCTGACTCCTTCTACACATTATGTTTTACTTTTCTAAGTGTGTACTTTTTAATTAAATCCAAATGTCACAATAAATTTAAAGTGTTTTATTACCACCCTGGCTAACTAAGCCATTCATGCAAACACCCATTATATTAAACCAGATGCAGGACTGAAAGTGGTTGAGGAGAGAGGAGAAAGAAAGGGGGGGAAGGCAATTACTTCTATATTTGACAAGAGATTTGTACAAATGTTTAAAGACAAGAAGATCTTTGGCAAGGTTTCTCTGTTTTATCCAGGGAGGCCAGCCAGCTAATTGCTCTTTAATACCTGTTTCCAAGTTTGAAAACGTCGTACCAGGTTAAATTTTCTCCATCCAAAGCATAAGGAGGGGACAGGAGAAATAGATAGGAAAATCAGTCTGCATGAAACCTTGTACAATCCACCACAAACAGCCAAAGCAAACCATGCCTCCACCTGGAGATGCATACACCCACCAATACGCCTGGGGAGAGCAGAGGAATAAAGACATGTCCTTCCTGAAAGCTTTGAGACCTCTCCCATGAGCTGGGTGACAACCAGCCCGTGATGTTCATGATGACCATCATGAGTGGGAGGAAGGGCCACCTCCCCCTGGCAGTGTCCAGGGGCGAGGTGGATGTGGCCAGTCACCCCAGACAGCTGTCCCACAGCCCAGGCTGCTGCCATCAGCACAGTGAGGGACAGCAGCAGCAGAGGGCATTTCCCTCTTACCTGCAGGGAAAAGGGGAGGGAAAGGCTTCAGGTTACAGGAGCTGGGGGGCTGTGAGGGAAGGAAGGAGGGAGGAAGAGGGAAACCCAGCCCTAGAACCTCCCAACCCATGCAGCAGTTGCGAAGCCTCAGGGCCACTCTGCAGCACTCTGTTTTACTGCTTCCTCAGCAGCCTGGTCTAAACAGGACAGATTTAGCATAGTTCAACAAAAGCTACCCATTAAAGAAAGCAGCTGTGATTATTAAAATAGGTTAGAGAAAATGGGCACAGTGCAGATAAAGCTTTTGACCTCAGCGTGCAGTTCTCTCAAGAACATTTTAGCATAATTTATCTAAATTAAAAACCAAACACCAAATTCCAAAATGGCACAAAAAGATCATTTTAAAAATGCGATTAAAAAAGCAGGTCAGGGGTTGGAAATTAGTAATTACTACTACAATTAACCAAAATCAGACAGAGACACATGAATTGTGCACATTACTGCGGTTCATGTCAGAAAGGCGAATGTGAGCAGAGCGCAGAAGAAAAAGCCGCGAGTTGCAGAACCACTCGTATAATTAACCTCTGCCACAGCAGAGGACCTGCTCTTGTAAGTTTGCGTCATCTGTTTCTGGAGGGAAGTGCTGCCAGCTCCTACACNATTAACCTCTGCCACAGCAGAGGACCTGCTCTTGTAAGTTTGCGTCATCTGTTTCTGGAGGGAAGTGCTGCCAGCTCCTACACCCAGCTATCACACCACGCTCTTCACCAGCAACCCAACTCCTTGGAAACCAATATTTTGATTTTCTTCCAGTCCAAGATCTTAGTGCATCTTCACCCTATTGGCAGTGCGTTTGCCCTTCACCTCCTGTTTTAACAGTTTTGAAAAAGATGAGAAAGGCCAACATCTGAGCGTCCTGGTATTGAGAAGAGGTCATTTGCCAAAAATGCCACCTGCTAGAGTCCATATTGTTTGAGAGCAAAAGCCTATTGAGAGTTGCAAAGAACAAAATACAAAGGTTTTCTAAAACAGACTACTTAACACTGGATGGAGACAGAAATACTCTGTATGCAACTAACATCCTTCAGATGATTTTCCTTAGGTTTTGGGGGGATAAAAGATAATTTAACAATTAGCACTTTGTTCCCACTTCAATCTCAGAAGGGCTCTTTGTGAGCTTCCTTGGAATAACTCTGAAAGAGCTCAGTGGGAAAGAACAGACTGACTACTGTTTTGAACTATAACCAAAATGAACTATTCTCTAGGTCCTCCCTTGAAGCTATCATCTACTTTAGGTTAGATGAGGGAAATCTAGGTTCAAATCTTATTCAGGCTCCAGTTTAATTTTGAGAGCTCAGAAGGCTCCACAAATCATTTTAAGTTAAAGTAATGAAAATAGGTGAACTTGAGAAGGTGGACAGGCACGAATGATCTCTTCCAAAATAGGGAAGAATCCATCTGTTCCCTTTTAAAGTGCATAAAAGTCTTTGTAGCAGTAATGAAAATTCAGGGATGTAAGTCATGGACATCATAGCAGTCTATTAGAGAGAGGACTGGGGCTGTATTACAGAATACTGTGAGCTGCGGTGATTATATAAAAGGGATGCAGCAAAGGCAGCATAGCAGAGGGCAAGTCAAATGATTCAAGGACTCAAGAATCTCAGCTTTTCAGAAATGGAGGGAGAAATGAAGATTTCTATCTTTTGAAGAGGCAGGATGAGTACAGAGCCACTCAGATGCCTAAGAGAAGTGTGAAGATGAAGGTGTAAAGCAGAAAGGGCTCCTTAGATGCAGAAGGCAAATGGCTGCACCTCCAGGTTTGCACCACAGCTGGCAAAGGGACAAAGAGGCTCAGGTCCAGCGCTTGGGAAGGTCTCTGCTCTTCCTGTCTTCATTCCACACACACCAGAACATCCCATTCAGGCAGGAGCAAGACACAGCTTCCAGCCAAGCACCTCAGCTGGGGTAGAGCTGGTGATGGTATGGGACACCCTGGCCCTGGCTGGGGGCTGCCCATGGAGTATCTTCAGCTGGCTCCAGCTTGAAACAGGGGCTGGCTTCTGCTTCCCAGCCCTGTGCCAGCAGCAGCAGATCCCTCTGCACTGCTTCCCACAGGACAGCCACAAGGCTGGAGGCATTGGGTGCTTGGAAGGACTCTGCTACCCCACAGAACTGGACCTGAAACGACCTTTTTGAGCCCTCTGTGTGGGACTGTGGCACAAGGAGGAGGAATGCCACACTCGCCACCTCCCAGGTCTCTCGCTGGATCTGGCTCCTGTGAGGCACCCTGTGCCAAACCAGCCAAACCTCAAGAGACTCGTGAGAAGACTTAATACGAGTTGATCAGCCATCATGTAAAACAAGACCAAATGTTGGTAAACCCTTAAGTGGTTAGAAATATTCTTCTGTGTATATTCTAAAAATGGCAGGTTCCACATCCCCTCTGCATCACTTCTGACTTGGAGCCAGTAATACCAGAAATCCACAAAACCCCCAGCAGGTCCTGGTTTAAACTCATGCATGCATGCCCTTCTCCTTGGTGACTACACTTACCTCCTCCAAAACACAGAGATCCAGTTTACTTCCACATTTCCAAAGATACCTATGTGCTTTGTTGCATATCTCTTTGCTAATACTTTTAAAACATCGCCATGTACCTTATTTGGTTTGTGCATTGTCCCCAAATTGGTTTTCTGTATTTTAGAGGAAAAGCACTTTACCATAATACATAGTATACAGCAGAATAAATCAAGCAAGGGGGGAGGTGAGGATGACATATTGAATTGCATCAATGATACAAAAAGCACAGCCAGATTAACATTTGATTCAGTGTAACACAAAATCTTACTCCCAAAGTAAGCTGGAAACAGACTGACAGCCAGCACCCATGCTGATCTGCCCTTGGGTCTGGTACTGAAGCAAGAATCACATGAACTTACACGTTGGGTTTGGTTTTTTTTTTTTGGCAATTCAGCATGTATCATTCACACCTGAGATCTGGAGCCCAGAATTTCACTCCACCGAGGACTACCAAACTGCTGCTGTTTTGTGGAAGTTACTGTACTTTCATTGCACTTCTCAATCTTTTTCTTAATGTTTAATTCAAACATTCTGACTTAGAGGCTTTCTTGCTCTTTTCTAGGCATACACTGACCTACACAGCAAAGTACCAAAAAAATAAAAACACAAGCAGGATCAAGTCCTGTTGGGTTTTATTTCCTATATGATGCCTTAGTGATTTCTTCCAGGACATTGAAAGAATCTTCAGCATTTATTTCATGAAAATCCTGCTATTCAGCATCCACAGGATGTGCAAAACCTTTCCTTCACTTGGTAGGCATCTCTCCTGAACTCAAGGGTAAACACTTAAGTGGAAGGAGTGCTCTGAGAGCTGGCAGGGAAATGCTGAGTAAACACAGCCCTGCTATCAACACTCCTTCTCTAATGACGAAATCATTCAGATGTTAAAGTTGCCTCAAGCGCTTGATCATGATATGCAGCGTGAGGAAAGTTCACAATCAACTCCTCCTCCTGCATTCTCATACAACTTCAAACAGTAATAGGCACTTACCTGGCTTGCTTTACAGATCTTGCTTTGATAAGCAAAATTTTAACTAGGTTAATACCATTTGAAGAGTATTCATTTAATTGAAACAGAATGAGACTTGTCACAGTGTTCACAGCTGGTACTGTAACAATGCTCGTGACCCTCCCTTGTAGCAGGGACCAGCATAATCATCTTCACGACTGATTTGTCCTGTGGATTTGATAGAAACTTGAGCCAAGACCAAGAAATGTTTGCTTTCTTCGATTAAGCATCATGAGGGAGCATTCTTTGGAGAGTCAGTGCTGCAAGCTCACAAGCTGAATGAGAACAGCACACACTGAGAAACCGTATGTACAGTTCAGGATTTGGCAAGGAAATTGTCAAGCTCAAATTTTTATCTACCTGCTTGGTGTGGAAGTAGGGTGGGAAACAAGTCATCATTTGAGACTAAAACACTTGGAGCTTGTGCAGTGATGAGGAAGGGGCCAACCACCCTGAGCAGAAAGAAGAGGGGATGAAAGGAAGTAGAAGCAAACACTGAGTATCCATCAAGTGCAGCAAGGGGGCTACTGCAGCATGTCCACAGCTCCTCAGTGCAGTTTAATTTGGTAAAAAGTTTACAGTGGAAAAAGATGGTGAAAATATTTGTCTCAAGAGGCAATCAGAGCTTTGTTTACTGCACAGAAAATGGATTCAGTTGTGTACAGTGAAACATGCCACAATTAAACTACAATGACCACAAGGCAGCAGCCCCTGCAGCCTGGGAGTGCATGTGAAGTGAGGACAGGACTGTCAGACTCTGGTGTCATTTTTCAAGTCTTGCAGATGGAAACTGTCTGACTTCATGGCTGGTCACCTCCAGGAGACATCAAAATCATTCTCTTTTCCTCCACCTTGGCTGGTGCAGCTGTTGCCATCAGCTCACTGAGGATCCCACCAACACATATTTTTCTTCTGAGAGTGACCGCTGGCATGTCAGAGCTCTGGATGCAAGCATGGCCAAGTGCCCATGGGGAACACAGAAACTGCACTGGGCACAATTAAAACTGAGCAGTACATTACTGCAGCATGGCCCCTCTGCTTGCTCTAACTCAGAGCCTGTCAGCATTTCCATCATGTCTTTTTCCTGGATTTGTTACAACAGTTGCAAGATAAGAAAAGCAAAAAAAAAAAAAAAAAAACCACCAAAAAACACCAAGGTTTTAGTTTAGCCTGTAATATTGGCTTATAGCCATACTGGACTCACCCCAAGACAACCCAGAAGAATCCCTAAGAAATTGCTCAGGAAAATCTGATGTCTTTAACACAGATGCATCAAACCCTTAGGATTGTTCAGTTGGGATGATGATGATGCACTGATGTCTCTATCAAACCCCAAGAAGGGCCTCAGTGCTGTGACTGTCACCAGGAAGGTCTTCAGTGTACCAGACATCACAGGAGGCAGGAAATCAGGAATCCTCACCTTTAGCAAGATGCTCGCTGACTTGCACGCTAGCTGGCCCCTGAAGTTTTAATGTTGGCGGGGCATCTTCTCTGGATACTCCATCATTTCGAGGAGCCACTGGCTTGGGGAGGAGGTCAGGAGCACACCTCAGGCCAGCCCATTTTCTTTCCATAAGGAGCTCAGCAGAACTTCAACATGATAGGCTCTGCTGCAGCAGGAGCAGCAGCAGTGCCTGCTTTGTTCCAGATCCTGATGGGGCAGGATTACACCAGTCTGCAGCCTAGCATTGCTTCCCACTGAGCCCATCACTGTGTGAGGCAGCTGCATTCAGCAGGACCTTTTTAAAAGCTACTCCAAGGCTAGCAGCTGCAAGTGTGACACCACAAACCCCACAGCCTTCTGTGAGTCAGCACCGTTAATGGCATTCCCACATTAATTCACGATGCCTTTGAACACTGATGCTCACATGAAACCAGGTTAAAAACCTTCAATTCCTGAAAAAGCAGCAGTGATAGTGCTGTACCAAGCTAATTTTATTTGGTCTGGGGTTTATTTTCTCATTCAAAAGAGCACTCTGCTGCCATTTCCACTACAAGCAATCCTGTCTCATTATGGCCAAGCCCATGGGGTAGACTGTGCATAGGGGAAGAGAAAGAAAAATTTTGTGATACTTAGGAGCTGCACTTGCTGAAGAACAGCTGCAGCAGTCAGTATCCCAAGCATGCTACCACAAGAATTATGTTTCTCTCCCATCCTCCCCAAAGTATTTAATTCAGGGCAGAAGGGGTAGAACGTGTTCACCTTTGAGCTCCCATGCCACAAGCAAGCATATTCATTCAGCTTCCCTATTTAACTAAATGGAGTTCACACATGCTGCAGGATAAAGTTACCTCTTGCCATCTGAAAGCAGTCCAATCAATGCTGTACACAGAGAGTAGCATTTGAATCAGCCTTAAGTTAATTCTTAGTCGTCGAAACTGTGACAGCCTGCTGACCCTTTCAAGTCAACTGGGAGCAGGCAATCTTTGCAGAAGATCCTCAGGCCTTTAATCAGATTCTCAGTGGGTTTTAAAGAGATACTACAGCATCAGTTTGTAAACATCTCTCTAGTGAAAATAAAGATTACTTCTGACCTAGCCAATTACTCAGTACCAGAAGATATATCCTAGAGTTATAATTGAACGAACCATAGGGAAAGAAAATACATTTTAGGTAGGGGGTAGCTAACCCAAATCCCAACTTAGGATGCAGGCAGCACTGTATCCCACAAAAAGATCAGATACAGAGTGCAATGATTATAAAAAAAGTCCTTTAAATCATCTAGTCCTTTTTCCCACCAAGGCAAGATTGCTCTCTTGAGCATAGAGTCCTACTAAGAAGATTGTAAATTATCAGCTGAAGCTCTTCCTGAAAAGCAACTGTGATGGGGAAAGACCAGATCATTATTTTGAGGAGATCCATAATATGAGGTATTTGTTTACCACATCACAAAGCTGAGATGCCAGCTCCTGGTAGCATGGGTTTGCTGCAATACGAGTAGGGAATGAGAAAGAAAATGCTGGAGAAAGAAAACAGAGGACCTGTGCTCAGCACCAAGACTGTCAGGGGCACTAAACAGTCTCTTGTTGCACTACATTAAAGCTGTGCTTTAGTGTGAGGAACCACTGCACTCCATTGCAGAGAGATATAATTACTGATTAAAAGAAAATAATAAAAAAAGAGAAGTTATTTATTCTGGAGCCATTACAGCTAATGTGTAACAGACATGATCTGATGGGCCGTAAAGGCTCCAAGGGCCATTACAGCCTCACAGGTCAGGACCTGTTTGAAGGTTTTAAAGTTTGTGGATCACTGCTCTCAGGCTGAACAGCACAGGCAACACCTGCACACAGAAAAGCTAAGGGAGACTTCTGGGAGCAGCAGCTGCTTATGCATTTTCACACTCAGATCAAACCAAATCACATCACTGAAAAGAAGTTCAGAACCTACAGACATGGCTTTTGCCATTCTCATCAAGGAGTTCACCCGTAAGATTGTAGCTTGTGCCTTTTTACTTACTTATTTATTTATTTTTAAAGGGAGCACTGAGGAAGAAAATGACACTATAACTTCCATGCTTCCCCATCAGGCCCCCCCCCTTCTATTTTACTTTCACAGAAAACTAAAATTCCCAGCCAAGTGACAGGTTTATAAAATTTTAATAGGGAAGAAAAAGGTAACCTCAGGCAGGATCTTACGTGCAGACTTTCACCATAAATGAATGTTCATGAAAATACAGGGATTTTATGGAAACATTGACAGAGCTTCACAGGCTGTGACATAAATGTCTCAACGTGGACTGATGAGAAGGACTAGTGAGGCCCAGCTCCTGTGGCCAGAGGCTATTGCACCATCCCTTTCTCTAACCCAAGCAAGTCAGCTTCATGCCTCCACTACCCTGTGAGAAAAGTGGCTCTAGAGACCAGAAGCCCAGAAGCTTTTAAATTGCTAGCCTAGACACATTCTTAGCCAACATTCATTTCCAACTACTTGTTCTAATGTTTTGGGGTAAAAAGTCCACTTCTCCTTCCTCCCTGGTGTTTCCCCTTCCGAAGTGCTCATCCAGAGGAGTCAGCCTTCATTTTGCAAAGGCAGATGAGTTGAAGCACAGGTTGCTCTTCACGAGCATCCTCTCTGCCCCTTCTTCCACATGGATTTACTGTCCCTTAGCTTGAGGGATCTGGAAGTTACCCATAGCAGACAAAGTTTACCAGTGCCTCTCTCCAGCATTATTAACAGGAATCATTATTAGCAGTTTCTTGTTCAATTCATTCCAGAACCACCTTTGCCTTTTACCAGCTACTTCTCGCCTCAGTCCTTTTGAGGTCAACCACCATCTGTCCAAGCCACCCTTTTCTTCCTGTTCTGCCCTTTCCAGTTGGTGGTAATTCCTGCTTATAGATGTTCCAGTGATCCCCAAAGAGACCACCTGGGGTTCCTGGGCTTCTTTTCCTACCATTGTGAGCTTCATACAGGAATGAAACCAAGAAGCAACAGCACAAGGCTTCAGTCCCACTCCCACCTGTTACTTGCACCACAAAATGCATCAGTGATGGTTTTATATCATCAGGAAATCTGTCCTTAGTGCTCACAAAGTAGGTATCCCACTCTGTGCACTAAAAGATCATTTAAATGACTCCTGCTGGAAAGCAGAATTCATGGCTTTGGTTTCAGGACCTAAAATGCCGCTTCTGAAGGCAGTGATGCTCGAGGTACATTTCCCCTCTTCTCCTGGTTCTGGAATAGAAGCAGTATTTCTCATTTGCAAAAAAAGAAAGAGATGCCACAAAGAACAGCCACATCCTGTATAGACTGTCATTTCTTAAAGCAGCAGCAATCAAAGAGCAGTGCTCCATAGCAAAGGTAGCACAGCATCAGAATGGTTGGAAAAATCTTATATAACAAGTCTGTATAGAGCTAAAGGAGTTTGTTACTTTTTGCCAGCCACTGAGAGTGTACAAGCACTTCTAGAAGTCAAAACTCTGCCTCTAGAAAACTTGAAGCTTCTTAATTCCAAGAGAAATATGGGTGGCCAGGAATGGCACCAGTGCCATAGATAAAACCAGTGGTTCTCTCAAGCATGATAGAGACCAAGTGGCCAAGACCCAGCTCCACCCAAAATCTCCTCCTGATCTCTTCAGAATTTAATTGGCATTCTTTTTAGCACACACACAAGGCAGAATGAAGAAAAACCCAAACAGCGTGCAGGGTGGAAGTACCATTACATGGTATTAAAATGTCAGAGGTTTGAGCTCTGTGTTGGTTTAGTCATGAGTTACCAACAACCACTGATGGCAGACATAAAGCTCCCCTTAAATTATTAAGCATAAAACAGCAGACTGTAATATTTTGCTAAACCAAAGTACAGACACAGACAAAGATGTCATTTCAATATTTGAAACCAGCAAGTTTAATTTAAAATAAGAGCAAACCAATAAGCTCAGAAAATAGCAATGTGTGAGAGGAAAATTACACTGCTAGAGAAAAAAGTGGAAGGACTTAAGAAATTTATAAAAGTAATCTCCAAGTGGAAATTAGAAATCAACCCCTAGAAACAGAATAACACAAAAGAAATATTACTGTCCACTTTCTAAATCAATATAACACTGCTACACGACAGAATTACCATGGTAACTCAAGTAAAAAGAATAAAGCAATTCTTATTATTTCAAAATAAAATCACAGCCTGAAGCCCAGCTTTTATTACAACTGCTGATAGATCGCTGGCTTGTATTTATCTGAAATATTGCTTTTCAATCAGCTATTTTATGAATGTACAAATTTCACTGAGCAGCCCACTTAGACCAAATGCTCAAAACCTGCCCCCCAAAAAACTAGTCAAGGAACCGATTATATATATGTGTACTTTTTGTTTTTTTTTTTAAAGGGAACATTACTATGCATATCCTTTTCCCCCTCTATCCAAGTTAAAGAGAGATAAGGAAATGAGCGAGAGTAAGTTAAAACCTTGTTTAGTCCGACCTCTTTAAATTCCAACTTAGATTCCCTGGAAAAACAACAACAACAACAAAGCAACAGAACAACAGTAATAAGAAAGAACAAAGAGGAATAACAGCATCCCCTAAACACAGCAGCCCTGCACAAGGACAGGGAACGCGCGTACATCAGGGGGTGCGCACAAACACACACATGAGAGGAGGCACATCTGTTCCCTCCTGATCAAAGGCAAAGAGAAAAAAAACACTCTCTAAATACAAAGTTGCTCAAGGACGTTTTGACTTGCCCTGCTGGGTACTTCAGACTTTTCAAACATTGTTTGTACAGCTTGGAAAGTGCATCAAGCTCAGGATACTTGTCCGCGTTTCAAGCGCGCTGAAGGCGCAGCTCAGCCGAGTTCCCCCACGCCCCCACTGCTGGTGCCACCTTTTAAACACATTAGTGCAAGGGGAAAACCAGCAGGTCACCTTCTGCTCTCCTCCCCCAGACGTTCAAAAGAGCATCGATCGGCACCTGAAAGCAACAGACGGACTTAAAAATACCGGGCTCCTCCTCTGCCCCGGCCGCAGCGAGCACCCCGGAGCAGCGCCGGGCACGGGGCACAGCCCGGGGCGGGCACACGGGCAGCCAACACTGCCGGCTGAGGAGTTAAGGCACCCTCTACCAAAAAAAAGGTCGCTGAGGAAATGCCTGTAGACTGTCAGGATGTTTCACAGCACAGCCTTACCCCATTTTTTCTGTTGCCCCAATCAAATGGGAGAGGGGGACGAGACCAACACTCACAAGCGCGGCAGGAGCAGGAGGGGAAGGTGAGCAGTGCTCACAATTATGGCACGAAGACAGGCTAGCAAAGGCTTTTCTTCAACAATTTGCAATTGCTTGGACTGGACCTCAGGGATATACTTCTCCCAAAATTGAAATTGTCGATTGAATTGTCGATTGACAGGGGATAGATGAAACTGCCCCCAAAACAGTTTAGGAGATCAATTGCTTCAATAGCACTCTGTCCATCCCAGGAGATCCAGAAGTTCTTTCTCCCTTCTGACCTCCTAACCCAGTGTGGGACAGCAGGCAAGGTGGGACCCAGGCCCAGCAGAGAGGAACAAACCAGGGACAGCTAAAACACACAAGTCCACCCGTGCCTCATGGGGGTCAGGCACATCCCCCAGATATCCAGGCCTGAGTTCCAGGGGATGATCACTTGGAGGGCACAAATTCCTCAGTACTGGCAAAATGCTTTGAGGATTAAAAGCAGCAGTGATATGCCAAGTATCATAGCTGGAAGTAAAGACAAATGCTGCAACAAGAGCAATAAGCCACCTGCCAGCTGTCTTTTATATTAAAATATTTCAGCGTTCTTAGAGCTGCTTAATTTCCCATCTCGCTCCAAGTCCAGAGGAACTTTGTGGGCTGCTAGCTTTGCCATGCAGCAGTGACATTGCTCATTATTTTTAAAATAGATTTAGAAGCTGTGATCACACAGCTCAATCTAAAAGTATGCACTGTTTTTTAGTATAATGTGGTCCTTTGCCATCTACTGCAAATGGGTTTAAAAGCAGTGGTGGAAACAATGTGTGCTTAATCTGAATGTGGACTGCAGAGAGGTTGCACACTCAAATATCCTGCTTTATGTGGTGTCTGGTTGTATTTTAAAACACTTCTTAGAGACTTTGAGCCAGCTGAGGTCACAAACAATCACATACAGATTAGAAAAGGGAAAGAAGCTGGGGGGAGCAATGGGGAGCCCACTCTGGCACACTGAAATAGGACACTCAATATCACTTAGTATTTCCTTAAAAGAAAAACTGGCTGAAATAGTAAGCTTCAGAGAAACAATAAATGCAGAGGTGGTTAAAGAGTTTTTATTCAAATAAAGTCTTGCCCCAGGAGATGGAAGAAGAGTCTTGAAATACAGAGATAGGATTTTACATGTGCTAAAAGCATCAGTGTGACACTTTTTGGGGAAAAAAAAAAAAGGGAGGGAAATACCTTCGTTGTTATACATGACAAAATAGCAACTAAATGTTTGCTTTGATCCCAGCGCGTAAAGGGTGAAGCTTTTAGGCAAGGAGCGGCAGGTGATCTCAGCTCTTCTGCAAGTCCTAATGCTCCTAAAAGCCACTCTTCCAGTTTCTGTAATTGGGCATCAGTAGTTAATGTAGTATTGACTGCATTACATGCTCCTGTGCATCCTCTCACTAATGCCAATTGCATCACCTTGTACATTTACCATATTGCTTAGCCAATAGCTGTTAAAAGCAATCCAAATCATGAATCATATAGGAAACTTTTAGCAAGACACGACATCCAAAGGAGACAATTTACAGTTGAGTTAATCTGGGTACATTAGCGAGACATGGATTCAGGAAGACAGACCAATTTATGTTACTTTGGTTTTACCCTTTATTGCTTTGTATAGGCAAATGAATGGAAGGGCATGGAGTAAAAACAGATATAAAGGAGTCCTTTTCAAAACAGATCTCCATTCTGTGCAGACAGGTCAAAGGGTTTGAGACTGATGCTTATTTAGGCTTTCATAACCGTAACAGGGTACTTACAGAAATCATTTTCCACAAAGGAGTAGAAGGATAAATATATAATGGATCCTGAATAATGTTCAGTACCCACCCTCACTGCAAGTACATTAATGCAGAAACCTGGCTGCTCAACATTATCTAAGGCATGGCCTGTCCAGGAGTTACCTGCCACCAGGAATGCCAGGAAGAGCCTTCACACAAGGTCCCAGGCGGGTCTGTTCATGAGCTCAAGGCAGGAGGTGTTCTGGAAAAGACACCAAGGCTCACCAGCTCAAGCCAGTCCTCTGCCCAAACATCTCTACCACATCACTTGTGAACACAGGAAGTCCAATCTTCTCCTCCCTACCTGCCTTGAAGAGATTTCATCTTTTTGAAATGTATACCCATCTCTCTGGAACAGAAGGAAAGGATACAAGTGATAAAGAGAGATTGCTTCACCCACTTCAGCTGCAAGGTAGAGCCAACCAGGAAAGAAATTAGGAGTGAGCTCCCTCTGAAAAAGTACATTTTATAGAATAATTTCACACTGGATGCTTGACCAAAAGATGCATAGCAAATCGACATAGCCCCTTTCTGCTGTTCTGATCAAGCTTGGTAGCATCAGTAAAATAGAGATGAGAAAAAAAA
>VYXF01007843.1:636784-647800 GCA_013397295.1 Polioptila caerulea | reverse complement strand
AAAAAAAAAAAAAAGAACTGCTAGGAAGTGTGCTGTTGCCTCAGATTTTATGGGTAGTGAGTAATTTGCAGTATTTGTGGAGGGGAAAAAAGTGGCAAAGGAAATCTAGGGGAAATAATGGCTCATCAGCCAAAAACTTCACAAAAGAAAAACTGAACTGCATCCTTAAATGTTGGATTCCAAAATACTGGAAACTCTGGTACTCTAAGCCTAGTTTAAAAAAAGATCATGATTCCCCTTTGAAAAGCTTCCAGAAGTCCCTTCGAAAGAGTTGCACATGCAGGGAAAATGCCAAAACAAAACATTTTCACTAGCTGATCAATTTAAACAGCTGTGGTAAAGCTGCAGCCACTGGCACCATCATTAACAATTTAAAGCATGGCTGCTTTTGTCTTCCTTCCCAGTTACATTCTCATTATGCCTTTTTATTTATTAGAAACACAGTCCTCCGGAATACATTTCTGTATCTCAGATCCATAATAAACCAAGTAGGAGCATCCCTGGCTTCTACTCAAATGGATGCTGGCGAGAGGGTTAATTGTTTAATTCTGGTCCAAGTTCTCTGCAGTTCAGTCATGAATATGCAACAATCATCCACTTTTTCTTTAAGAGAAACTAGAACTGTTGATATCAATAGTTTAAAAAGAAGACAAATTAAACTTTCACTGCCCAAATCACCCTTTCAGAGTTTGATTAGCATGCAAGGAACTCTGAACATTGGTGTGAAGAATTTGAAAATGTTCAATGAAACTTAAAACCCCTCTAAATTTGGACAAGAGCATCCATTATCTGCCTCAGTATGGGATATAAGTAGAAAGTAGTTTGCAAGAACATTTGCTGGAGAGTTGAGTGTCTGTTTGCGTGGATAGCACCCCACTTTGTGCTTGGAAACTTGGTCTTGGGAGTCATCCCATTGGAGGGCAGAGAAAACACACACACACTGAGAACTGAAAAAGCAGTAGCTGTGGTGAATTCTTCTCAGATAGGTTTAATTATGTTAATCTAATAGTGAACAACTTTCATTTTAAAACGCCCTTCCCTCCACCCCCAAGTCTTCAGTGAATAGGAGCTACATTCACTGAATAAATCATTCCCTGGCAACAGTTACGCACATTATCGAAGTTGGGGGCAGTGATTTCTATACGGTTTAAAACAATGTCTATGTATTCTAAATGATGACAATTCTGTCCAATTTTTAAAAGATACAGACCCATTAGGGTTTTATAGTTCAGCATTTAGCAGCATCCGCAGTGCTTTCTTTATTCTTATACTGCAACACTTAATGCTTGATACCATTATTCTGATTTTGAATTGATTTCAAGTAAAATACCTTATTTGCCATAAACTTTCATATTCTTTACCTAAGTAGGACTCCTCGCAGATGCAATCAGTCATAATGCTAAAAGAACAGTTTGCCTTTAGCAGAAATGTAATAGTTCATGCTAATGACAGCGAAGCAAAACTTTGAGCAGCAAGCACATTTCCAAAGAGAATAAAACCATCTCTAAACACAACGCCTGAAAACCTTAAGAAAGCCTCCAAATGAAATCAATTAATCCTCCAACCATGATAAATTTCTTAACCATTTAAGAAACGTATTTCAGACTCTGCTGTGACCCTTTATCACCAGACCTAATGGATTACTTTATTAATAATGCACTGCTCTTAAAAGGAATTTTTCTGAAGATTCTACCATAAGAGAGCATTTTTGGAATGGCTATGACAAACAGGCTGACATGTTCACATTGTATTTATTAAAGATAATAAAATTTAACACTAACCCCAAAGAAGACGAATTATGTTCTGCTGCCAGGGTATCAAGTCTACTTTCTACTGCATTAAACCAAAATTAGAGCAAACTGATTTCCAAGAACAAGCTGCTTCCTTTGCCCTATTACCCAAGCTGAAAAATGTCCTTACACTGTTTCAACGCTTGTTATGTCAACCAGGCAATTATCACGTGTCAACAGCATCCGGCGATGAAGTATGATGACATCCTACCCAGATCCTTCAGCTATCTGGTCTGAACAAACACTAGGAACTATCTGATCACCTGCCTATACACAGCAGTTTGCTCCTCCTAGGCCTGCCACCTCCTTTCACTCCTCTTCTTCCCATAGGATGAGTTTTTGTTTCATGGATATCTATCCAACTACAGTAGCCACCATTTCTTGAATAGGTTTAGGCAGTGACTTTACTACCCCGTGGTTCTGCCTGGCTTCCATATTTGCCATTTCAGGGGCAGAGAGAATCTCCAGGAAGAACTACCTCTAGCTCCACACTTGGTCAGCTTTGGAGAAACAGCCCAAATGGTTTTTTTGTCCTTTATGGCCAAACCGAGTCTCATGTTCTACTGCCTAATGTGCTCCGATTTTATTTCGATATAAATATTAAATACTTATTTGACAACTTTTTCTCTCCTCTTTGTGAATGTATTAATCCATTGCTGGACTTCTGAGTCACAAAAGGACACTGTGTAATGAATAAAGCCAGACCAAACCTCCAAAATCATACGTGTGAAGACCAAGCGCTCAAAAAACCAACTGGTAACTCAGCTAAATAGGCAAAAATAAGGACTTTGGTGACCTTTTCCAGTCTTTTTTTTGAATAAGCTGATGTCTGGGAAGATGTGTAGGGATTCTTCATTCATGGTAAGCTAGACACCAGTGGACCATGGAGAAGGTCTGAGGTAGAGTGGCACAGGAGATAAACAGGAAAAAGAGCAAGAGCTTCAGGAACATTAGGCAACAGAAAAGTTAAATTCCATTTCACGTGAGGAAAAGCCACTGTGCCATCTCCTTTTCTCTCTCTGCATGACTCCTCAATAGGTACACCTGAGAAAGGGACGTTCAAAGGAAAACAAAAGATACCAGCAGCATGCTGAACAGCTCTTCTTCCTGTGTGGCACGAGTTGTACCTGCTGTATTTTAGCGTGTATAAAGATTTTTATCCGCAGGACAGGACTGCTTGGACCTGTGTTGCTGGGGATAGATGTCTCTCCATATCTCCATATTTACCTATCTATATCTACAGGTACCTCCACATGGCAGCTGGCACAGTCCCTCGTGAGGCCAGCCCACAGCCCTGCTGTCCTGGTCAGGGCGCTGGGGCACAACTCCTGTCACTGACATTATCAATCCATTTCTCTGCTTTTCTAATTCCAAATGCTGCGGGTTTTACCTTCTGTGTGGGGCAAGATGGGCTCTCACACAACAGGGAACCCAATTGCTGCACAAATCCAGTTTCAAATTACCTAATATTCATTGCCCTAAATGCCTCCCATCAACCTAAGACCCATTCTCCAACCCCAATGCACACAACCACTGAGTATCCATATTTTTCTTTTCATTTTTAAAGAAACGATGAAATTTTCTTTCCATATAAAACCAAGGTACGTGTTTAATGGTGTCCTCTGATGTGTTATTTACTCAGCCTACTCTCGTGATCTGTTTAATCAGAGTTCTGCTCAAAAACACAAAGGACCCGTGATTTGGGGTGCTCCTGTCTATGCAAACATCGGGATGAACACACAGCTGATCAGTGTTTTCACAAGTGCACACACACTCCACAATTTGGTTGAAGGATGCCATGTCTGGTTAACACAGCACAAGTTAGCTGAAAAGGAAACTTTCACCCCCCACACACATAACAAAGAGCCGTGATTTCTATTAGTGCATTTCATACCATACATGCTGATTACCAGGCTGTGCTTCATTGTTAGCAGAGATTACAGCTGGGATAAGCTGCAGCTTTTTCCTAATTGCTATTATGATGACTGAATTTTTGTTTTGTGTCAAGCATTATTCACACATTATACTCCAAAATTTGATCCCTCTATGATGCATTATTGATTCCATGCAGGCAATCATACTGCCGCCAAAGTGAAGAATTAATTTGGGCTATTCTACTTGATTTGCATTGCTCCACCATAGCAGAACATAGTTCTGTAGGGAGGCACAAATTGAAAAGGGAGATTTAACCAAATACAGAAAATGCTACTGCCCTTTAAAAGAGAGGAATCCTAAAGAGGGGAAAAAACCCCTCCAAAAAAGCCAAACCCAGCACAACACGTGTGGTCCAGAAAGAAATAAGGTCAGTCAGCCAAATTCATCTTAGTCAGAGGAAGGTTACGAGAGTAGCCTTATGCCTCTAATAAAGTAAACTAGCTTGCTTCAACTTATATTGCCAAAGAAAACAACTGAACACCTCTGAGAGTGACACTGTTTCAAAGCCTTTGAAACCCTGTTAGCTTCATTTGTTTTCCCAGCATAAGCAAAGCTCAAGCACTTAGCGTGTCTTTCATCCGCAGGCCAGTCAACTGCAAAGCTGATCTAGAAGATGTGTAACAGATGCTCCACATCTCCTCATTTCTTTTTAAAGTTCTACTGTGTTAACAAAGGAGCTTATGAGATCTTAACAGAAATAAAGCCCCGTGATTTATTTTTTTTAGCCCCCACGAATAAGATTATTTCACAGTTTTGGGATGCCAACTGAATTACCACGGAATAAATTCAGAAGGGCGTGACAACTTCTACAGGGACTTTGATCTCACATTGGTCAGCTCTTAGTCAAATCTGGTTGAATCTGCATACAAGGGGGCACTGATAATGATGCATTTCAGCGCAATCTCATACTTCAGTGTCAAGTCTTTGTGAAAAGCCCACATTTTTTCATTGTCCCAAATTCTCTATGACGCAAGACCTCACATGCCATCCTAGAAACTAGATTCAAATTCTACATGCATGAACATTCCAGAGTGAAAATTTTAGAAATCAAACTTATAATGAGATAAGACCTCAAAATGCTAGGTCTAAAATACTCCCTTTTTTGGGGAGGCAGGGAAAGGAGAGAGGGAAGAGAAGCTTTAGCAGAAGAATTCTGATCTTTCAATAGTCAAGCCTTCCTAATTATTCTCAAATGCAGTACTAGTACAGTTGTAAAATACTAGAAGAGAGATATGGGTTGTGGAATAAAAATCATATAATTTCAACTTAAGAGCACTGAGCAGCTTCAGTACTAGTCACAAAACACGGTTAGCATGACTCTGACACAGGAAAGTAAGTGACTTTGAATTACAAGTTATTTTCTCATAAATATTTTAAAAAGCAATACATATATTCAAGTAAAATCAATGCTACTGCCAAAATTCCCAACTTCCAATTTCTCCAAGCTCTTTTGCTCCCTGTGAAAAGCTGTTTCCTGTCTATAGTCTCACAAATATTCAGTAATTTCACTTTTGAATGGCAACAGCCTATGACTTCTTTTTTTTTTTGTAACACTTATAGAGGTTTCTGAAATAAATTTTAAAAGATCAGGGAAATCCATTCCACAGCTCAATTCATCCATTTATAGAGATGGAATGAAATAAGGAGATAATAGGCAGAAACGCCTGCTTAAAGTTAAGACACAGTTCCCACTTTCCACGCACAAAGTGCCACCAAGGTGGAAGTCCTTGGCAAGAGGCAGCGCCATGGGTGGAAGTCCATGTGGATGGCTACAGAAGCCTTCAGCTCTGCCTCAGTTTTAATCCTGGTTTTCAGTGTACGAGCTATGAGGGAAGACCTAAGCCACAAAGCAGCCTTAGCAAAAAAAAAAACAACAAAAAAACCCTCATTAAAAAGTTGTGATTGGACTCACCCCCTTCGTCCCAGAAACTACTGATGACTGAGCAGTTAAGTTGCACACCCTGGCAAGCAACGTGCAGAAGATAGTATCAGGTCGTTCAGGCTACTAACTAACACTGTCTGATGTTGCTCACATCAATTTGTTCCCCTTAAGCATCCTTGATAAGGACTAGTCAGCTTAAAAAAATAAGCATATGTGAAGTTCTAAAATCAGGCAAGCTCTCTTTCAGCTTCATTCATGAAATTACATTCCAAATGAACCTCCACTTCTGCTATTAAAAGAAGGGAGTAAATTCTTAGAATTAACTATTTTTTTTTGTCATAGAGGCTTATTAGCTTATTGTCATTATGTTTATAGCTATGAAGAAAAGCTGTGAGAAATAGACATTAAAGGCGCACACTAAAGAGACCTAAATGGCATGCAAATAGAAGGGAAAGAAAAATCTCAAAATTAGGTTTACAATAAAAGCTGTTAAAACAAACAAGCTAAAATGGATATATTAGAGTAACTTGCAGAAAGAAAAATCTGCATAGATATTAAAAAAAAAAAAAAAAATCAAGCTGTTTCTGCTATGTCCTTCAGCAAAGAGAGCCTGGAGTAAACCCTTCTTGGCGGTTCGATCATGTCAGAGATGAGGCAAAAAAAAAAAGAAAAAATAAAGAGCAAGCATGCTTTTACCTACACCAGAGAAAAACATCAGAAGCCCAGAGCAGAACACTCTGAAACGGCACAGCGCACATCTGTTTCAAAACTATTTATTTCTGCATTAGCAGCGCACAGAAGACACCGAGCACAGGCTTACACAATCTCAGCCCACCTACCGTCCTCCTTGTCCAGCACCATCATCTCCGCAATCAAGAAAAGTCCGGGCACAGATGCTTCTTCTCCAGCAGCCTCCGCTCAGGGGAGAGGAGAGCAAGTCTCTGGGAACACAAATGAGCTACGGTACAGCTGATCGTCCTTTAGCAGCAAGTGAGCTCTAATTACCCAGTTGTCCAGCTTTTAACCTAGATTGCACTCAGTTAGAATTACACTCAGAAATAAAGCACTTTGCAGATACAAAAGCAGTCTCACCTACTTTTGTGCCTCAGAATTGCAAGGAACTAAAACTGCAATTTAGAAAGAAGGGGGATCAGAGCTGTTTCTTTGGTTCTCACCTTCTAAATGGCTCAATTTACACAGTATAATCTATTTTAATGTAATTGCCTTTGATAGCTCATAACCCTGGCTGTTGCAACTACACAGCTTTCAGCCTTATAAAGTGTTTTCCCTTTGGATTTAAGCTGAATCTAAATCCGAAATTATATTCGGAGAGGGTGGAATACCTAAGCCCGACTAGTGCTGCCTCTGCCTCTCAATTGGTGAGCCCTGCACACTTGCGATGAATAAATGCACGCGTCTCTTTCCCAGGGCCCCCTCTGGAGCTCCTGCCGGGATTTCCTGGCGGAGCGCGGCTCTCCGGCTCAGCAGCACCACCTGCAGCCCGCCCGGCCCCCGCCCAGGTGCCGCCGGCCCGGGGCCACCTGCGCCGCCGCCGCTTGGCGCTCGGGGGATGGAAGCTCCGGCCCCGCTCCCGGCCGGGGGATTGTGCCCGGGCGGGTCGGGGGCTCACGGCTCTCCTGCCTTACACCAGCCCCGCTGCTCCCCGCTGCATTTCACGCGTCTCCAGTGACCTATAACTTGATACTAATTTTCTGCACAAACATTTTGGGTTTGTTTTCACCCGTCGGTATCAGTTTCGGGGTGTGCTCAGGAGAGCGCAGCTCCGTTTTCACTAGGTCGATATTAAAATGAATTTTCCCAATCAAAGGCGATACAAACCCATAACAGGTTTGCTCCATTTTTCAGAAATGCCATCAATGTTCAAATATAGAGTGTCAAGTTGGGGGCCCATGTCTTTTATCCTTCATCCTGCAACTCTCAGACATCATCTGCAGTCTCCAATGGCTCTCACAAGGATTGCGGGATCAGACACTTTGCCACCCAGATCAACAGCACCGTTTCACTCATCTCAGCGTTTTAATCTGAGAAAACATTTCATTTCTGCTTTAATGATACTTCTTCCTCCCTTTTACAACTGATACAACAGTACTCCAAAGAGCACGATAGCAGGCTCAAGTTATATATCCTTATATAATACCAGGTTTTAATTAGATTCCTTATCCCCAGCTGAAGTGGCTTTTCCTTCCCCCTTCATTCACAATACTTAATCCTAACAGTCCTTGAGAATATTTGATGTTAAATGTATCGTTTTACATTGAACTGTTTTCATCTAGTGCTTCCAACAACTCCTGTTTCCCAGTGATACTAGTTTGCAAGTGTTGAATATGCATTTTAGCGTAAGAGTGCAACCACCATAAATAATCACTTTCTTTTAGGAAGTGTCACAAGCTAAAAAGGAGGAGGACTTTATCCCAAAGATTAAAGTCTAATAGTTAAAAGCATCCACGCAAAAACTAACAAAACCACAGCCTTTTCTAGATCTGAGGCGCTTTAACACTTTCAATATACTATTGGCCTCCATCAGAAAATGGTGGACTCCAAAAATGTTCCATCTTTCTGTCTGTGTACTTTTCAACCCTGCCACCTTCAAAAAGGACAGACGTACCCCAAAATATATGGTACTTTTCAACTTTCACTATTTGCTACCTACAAGAAAGGCAAGATTTTGATAAAAAATGAAGTTAGCCATTGTCTGTCACAGCTGACTTCTGCAGTAGAGCAAACTAGCAGACATAATGCACTCATGAAAAAATACACAGTACCAGATCAATGTACATTTTATTCCTTTACTGCTCCATCATGTCATAGAGGCTGGATTACTCCCTGTGCAAACAGATTTTTTAAACACTTTATCTGCTTACTCATTTCACACACCAACAATTAAAAAAAAAAAAAAAGTTTTCTAACCCCCAATACATTTGTACAGCAATTCAAGTCAACTACAATTAACACAATCTGTTGGAATTAATCATGCTACCTGATGTCAGTTTACTTTTTTGAGCAGAAATCTGGTCTTTGCAATCAAAACATTTACGTATTTGAGAAATATCTTAACTCTCATTATCTCGAAATTTATAAATGCACTGCACGGTGCGTTGGTTGGCTTGCCCACAGCAAATTCTGCAGTGATTTACACAGTGGAACTGACTAAAATGTGAGCCTTGAAGTTTTTCTCTCTCAACCTTTCTCTCTCCCCCACCCCTCTCATCACTCTTCTCTCAGTTCCTAACATTTGTTCAGGGAAGATACCTGCCAAAATTCCACTGTGAAGCAGTATTTTCTAATATCAAGTCATGTTGCATCAGTCAAGTTATATTATGTCACTTCAAACATACAAAATTCTGTTGCCTCCCTGACATAACTTGACATGATGCCACAACACATCAAGTCAGAAACATTATTATTGTTGTTATTTTTTCAGTCTGCCCCTTCATCCTCAGTGATATCTGTGAAGACCCACAGAAAAGTATTATTGAGCTACTCAGCACCACAGAGCGTGCTTGCCAAGGAGGGCTTTTGCTCTCAAACCCGGAGTGGAAACACAAATCCGCAGTTATCCCACCGCTGGGGCAATCCTGGTGTCACACTGGGGCTGGCACACAGCCCTTAGGCCCCAAGCTGAAAGAGTGGGCAGCTGCCTCTGAGGCCAATGGCCATGGCCCGTGTAGCCTTCAGGGATGCAAAAGCAAGGGGCACATATCTACAAGGCAGCAAGTGCCCTCCTTGCAATGCACCAGGACTTCTGGGAGGGGTAATCCTGAAATCCTGCCTCCTCTAGGCAGTAATAACTATGAATACCCCCACTGCTTCCAGAGACCTCAAAAGAAGCAAACCCCTCAAAGAAAAACTCTACATGGCCTCTTAAATCAAGGGGAGAATTGGATAGTGGCCACAACGCTGGGATTTTTAGATGGTAAATATCAGACCGGCTTCTGGGAAAAAGAAAAATAAAAGGAAAAAAAAAAAAAGCCCATTTATGGGAGTAAAGCAGACCCATTTTTATTAACAAGCTCATTCAAGCTTGATTTCAAAAGGAATTGGTTTAGTTAGCAAAAGCTTCCATTTTAGTCCATTTGTAACCTATGCAGGTCCAGCATCCCCTTTTAACATTCACAGATGAGCGGGCAAGTGGAGCCCATTTGAATCAGGCAGAAGGAAACTTACAAAGGTAAAATGACCTCTTCATAAAAAGAGTTTCTTCTCTGAGTCTCACCTCCAGTCCCCCATTTCTCCACTGCACCTTTAAAAGTGACCATAATTTCTCCTCGAGCATAACTACTCCATCAACAGCACAGGAGATTCCTAGGCATTACTGCACCTTGTTGCTCTGATCTTCACAGCCGTCTCATCAGGGGTTTGTTTCCTACTTTGCTCCTTTTTTAAGTGCATCCCGCACTAATTTCCTCTTTACCTTTCCCACCCACCACCATTATTCCCTTTTGTACACAGCCGCTCATGAAATCTCCTGGAAGGAGGCTGTTGAGAACTGTCTGGATAATCAACGGCTCTAGTTTCATTTCCTTACAGCACCGTCAGGCCGGCCCCGAGCTCCTCTGTTTAATGAGTACGTCTGAGACACTTGAAAGAGCCCAAACACCCCTATTAGGAAACCCTCTTCAGATCTCGGGCTCTCCTCGCAGCTCACCTGTGCCTCTCGCCCCTGCCATGGAGGCAGCATCCTGCTGGCAGCCTGTCAATCACACGGGAACAGACACGGGTTGGCAGGCACCCCCCGACTGAGAGTCACCGCGATGAAGACATCACCTGGCTATTATTATTAAGGGGTATTAATAGAGATGTTAAGAGCCCTTCCTCTCTTTTCCTCCAGCAGCTGAGCAAAATTCAGAGGGCTCTTGCAAAACAGGTTACCCCTGAAAGTGAGATCGGAGAGAAACACAAACCTTGTTCCACACACCAGTAAGAAATTACCCGTGTTTAATTCCTGGGTCGTTACTTAACCTTTTTACCTAAGTGCACAGGGGGCGAGGGGTGAGAAAAGCCTTTCTACTGTTATCTCTCACTGACCAGTTAGGTAAGTTCATTCCCTCTTCTCCAACACGCTCGCTTTCCACTGGAGCACTACAGACCCCATTAATAACACTACATCAGTTTGCTTCAGAGGGCTTCAAGAAACTGGAGGAAAGAAAGATGCCGGGAGAGGGATTCTCCGAGGGCCCAGAGGCATGTGACGAGCGTGCGGCCAGCTCCCTCCCCACGCACCTCTCTGGGGCAGTGAGCATTTAACCTTGCGGTGTCAGCGCTTCGGCCCCCTCCCACAAGCCAGCCCGGGATTGCTCTTCGTGCCCCGTCCCACTCGGCGGTGTCGCGGCGGGCAGACTCTCCCCGTTCTGAGGCAGAAACTCCAGATCAAAAGAAAAGGGGAAGGGG
>VYXF01007843.1:624090-634232 GCA_013397295.1 Polioptila caerulea | reverse complement strand
AAAAAAAGGTAAGAAAAAAAGAAGTAGTAATTGATTCCCCTAAATTAGGTTTTTACTTTCTAAAGACCTGTATTGTTCATGTCCTCAATGTGCATAGAAGTATTGAAGATTTTCTTTTTGTTTCCTTAGGCAATGCATGAGCTGATCCATTAATCCATTTGGCTTTATATATCAGGAAACTAATATTAGCTCAGCTCGTCTATTAGCTTTTATTTAGGTCCCACCATGTTGCCTTTTTTTGGACTCTTCTTCAGGCTGGTTCCCCTTGAGGGGAGACACACAATTTTAGGGGGGATAGTGCAGCACATCATCTCATGGGAACTGTCCTGTCCCCAGTTCCCCATCTTCACATCCAGCCCTGTCAAGATACCCATTATTAAACTTGTCTGTTTGGCAACTCTGCCCACTCTCTTTAAGGCACACCTTAAACACACCACCTACAGCAGAGGGGGTCAAAAACCCCACAAGCACCTCCTCTTCACCCCTACAATAAACCAAACCCATAGCTAAGACTGCTTGGCAACAAACAAGAAATATGACTGGGAACATAAAGTTGTGTTTCATTAGTGCAGTATGTTTTTCTGTGACTACACACATATAAGGATAAAAATGTTTTCAGCTTTGTAACACAACAAACCCTGTTAATTCTCTGGTTTTTAATTTCCACTCTGTGGCACATACTGCACCCACAGGAACTTGGTCCTTCTAAATCCATGAATCTTTTTTTTTTTTTTTCCTCCTTTGAAAGAACATAGCAGCACTTGAAAAATACTGCCCGTGGAGAACATCGTGCATCAACTCTTTTCTGAGAGTGCTTTTGCTCCTGGAGCCCATTCCTTTTCTCACTGTGGCAAAGGAGACTTTTGGGTGCAAAGCCAAAATTTCAAGATCTTGGTATGCAACTCTTGAGCCTTAATTCTGAGCTTGCCACAGGAGTGGTGTGGTTTAATCTAAGCACAGACTTACTGAGTGGCACAAGCTTGTCTGCATGCACTGGAGCTCAAGGTCGCTGTTGGGATGCCAAGGGTAGAACAGGAAGAAACTGAGGAAACAGAGGCTGACTTTGGCATCATTCTTCAGAAATGATGTTTGCATTTGAGCTGATAAAGGTGGGGTCACTGGGCATGAAAAAGACCTGGAGAGAAAAAGCAAGAGAGAATTTTGCACTTGTGTAGGCACACGAGAAAGCGTCACACAAGGGGAGAAAAATAATGCCAAAACCACCAAAATATTTCATTCCCAAACACACATCCTGCAGTTTGAATGGTCTGCTGCAATCCTGCAGTTACAGTCACGGGGATTTTTAGGTTTACAACTTTAATAAGGTGAAGAGACAAACCCCAGTGTAAAGGTCCCCACTCTACGTAAATTACTTTTTCTAGTGTGGTGTCCTGCGCACTTGTTTCCATTATATCTGCTCAGTGAGTAATTTCAGAGGAGTGAGAAAGTTTCAGTAATTTTTGAGCCTCCTTCACCCAGTAGATTAAAAGTCTCATACAAAGAATTTTACCTCACTTATTTTTTTAGTACCTTGACACTAGAGAAGAACAGCTAGATTACTCCTTCAAAAAGTGCTTGCGTAGGCAACCAGCCCCATAACAAATTCCTGGGAAAACTTGACACGGATCAGTGTCTGGGAATAAGCCTCAGCTCCCCAACTCTCTGTTCTCTGGAACAGAGCACTAAAACAGCTCGCAGCTGGAGGAGGACCAGACAACACCGTTGCTGAGGTGCCAGTTCCTCACTGGTTTTCATTCAATTATGGTGCCTCACGCGCTCCCTGGCTAGGCAGTTCTGAGAAGCCATCACACTCAATACTGCAGAAACTGCAGAGAAAAGGGAACAGCTGTGCTCTGCCTAGGAAAGTTTCTGGTCTAATACTAATTCCTGCTATTCCTAGTGCGTGAGGGAAGAGGCACGCAAGGAATAAACACACCTTTGTGCAGCCAGGGCTTTGGCTTAGACCTCTGGGTCTAACTTGGGGCTCTTGCTCACTGGCTGCTTGTACTTTTTTCCTTTCTGCTTGAGCACAAGCAAGAGAAAATGAAGTTTCTTAAGAACAACGCCCCATTCTTATTAAATTGCAAAGTCCGCAATATACTTAAGTCAAGCCTTTAGCAGACCCGTGAGGTTTCATATTATCCTATGCTTGAATGAGGCAGATGACTGGAGCAAAAACCAGCTAATGACATAAAAGCATTCTTCTACTTTCAGTCCCACTTAATTAAGGACTTGGTTAATGTTTCAGTGTTGGGAATTATAAAGCTTCATCAGGGAGGCTAATATGTTTTTTATTTTATCTTTCAGCTGACAGGATTAAAAAAAAATTCAAAATAAAAGCGAAGGTGATTAAGTCACGTGTGCCAGTCAGAATCCCACAGTGAAGCAGCACCAGGCCGTACCAAAGACTACCCTGCACATGGTGAATTTAGCAGTTGTTTTCAAAGTCAGATTTCTCAGCAGATGAGACTTCTATCTGCCAGTTTGACACATGGGTTTTATTTCTTGAATTCACACAAATAACCAAGACAATTTGCACAGGTCTGTACTAAATTAGCCACAAAACATCTCTTTATTTTTACCCATTTCAGAATCATTTGCACCTACCTTGCTGGTGTCAGAAGAGAGTGACCACAGGCCTGACCTCATACCACAATTCAGCAACCCTGTAAAGGTGGAAAATCACAAGCTCTCTGAAAAGTTATGTTCACACAGAACACGGGTGGCAGTTCAAAAGACCACTTAAATACATACCTGAGATCTACAGACCTCAATTATTTCTAAACTCTGGCTTGCTCTACTTCTCTGCCTATGCATTGTGAAAATAAATCACTCGATTCTGTTACTATGTTTTACGTGAAATGAATGTTAAATATTTTCATAAATATAGGCTATCCCTTAATAAAGAACATTGTGTGTTAAAAATACAGCGTTTCCTTTGATAGAAGAAAATGGCAAAGCTTCAGAAATAGAACCTCTAGAGAATGAGTTCTTTGCCACTGTGATATAAGGCTGGAACTTTAAGCCATTAGGCTTTACAATCTGTAATGACCTTTTAGAGAAATTTACAGTGAATAAATTACTAATTCAGAAGTTTTGCTGCTGCTCTCCATAGCAAAAAGTTTAAAATATTAAAAAAAAAAAAAAGTAACAAGACCTAAATTTCTGGACTGTTTCTTGTTTCATAAGAGGTTTAATGGGCAGATTCTGCACCTCTCATGTCCAGAACAGCTCAGCTGCAATGGAATCCATGAAGTTTTTTTTCTACATGAGAAACTGGTATCAGGAAGGTTTTGTGGATGGATACAAACTGCTGGGGGGGTGAGGGTGGGTGTGACATGCTGCAGATCTGCCAGTGTCTCCCCAGCACCAATACAGGCATGGAGAGGTCTAAGGACCCAAGTGAACAGCTTTAGAGGAGGCCCAGACAAGGAGCTGGGACAGGCTGAATTTCTCTGGGAAAAGCATAAATAGAGGAGATGCTTTCCCAATAGAAGCCTCCTTTCTCCTTCCACATCTCAAAACTTTCCCAGGCTCAAGTGAGATGTGTTCTTCCATTTGTGTGGCCCATCAGTTCTCAACAATGATGTAAGATTTCGATCCATATCAAACTGAAGTTCAGCAAAAGTTCAGGATCACACCTTTAGCCCAATCTTTCTGAGCAAACCAACACATGGACTCTGACTCTGCCAGGTCTTCACACAGCAGTACCTGTGCAGTTTCTTCAAAGCAAGTGGAAATGAATCCTTAACACACATACCCAACAAAACGACACCTCCAAACTTATGGATAAACTCTAGTGACAGTGTTTTCATAGCGTCCCTCGCTTTCATTTGGCTCAACAATTGACTTTCCTGTATATTCTTCTCTACTTCAAAGCTCATTGCTACTGCAGTGTTCTCCTGCAGATAGTCCTGCCTTTTACTCCTCACTTTGGTAGAGTAGATGGGAGTAGAGAGACCTGAAGGACAAATCTGCCTGCGTCTGCCTCGGTTATTTCATGGAGGAATCCAGTGAGACAGAGTCTGGTCCTGGAGTGACACATGGAGCTCTCAGGCTTGTTGCCACATACTCTGCTATGATCAGAGCTTATTGCTCCCAGCCTGATGTCAAGCAGAGACTAATCAAATGTGAGATGGGTGAACAGAGACGGAGCCATGGAGCTGCCTTTTCAAAATCTCTTACTATCAGCTCTTCTTTAAACTGCAGCAGCACACAGGGGTCCCAGTCATGGAGCTAGACCACAACATATTGTCCAAAAATCCCAGTGTCCTTCTTCAATAAGAGCTTCTTTCTTCTCTGCTCCACACTAAAGAGACCAGGCAAAATTGACACAAGATAGTTGGAGATGGAAACACACGAGTTGAAAAGATAAAATGCAATGTCAGGCTTTGTGATAACAATACCCTTAGACACTGCCAGTGTTCCCTATGTTTTGTGGCTTCCTCTGCCTCTACTTGGCATGGATGACATTTGCCAGGTCTTCATAACATCATTCTAACAACATATCATCTAAAAATGTTGATCCCATAGGAAAATGGCTGCTGGCACAGGAGCTGTAGGTGCACACAAAGGATATGGTGTGGCAGCTGAACGCACAACAGAGGAATTCCAGCTATTCCCATGTCAGGGAGGGTCTGTTGCACTGGGCTGTGTTTTGCACTTGAATTCATTAGCATCCAGTTCAATCTGAATCTAATAGTGATAATCTTCTTGATTCATTAACATGTGAGATGAGAAAACACATACACAAACCAAAGAGATGAATATTTGGTGTTCGTTCATTTGTTTGTTTGTTTTAAAATAAATCCATCCTGTGAAATTACAAGATTTCTCTCTGAACCCAGAGACAGAAACAAGTCGAATGAAGATGAAAGTTTGGGAAGATGTTCTGATAAAAGCAGGCAGGTGGAGGCTCTAATGAAGGCATACAGTATAGTGCACATCTTGCCAATATTTCTTAATGAATAATATGTGCACTCAGATGAGAATAGTATTGATTGAGGTCTGCAGGGAAAGTTCTCTAGGAAAAATTTTTATTCTAGGACCAGAGTCCTTTTTGGAAGATTTTGATCTTTTCCTGCTGCAACCTTTCTCCTCCCCTCTCTTTGTGCTACCCAAAGCAACTGACAGCCAAAAAATGAAAAGCCTCCCCTGCATCTAATGTATCTATCAGATCCAAAAAGAAATTTATACACCAGTGCTAAGAATGGCTGCACCATTCTCCTTAGCTGGTAGAGGACACAGCAGTGTATAATTAGGACTGGATTACTTCGCTCAGAACTGGAACAGAGAGCAGATGTCTTGCATTAATATTGGCATTTGATTTCACACAATTTCTTTGCCATGTTTGCAAAACCAATTTGCCTTCCTATCTTGGATCTTGCCTTTCGTTTACTCTCAGGCTGCTGTAATGCAAACAAAGAGCCACCAGTGGCAGTATGAAAGTACATGTAGAAGTTCTGGCCCTTACAAAGTGGGTAGAGCTTAGGATTTAATTACCAGCATAAAATACCCACTCATTTTCTGATTGTGTTGATGAGATTGGTATGGTCGGTGTGTTCCACTGGTGCCAACTCAGACAAAAGAGGTCATGACATTATAATGCATTTGTGAATGTAAGCCAACAGCAAAGAAAGATACACCTCTTCCAAATCAATGTCAACAGACTCTATCTGTGATGCGTATCAGGGATGCATCCCCCTTCCCAAACATAGCTAACCTTTTTTTCACCTGTTTTTCCACACAGGAGACTTCAGTCTTGATTTTGCTCCAGTTCAACTTTTCATACACAGAATCCTTCCAGAGGGCCTACAACAAAATTTCATTTGTTAAAAATATTTGCCCCAATTTTGAACCGCAGCCAGCTTGATTTGATAGCAGCTTTATGGCTGCAGCTGGGTTCTGGAGGTTTCTTAGTAGGCAAAGAGGATCTGCCTTGATTTAGGAGCATCGAGAGGCTGATCACAATGTTCCACACTACAGCAGCACAGAATATGTCAGATATGGGCAGCATGCAGTGTGCATGTGTGCAGCAGGGTGATGCTGGCAAACTCTAGAGTCAATACAGGGATGCAACCCAAATTGCCTCACCACTGAAACTCTTCTGCAGTGGGAGCTTTGGCTTCAAGACACACTGTTGGCTTTACTTGGTGATGGAGAATTCCTGTCAGGCCCTGCCCTGCAGCACCAGGTGCACACCTGCACCACCTGTTTGCAGGTGGCTGCACCTGTTTGTATCAGGCAGAGCTTTTCCTACAGAGGTGCTTTGGGATGACAACTCAGCTCTCCCCAGACCTATATCCCAACCCACAGTTACTGCCTTTGTTCCCTTGTGATGCCAGACACTCAGAGAAGGGGATGGTTTCTGTGTAAGGGTCTGAGAGACCTGGAGATTTTGTGCTTGTGGACCACCAAGTCCATTCCCTGTGAAAAACTACCCCTTTTCTGTCTGCTCTCTGTACACAATGGCAGCAACTCCTCTAGTCCTAAAGAATGTGTTGGATATCTGAACAAAATGACAAATTAGGAAAAGATAACTGAAATGCTGTATGGGTAATTTCACATCATTCTGGCCCATCAGCAAATACCAGAAGTGCAACGACTAAAACAAGAAAATACTCGGAAGAAATGATAGTGATTGCCACAACTCTCTTTAAGCAGGTGAGAAACTCAGTCTGAAAGCTGTAAAGATAACTACAGAAATGATATCATTCTCTCAGTGAGAGCTGGAAAAGCTTCTGTGCGCACAGGGAGGTCAAGAAGTGAGAGCCCAGTGGATCATTTTGTTGCGTTTTTAATGCTTCATGGCGCAGGGTCAGTCAGAAATCCCTACCCTGAGGTCGTGGTTGGGGCAGTCTGGAAAGCAATCTTTGCTGCTGCTGGCAAGGCCCTGCTCAGGCTCTGCTCTTTCTCTCTCTCGCAGGAGATTATTACAGCCCTCTCCTCCTGCTCATCACGCCGTGGTTAAATCCACCCTGGGCACTGGCATTCAGCTTCTCTGGGATCACAGTGGCCCCAAGGACCTTCCCTGTGGCATTCTGTCCAGACTGTTGTTGCCATGTGGTGCAACAAATAGCCATCCAAAACTAACCCCGGGGAGCCCTTGGGGCAGTAAAATTCCTTACCGTGCCTATTGATAAGCAAGGACTAATATTTATTTTTAGCTCCACATTTAAATAGCCCGAGTGAGACAGAATGAGGAGCATGAATGGCAACAAAGCTGTCTGATAACTAAGTAATGAGTCCTATCTTCATGGCAGTAGCCCCTTGTCAATGCAGCAGTGTGGTTACACTTGACATGTGGGGAAACAGGGATAATCATCCGTCTCTGAACCTGCCGAGGAGATGGTTTGACCTAGAAGAAGTTTGACTTAGAAGAAGCTGAGGAGCACAGCTTGGAGGGCCTCCTAATGACTACATCTGTTTTAAATAGATGTATTTTGACTATAGCTTCCCTACCAAACAGTCACCAGAGTCAAGTGATCACTTAAAAGGGCTGAGATACAACTCTGCAGTATTTTATAGTGGATTTAATAGCTAAGCCTTACAGGAAAAAATACCACCCTGCAAGCACACAGCTGAAGCACGGACATTTAATGAATGCTGCTCACTGCCTAAATGTGAATTCACACTACAACACTCTTGCAAATGATCTATAATGCCTTGCATTGCTAGTATATCAAATTTGCATAAATATACCTCCAATATTTATAAATCAATAGATATAAGCACGTGTTTAGAAGTGACTATCAAAACTGCATACACACAGAGCTCTTACATGCTCTAATTAATCCAAATAATCACATTTTGCCTTATTAAATTAAACATTATATGGATAAAATATAGCTTGCCGTCTAAGCACGAAAATACTGTTAGAAAGAAACTCTACTGCCAAAAAAAAAAAACAAGAAAGAGAACATGCCCATGGAAGAACACTTAACTGAAATGTAGCTGCAGGATCTAATGCCATGGAATGACTCACAATAATGTGTATATTACTTTTAAACAAACGAGAAGTTTTGGATAACTTTCCACTTCTCTGTCTGGTACTCCAATTTCAGCTTAGTGAGCTATAACTGTTCAGGATAAGCAGAAAGCAGTAAAAGAGCTTGCTAACCCTCTTGCCCATTTGAAAAGGTCTCTTCAGAAGCCATGAGAATTCCTTATTTCCTCCAGCTGCTTATTTACTGGTGTTTCCCTGCCTTCATTTAATTAGAGCTAAAAAATCAACAGCAACAACTGTCCCTGATAGTTTTTTAAACTCTTTCCAACTAAGAAACCCTTTACTTATCAAGACGTGCAAAGAAGCACTGAGGACAGCTGTGGAGTTTGGGACAAATTTCTTGGTGGGTGCCACTTTAAAGCTTTTATACACCTAAGAAGTCTAGCCCTGACTGAAAGGAAGTGATTAAAGTTTTTAAAGACTACAGAGAGTTTTACACAGAGTAGTGTGATACTCAGGACCAATTAAATGTCATCTTAAGTACTTAACTGAAGCAATTTTTATTTTTTTTTTTGGTACACTAGGAATCAGTTAAGTGGAAGGTGCCAAATTAAACTTACATTTCAATTGACTTAATTTCAAGAGATTATGCATCGTAATTTAAGAACGATTTCAGAAAGCTTTCAGTAGAGCAGTCTCTGTTAGGCTGGCTTCAGGAGCACTGTGTGAAATCTGAAAAAAGAACACAGGCCAGGGCAATATGACATGCTCAAGAGCAAATAAATGCAACTAACCACAACCAAAGTGTTGCAGTTAAGCCCACAGTAATGCAGGTGGAATCCCATGAGGAGGTCTCAGTCAAGAGAGGCTCAGTCTGCACGAGGACAGTGAGTGAGTTTGTTCCATTTCAGAGCAGCAAAACCCAGGTTTTCTTTCTCCAACATGCGACAAGTTAATTAGCCACATGTAATAACATGATATAATTACTCACATGCCCTTTCTTTGATGAATGCTTTTCTCAAGCAAATATGACTTTGACACATATTAAGGACAAGGGGATATAATAAAACTTTTGGAAATTAAGCAGGAGGTCTTGCAGCTGAAGAACTAGGCTGGAACTAGGGAGACTTGGAATTTAATCCAGGTCTGCCATGTTTTCCATAGGCTTATAGCAAGTCTCTTGGGCACCAAAGCAAAAGTCAGTTTTTCATTTATGAAAAACTTTTCATAAATGCATAGGTGCTCTTGGTAAAAACATTTAATTAGAAAATAGAGGCTAGACATAAACGTAGAGTGTAACCCTGGGCTAACACAACCCTGGCCACCCATCCCCGTGCCCTCTTTTGGAATGGTGGTTGTTTTTATCACCTTTGTCATTTGTTTATCTGTTTATGTGGGTTATGCCAGTGACTGGGGCTAAAGAATGCTCCAATAACTGGTGCACAACTACCAGGGCAGCCTCTTGAAGGCAAAGGGTGGGAATGGGCTGGCTTTGCTGACCCCAATGTGCAGCTCCTCATTCCCACCTCACGCTACAAGCAGGCAAACATTTGGGACAAAATGCAGCAGTGGCCATCTTTCTTCAAAACATGCTCAAACAGCTGGACTTCTCTTTCTTGTGCCACAGTACACCATCAGGGCCCTTGAGGTCAGTCCCCAGCAGATGGGAGAGCTGCTGTAGTTCTTTCATGTGCTCCAGAAGATGTCACCTGGACCAACAAACCAACCAAATGGCTTAAGGTGTGCTCCTGCAATTTCTCCTGTTTAATTCATGTGTGATCATTAATAAATCATTGGGCTGGAGCAGAAAGCATTACTCCAGGTGACAGAATAGGTTCCTCATCTTGGTTACCACTCCCTACTCTGCAGATTCTGTTTGTGTTTTACGTTGAACAGTCTTTGGCTAATCTGTCACCACTGGCACAGAGATTCATGCCCGTGTCAGATGACTGGAAAAGAAGGGTTTTCTCTCCCTGTCTCTATGTTTGTATTCATTACAGTTTAAACAGGGAGAGCTCCATTCTGGAGAAGGATGGAAAGAGTCCTTCTAACTAGGATGCTCAACAGTCCAGGGAGGAGGATCTCTCCTGGGAGACAGAGGTTTGGGTAGCTTGGAAGAGAGGACTAGACCGTGGGTCCCACCTATGAGGGGTGGCACGAGGAAGACAAGACAGGACCATAAATATGTGCCAAAGCC
>VYXF01007843.1:610265-621556 GCA_013397295.1 Polioptila caerulea | reverse complement strand
GACAAAAGGGAAAAAAAAAAAAAGAGAGAGGAAAAAAAAGGGGGGGTTCACCATAAAGAGGGTTCTGGCTTATGACAAACACAAGCAAGTGACAGATACAGGCGAGAACACCAGCACGCAGTAGGAGCTGTACATCTCTGCAGCCATAATGAATTGAATATTTATAGTAAACCACAGCCACCCATGGTTAAGTCTATTTACATCATACATATGAGTTCATTTTTTCCCTCCTTGTTTAAGCAAGAAAGTCATCTTCAGCTATATTGTATCCTACTGGATATAAATCACCATCTCTCTTGGTGGTTTCTGTAAGTTTCTTTTCTTTATAGAACAGCTGTGATTGAAGTGAAAACCCTGTGTAGTCTTTTTACTGTTCCAATGTCATTATGTTGTGATCCTCAGGAGACAGGTATTGTAAATGAATTAGGTTTTGATTCTAACTGTAAAAACTATCCTCATATCAAGAGAGGGAACTACAATAATACTACTCAAAAAAAAAAAAAAAAAAAGGAGGAGGTCGTACATAATTTACAGGATGCATAATGCATGTGAATCAAATGTGGAACAACTTTTAAGCAATTATGTTTGTGTTATGTGGTGTGGTTTGTAATTGGAAATAAATGGATGGATTTTTCGAGAAGGGAAGTGGGTCCAGGGGAGGTGATGCAAAGAGTCGGGGGCTGGGAAGGAGAAGTGGTGGCAAGACAGAGCGGTGCCACGCTCGGGCGCTGAGGGACGAGCAGGGGCTGCTCCGGACAGACTCCCGGGACAGACGCCCTGCCTGGGTCCTTGGTGAGAAAGGCAGCTCTGGATCCCTTGGAGCGGCAGCGACCTCCGCCCCGCCGCCCTCCCCTCCCCTGGGCTGCTCCGCAGGAGGAACCGCGCCGGCCCAGGGGAGCACCCCTTGCTCCTCCTTGCTAAAAATTAATATTATGATAGTGGGCATGAGTAAATTGGGAGCGGCAGGGTAAAAGAAAAAATAAGGCTAAGATGTGTAATCTTTCCTGCAGCACTGCACAGATGTCACTTTCAAGAATTGCAGGGGAGAGAGGTGGAGGAAGGGTTTTCTCTTCTTCTGTCTGTTTTGCAAATTGAAGCCCACGAAAGCCATGGGAGTCAATGGAGTCACTCCAGCAGAGCCTTTAGCCTTTTCTCTTTCTGTAAAATGAAAGGAGGAAAGCGGGAAGAGGTTTTTTTAGCACTCCGTTTCCTTTCTCTTCTGAAGCACCCACAGAGAACAGGTCTCAGTGCGTGTATCAAACAGGTTGCGACGCCCCAGCCTCAAGCCCCGCTGCTCTTGTGACTATGTAAATGGAGTTTTGTGGGATGGGAATCACAACAGAATTGAGAGCCTGGAAGCTGTCACCCTCTCACAAAGGTACCATGGTCATCCCCACACTGCGGGGTTTGTTTCCAGCTTGAAGTAAATGAGAGGCCCTTCTCTGTGCCAGTCTCAGGAATGCTAGTGACTTCCCACTGCCCTTGGCTATCTTGTTTTTAATTTAAGAACCATGCAAGTGCACTTAAACATCATTGTTTACTGGTGTCATTGTTATCAAAGCAAGTAAAGACATCAGCATCTGCATTGTCCTCGGGTTTTATTTTCATTGTGTCAGGCTACAATGGGACTTGGAGCATCAAGCTCTTGACTACAGGCACCATTCAACAGGAAATTGATTTCCATGGGTGACAGGCGTGGAGGCTCCGTGGGTTCCCGGGTGAGGCGCACGCAGCAGCACCAGTGCGCTGTGGGTCTCTATCCCTCTCCTTCTCGGGCTGGGGCTCTCAAACCCCACCTGCCTCCTGCTGAACCCACCCATCTTCCTCCTGAGCATTGAGATGTTGGTGCTGGAGCGTAGTCCGTGTTCCCCACGAACTGTACCTGTCTCCAAGCTGGGCGAGCACTAAGGGAAGAGACAAGCACATGTAGGATGGGGGGGGCAGAGGTTTTTACAGAGAATAAGTGACGATGCATCACCATGGACAGGAGCCTTAAGGGCAAAATACAGTGCTTGTCAGTTCACGTTTGTCTGCACTTGGAGAAGAGGCATTTGCAGGCTCTGCATCATGATAGCTGTAACAAGCTGAGTTGAGAGACTTCAATGCATACCCAGCTATGAGTATGGACACTGATGAGAAAGCTTATGGGTGCCTACTCGCATTCATTTCGTACGAGTAGACACCCAGCTCATTCAAAAATACAGCTGGCAAGATAAGCCTTTGAGAGTACAAAACACATATGAGGGTGTTCGGTTTTCAGCCAGGGTTATGCCATTTTTAATGGCCATATACTTATCCTGTCTGGTGCATTTATTCATTTTTGAGCCAAACTAGACTCAATGATTTTCATCATTTTTTTTCACCTCTGTTGACATTGTCTGACAAGACTGTTCAGACTCAGACTGCTTAGGAAAAATAAACTTTGGTGCCAGATTTTGAGCCATCAGCAGTGTTCACTCTCATCTTTATTCTATTATTCTCTTGCAAAGGAACTTTCAGCTCAGGAGCCACAATGGAAAGAAAACAATTCCAGCTCTTTTTTTTTTTTTTTTTTTCCTTCTCCCCTTTCTCCTTTTTTTTTCCCATCTTGTGATCTTAACCCAGCTGGTGAGGGAGAAAATTCCCATGTGAGGCATGTGGGTGGAGCCCAATTGTGTAAGCTCCATGCTTGCAAAGTGTTTGGCATGGATCCGCTGGCTGGCTTTGTTTGCCGGGCCGGACACAGAGGGAAGCCACATTCAGCACATTAGCAGCCGCCACCTGTTGCTCTGTTCTACTTCAGAGGAACCCTGAGGCTGGGGAAGGGCGCTGTGCTCTGGCCCTTGATCTCCAGGGAAGCTGGATGTATCTGGGATGTGCATTTGTCCCCACGTTTTTCTTGCTTTTGCAAGACATGGTGCTGGCGGGTTTGGGAGTCCAGACGGAGAAGGGCTCCTTGGAGCAATTTGAGCTGTGCTTTGGTGCAGGTCACTAGGAGGGATTTTCAAGCTCCATTTGATGTAGCTCTCCTGAAGACAAACTCTTCTTGGGTTAATTTACTGCAATCAGAAATTTCCCTGCCACAGACTACTCCAGAAATCTTAATTATGTCAAGCCTATGTACAAGGAAGAGCAAGAAAATGCCAAAAGAAAGAATTTACTAACCTTGCAATGACATTTGTAGGATCATTACCAGATTTCTCTCCTCTTTACACAGTACAGCTTAAATTGATCTCCATTCCCGTGCACTTTCCTGTTCATATGTAAAGCACAAGGAGAAAAAAAAAAAGCAGCATATCACTAATGCAGCTAATTCTCAGTATCTTGAAGCAATTGACACAAGTACATGAATTAACTCATCACTTTATATCACATACTTGAGGCAAATGTGCTATTTGGAGTACCTCTTGGTAAGAATAAGCAATTTAAGATCCATTAGTATTTGGAATATTCTGTTTCATTAAAACCACAGTCATCCCTAAATGCAGATGAGTGGAAAGAAGCTATCAGCCTCGTGGTTGTACTAGACAAACTTAAAAACACTTTATATTACAAGGTATTGTGAAAGGGTTTTAACACAAATACAAGCCAGGCCTTAGGTTTCCTAAAGGGGGTTCTCTTACCTTGGTTGAAGTTTCTCATAGTTTTCATAAGATTGAAAATGATAATGTGAGTTGGAGGGAGACAGCAATTCTGGTGAACAGATTTTAAGCTTTTAAAATAACATCAGAGTAGATTTTCAAAACACTATCTGCTACTTGCATACCAAAATTCATTCTCCTTTATAATAGCCTCAGTGCCTAAGATTATGAGAGTGCTGGAATTATTTTTTTAAATAATAAATACCTATCCTCTGTTTTCATTCAAAATGTCCAAATAAATCAGGGCCCCTTTGCCCTTAGCTTGACCTGTAGAGCTTCCAGATCAAATCAGTTTCATTTATGATACTGTGTTCTAAGATGTTTTATAAATAATATGAAAGCAGTGGCTTCAGATTTTAATTAGACTTGCAACAAATCCATAGCACATTGAACAAAATATATATTTCAATTATTTTTTAAACACTTACTGTACAGACCAAGGAAAGAATCCTGAAAACTTCTGGAAAAAAAAGAATGTTCTTTTTCCCTCAGTTCAGTCACATTCAACTCTCAAGAAGTTCCTCAAATTTAAAAAGCTATTTTTGTCGAAGCAGGAAAGGTAGAAACGTTACAGAAGTCATAGGAATTTCTGGAAAAACTAAATCCTTTCACTGTGCTGCCTAATTTAGTCTTAAGTCTTTCCCAAATGTTGAAATACACTTCCAGGGCCGCAGACCTTACAGTTCAAACAAAAGTGGAATGGGAGATGGGCACTATTCCACTGCTGAGGAAGGAACAGCTGGGGCCTGGCTAGCACAGAGTACAACCTGCCTGCCACCCTTCTCCAGGGCCCAGCCCAGCCTCCCCAGGAGCCACTGATTTAGAAGCTGGCACCCAGAAAAGGAAGTGGTCAGTGCATCGAGGCACAGCAGTGTGTCTGTGCTGGCGACGAGGTGCTACCAGGAGGAGCGTCCCAAGGAGCTGTTGCCACAAAACAATTGTCCCTTGGAAGAAACATCACTTCCTGATTGACAACATTTACGTGGTAAGACCTCATGTCCTGCTGAAATAGCAATGTAGAGCTAAAGTGAAGTCACTGTTACCCTGGCTGACAGGCTTGTAGAATATGTCAGAAAGAGTAGGTGCCCTGGCTAGGCACGCTAGGAGCGTGTCCCATGACTGCTCTGTATCCATCATCAGGCTTAGGTCAGGGCTACATTGACTCCAAAAGATTCAAAATCTCGTTTCTATAATCAAACAAAGGCACTGGATTCTGGTGAATCAAGATTAGTGCTCTGCAGCTGTAGGGGAGATACTTTATAATTAAGCCAGCACCCTCCAGCAGATCTCAGTTGGAGGTACCAGCAGTCTTAGGCAAAAACTGGTTTGAAATCAGCCTTGCTTCCGGCTGAATAGCTCTGCTGGTGATCAAGAAAAGTCTGTGTGTTTCTATGGCTCCCACACAGCAGAAGCCCACCTAGAATACCTGAAAATGTGGACCTAATACATCTTTATTTTCTTGCTTTTCATTTCTCTGTAAGATTTATGATTGTGCAAAAAAAAAAGAGGCCTATTTACGAGAGTGGCTGCAAAGTTAACCATTAATTTCCTGCTCAAATGCATGGACACAGTGCAAAACGATCTTTAAATGGCAGAGCAGAAGTCAGCTTAAATCTGAAATTCTTATGCTGTTAACTTTTCTAGGTTACCAATCCGTGTAGAGGTAATAGCTGGGTAGATCCTTGTCAGAAACAAGGCCTGGCCTGGCTGGATTTCAATGTTTGCAAAAACCATTGGCCTAAAATTTGAAGCTGAGTAGGATCTTCCACCTGACTCATAAGCATTCCACATCAATATCTCTGATAAATGTCTCAAGCATTTGAACACAGAAATAATACCAAGGGTACTTCCCTCACAGCTGAATCAAGCTGTGACAACAGATCCTGAAAGGGGTTATTTTTGTAATACTTTATAATTGTCCTTTGTTTTATTGTCTGCTCGTGCAGGGAAGAACAACAAAGTCCTTTCAAGTAGAGCAGGTTTCAGGGCAGTTGGTTGTTTATTTCCCTGAAGCTCCGTAGTGTTTCTGCATCAGGGTGAGACTGAGGTTTGTGTCAGGCGAATTCCATGGTGATGTTATTTTTAAAATCCTGTCTGCTGTTAGTTTACCCTGGCTGACAGAAATGACCCCCTTTCCCATCTCTGCATTCCTACACCATCTCACCAGCAATAGCTGAAATTTGATAGCACTCACAGGTATAAATTTAGTCAACTGTTGGATTTTGGCAGTTTCTTGGCCACAACCTGTGGAGTCCACAGGCCTGAAATGAGTGATAAAGCAGCTTGCCATTCCTAGAGCTCTTATTTTAGACTCTCTGAAATCAAGTGTGCCTTCTTACCTTGTTGCTTCACACTTGGTTCAGATTTGAAAGGGATCTTGGCAACTCTGAGAGCCATGAAACATTTTAAAGTGATTAATAAGACTGCACACTTAGAGCAAAGGATGACTCCTGCAGGACTCTGCCTACATTTCATGTTAACATCAGATAACAATTCATCCAAGTAAAGTAGACAACTAGCAGATTTTTCCTATGCATCCATATTAAAGTCTAAACAGCAGGAATAGCAACAAAATGCTTAAACACACAATATTTTCAGAACAAAACAGATTAAAAGAAACAGCCTCTTGAAGAAAACAAACCTATGAATATTATAAGTCTTTGCTCAGGTCTCCAAACCCACCATTTTACCTGTGTAAACACATGCAACATTAAACTGTCTTCCCATTTCCCCATGATCTCCTGAGCTGCCTCGGTGGCACATGCCCTTCCCACGTGCTCTCTCCCTGGAGAGCCTGTTCCCTGTAGGTCTCAGTGCCCCTGACACAGGAGACTGTGCTTCTTCAGGCCACCTCCCAGGGCTCTGGCTATCAAGGTATCACAGCCAAACCTCCTGGTGCCCTCTGGTGCCATAACCTGTCACCCTGGGGCTGACTCTGTGCCAGCCCGTGTCCGGCAGGTCCCCGGGCACAGGAGGGGGATGCTGTTCCCTCACAGATGGCCCCTGCCTGCTGTGTGCAGCCAAGGGACGTGTACCACTAAAAGGCAGGATGTTTGGCTGGAGGCTTGCAGGCTGGTACAACCTGATCAGGCTGGGTAGTGCCACACGTCTGTGTGCTGTTTCCAAGGATCACTGCAGTGCCCCTCTGAACCAGGCTGGCCCTCACTGCTGTGACCTGTTACAGCTGTGTTGGCACATTGCTTTTTCCCATTTTATGTCTTTGGTATCTTTACTGAGAAAACCCTGCTGTTGCTTTCCATGCCATCTGTGTAGTTTATAATTTTTTTCCTCTTTTAATGCATTCCTTTGCTGTGATTTTGGGTAAATTTTCCCCCTTGCTTGTCTATGTTTTTTACCAGCAACACTCTACGAAGACAGTCCTAGCCACTTGATAATACTAGTGGCAAAGTTGTCCTGGTTTCCTTAGAGCAGAAGGCTGCCTGTGCTCACACAGGAAAAGACTGTATCATCAGAAATCCATTTTTGCTTTTGTGGCCCATATAGCATTTCTTCTTCTTCTCTTTGGGAATAGCAGTCACAATCAGCAGTTATTTGGCCACAAACCTGTGCAGCCCGTGGGCCTGAAATGAGACTAATAGAGCAGCTTGCAATTCCTAGAGCTCCTACTTTAGACTCTTTCCAAACTCAAGTGGACTTTCTTACTTTGTCATTTCACACTCAGTTTTGAAAGAGATTTTGGCAAGAGATCTTGCAGTCCCCTTACTGTGTGTGAGGAAGTGAAAGCACTTAGTGTGATAGCAGCCCTGCCTTATCCAAACAGGCCGAGAGACAGGAAACTCTGAGCTAGTCAAAATGCTGAGGTTGAAACAGATTTATGAAAATATCTGTATTTATTTATTTGTATATACATTTCCCATCCTCATTTTCACCCCTCCTCTGGTAACTTGATATTCATGCAAGTCTATTCCTTTGTTGTATTTTTGCTTCACTTCCTGTCAAATTATTTCATTTTATTTAGCTTCACCTGTCAAAATACAGGAGCTAATTCTCTCTGTGATGACCTGCCACTGCTTCTTAGTCTCCAGAGACAGGATGCAGCAACTGTATGCCTGCAAAGCCTGTGCCATGGAAATCACCTGGGCATCTTTCTACACACACAAGCAGAGAAGATAAACCCAGACTGAAACACCTTGAACCAGCTTAGCCCTGCTCTCGGGTGCTGCCAAACAAGAAACCTCCTCTGCCCACAAATGTGCTCCTTTCACACCTTTCATCCCTGGGTTGCCAAAAATTTAATGTACAGAGTCTAACACAATGGACACCACCATCTCTCTGAGTTTATCTCTCACCTAAGACATCCTCTGGAGGGACTGAAGTAGGTTTTTTTTTTTTTTTTTTTGAGGAGTGAAACAACATTCTGGTATAATGCAATATGTTCTGAAATAATTTCTTATTCTATGAATTGACTGCGTACTACCTGACTAATAGCAGCTGCAAAGCAAGGAACTCTCTGCAATACTATGGTATTTATTTTTGTCATTTTTACAGCTTTGATGCTGGTAGTCATAATTTATCTGACTTCTCAGTCAATGTGCAGAGCTACCATGGCTCCATGCCACCTTGCAGCACAGGAAGCCCTTGCCTGGCCAGTCCGATGGCTGTCCAGCAAGTCATTACTTGCACTGGGAGTGGAGAAATGCAAAGCCAGAGTATCTTGAGTAAACAGATCCCTCTTTCATCTCCTCTACAGAAGTGGGTGAGTGAGAATTGGTGTTACACAAGGCTGCGTTGATGCTGTTCAAAGTGATGAGTTTTACCCTTAATGTTATACTGAGGGAACCCATGTGGTGGCCAGTGATTGATTACCTTCACAAAGCTCATTTTCACTCAGCAGTGGTGAGTTTCAGAAGGGTGATAATAACAGATATCATTGCCTAAGTTCTCTCTCACAGGTTTTCCACTGTCCCATGGAAATCAAAAGGTGATTAATTCCTGTAAGAGCTTTTTTGTGGTACTCTGGAAAAGTTGACATAAAGTGGGAGATACTGCATATTTACCTATAGGAACCAAAGCCCATAATGGGTCTTTAATAATGAAAACTGAGGATACTACATCAGCAAAGAACTGGAAGAATGGCTGCAAAGAAAAAGGAACAAGGCTCTCAGCAGGGATTCAGGGCGTCCACAGGACCAGGAATGAACAGGAAGTCTATGTGCACCTTTGAGCTTGTGTGCTTGAAGAAACAGAATCAGAGCTAGAGGCTTTGGAAGGATGCTCCTCTGACCCTGGAGAGGCAGGTTACACAACCAGAATAAGAAAAAATAGATGGTTCACATTACCTATTAAAACAGGGAAATGTTCCTCTCCAGGAGTTTTAGCTGAGTTTCTTCCAAGCATGAACCTTCTTAAAAAAGGACAAAGCATACAGATTGCCAGACATCCCAAAGGGGCGAAGGAAACCCTGCTGGGGGCAGTTTGTCAGGAGTGCACCACCCTCTGTGGCCAAAGGCCCTGTGGTGGCCGAGGCAGGCGCATGCCCCTCTCAAAGGGGGTCAGATTAGCAGCTCGCTCCTCCTGGCGAGCAGGGCCAACCCCAGAGGCAGCAGTGCTGGCTGAGGGCACTGTTCTCCCCCATCCTCTCCCTCTTCCACGCGAGCAGCAGCAGCAGCAGCAGCTGTTCCACCCCCTGCCCCTGGCGCTTGCCTGAGCGGCGCCTCGCGGGGTGCACAGTGTCAGTAGGAAATGGAAGTAATGAGCCTCAATTAAGCAGCTCCCCATACAGTCATGGATGAACTTGTCCCAGCAAGAGTACCCAGGCCCAGGGGCTCCGCAGGGTGGTTTTGTGATGTGCAGCTGGTTCAAAGCCATTTGTGGAACGCTGAATATTCCTCCTCCCTGTGGGACACACTTGCCCTTTTGAGTACCACACACATGGGGTGTAGTGGGGGGTGGGCACAAAACAGAGGACGTGAATGCCATCCTTTTTATATAGGCCTGTTTTATACATGACTGTTTAGCAAGGAGCAAGAGTAGACAAAGGGAGAAAAGGTCTCCACAGTCATAAAAATCATGAAGGCTTTGGCTGACATAACACTGGTTTGCCCCTGAAACAAAATTTGGGCACCGTTTAGCTTTGCTCTCATTACTGTTTATGTAGGACAACATTTACCTTAACTTAGAGAGCCAGCACAACATTTTGTGTCTTTTCTTCTTCCCAAGTGAGTCTTCAGTGTGGGATTTACGTGGTAGCCAGAACTTATGCAGCCTTTTCCCAGCAGGATATTTCTGCAGTAATATACAGATCTGAAAAGATAAACCATTTTTCCCATGAAGAATACTTAGGGAGTAAAAAAAAAAAAAAAAAAAAAAAATTGTTACATTCTCTATCATTACACTTGGTATGTTGTTTGGGTTTTTTTCCACCAGGCCTTTTTTCCTCCAGCTGTTTTCATATGAACTGTACTCCTAAACTTCCAGCCGTGATGGAAAGGGGACATCAGCCTCTGCTGTCTCTGAGGTTAGGCCACACAAACTGTGCTTATTTCCTGCAGGGAAGCAATGCTGCTTTCAGTAGATTTCACACTTTTTGCAACATGTGAGTCACCAAGTTGACTTCTGCTAAAGGAGCATACAGAGTTTGCAGAACTGTGCATATATAAGCTTGTACTCAATGATTAGAGGAGAAACAATATTCACTGCAGAATAAAATTCCACTGGACAACTGCATGATAAAATGACCAGTGGGGGAACGTTTGGAGTGGGTTTGGGCAGGAGGTGGAACCCTTGTATGGTGGCATTCAAGGGAGGAGATGAGAAGTTTAATTAGTTCAAGGGTTCCAGGTATTTTAGGAGAGGTTTTTACTGACTGACAGTAGGACAATGTTTGCATAATAGCCCAAGCATGCAGCCTTTGAATAATAATAATATTGCTGTTCTCTGAGATACACTTTGTTTTCAGAAGTGACCTGATATCAGCAGAAGCAAAAGACTCAATTTCACAGTTACTTCGAAACAAAAATAATTATGGGAATGCATGCAGAAATTAAATTTGTGCAATTTGTGCGAAGAAAATAAACATCCCCTAAAGCCAGACAATTCCAACCATTTCAGATTAGTTATCCTCTCTGTATCACTATTGAGGCCTGAGATCTCTTCTTCGTCTGCTCTAATCCCATTCTTTTGCTGTCTTCCATCATGCTGGAGATATTCTAGGTCTTAGACAATGTGTATATCCAATAAATGTAATTAAAATTAACTACAACTATCTTTTTCATTTTCCTTATCACAAAAAAATTACATATTGAACCCTAACAAACTTCATGGATGTGTTTCTCATTTTGAGTCTTGTGCAATATCCACTGAAGACAAATAGGATAATTTCCCATGAATACAGCAAACTCTGGTATGACTAATACAGCAGCATTAAAAAAAAGCCTGTTTAAAAATTGCAGGAATGTGAGAATCTCTTTGACTGAAGATGTGCATCCCCTAAATCACTGAGGAACCTACTCATCAGCTTTCAACTTTCCTGATAACACCACCCAAAGAAAGAGAAGCTTCCTCTCTCTGCTCTATCTGTATTTTGAGCTGCCTAGAAAACAATAATTACAACTTATCTTTCCATACACTTGTTCCTTCCAATAAGAGCAAACCAGCAAATGACCAGACAAGCTATTGTTGAGCCCTGTTAAGCCATTTTTGGGGGATCAC
>VYXF01007843.1:585265-605265 GCA_013397295.1 Polioptila caerulea | reverse complement strand
TGTGAGATAAGAGCTGGTCAGAGGGGAAAGGAAAAGATGCATCAGCACAATAAAATAATTGGCCAGGCAGTAGCATTGCTGGAAAGGACTGAAAGGAGCCCTGGATCATGAATGGATCAATGAATCAGCAACACTGTTACCAAAACCAAAGAGTGAGAAGTTTGCAAGGTGTAAATAGAGTTGTCATGTAAGAAAGGAAGGGGAGAAGGAAAATATGTTCCAATAAAAAGAGAGAAAAAAAGGAATAGAAAGCATGTCTAATCTTTCTCCAGTACCATCTCTGGATGTTTATAGCATCTTTCTGCCCTTAGGTAGGTGTTGGTTAGGGGCAATTTGGATCCCCAAACTAGAACTACAGAAAGAATGAAGAACTCTGTTTTCTGAATAGAATTCAATCACAGGCATCTGCCAATTCCACTATTCCTGTAATGCCTTCTAAACGTGTCCACCACAGATTAATCTGAGCACGTACTTTTTCTGAAAGATCAAAAGCTATAGATCCAAATATTTTGTTTTGAAAATAAGAAACCTTCAAATTTTTGTTTCAATCAGTTTACGTTCCTTCTCTCTGCTTGCTTCTGGTGGTTTCTTTTTGGACACATGGAGTGTAGCAAATTTTCCCAGGAGTAAAGACAGCAAAACTCCAAATGTGGTGGAGACAGAAGATATAAAGAAGTACTCACATGACAGAAATGTGTCTGTCTAAAGCTGGTTCTTCTGACTAAGGCATGACTGCCCATGTGCTATTTGAGCTGCAAAATAGAGCAAAGAGAGTCGTAGGAATAGCAAGACCTTCTGCTTCTAACAAAAATATTGCTGTTTATAACAGGGAAGCCCTCTAAAATACATTTGCACAGCACTTGGCACCATGAGCCCTGGTCTTCAGCGATACAAGAGTAATAACTGTCAATAGCACTGTTTATGGACATTTTCTCTTTTCAACAGCATAAGGGTGCTTTTCTAATCCACAAAGGCTATAAACTTGAACTATTGCACTATTTCTAAGGGCAGAAGTGAGACCAGAGATCAGGCAGATGAAGCGTGTCTTCTGTGATTTATCTGCTCGCTGCCACCACCACCTTCTTTCTGCAGTGAAGCCATAAGGAGGGGATCATCAGTGCTTAACTCAAATGTAAATAAGTATAACATCTTCTGGAGGCCCAAGCAATAATCCCGCTCAGCAAGACATAAAAATTGGTATGACTGGGAAGTATAAGCCATCTATACTTCCTGTATAAGGCAGATATAGGGTAATTGAACAGGGAAAGTACAGCTTTTGTTCCATGAAAAATCAACCTAAGAAAAACTAGGAAGAAAACACAGACATCTATGGTAGGAGACAATCCCACAAGTCCCAGGGGATAGTCCAGCCAGCCTGGTGTGGCACAGGTCTTTCCCTCCCCAGACTAGAGCTATAGAGTCCATAGCATTCATGAATTTTTTGGCTTCTGTTTATCTCTAGTAGTTTAACACAAAAGATTTCCCCAGGACAGGCTGCCTTCCACAGCACAGTCCTAAGGAAAAGACGAAAAAACATCCAAATCTTGTAGTGCTGTTCAGAGAGAAAAGGCAAGTCAACAGTCATAGAAGAAAGAAATGTCATTGAAATTTTGTTGTGTTGAACCACTTAAATGAGATCATAAGCTACCATAATAAATTGATTTTTTTGCATTTCCTGGGAGGATGCCATTTGAAGGAGACAAGGTGCTTTCTATTTGCTTTTAGGCATTATTTAACACCAAGTTTTACTCTTCTATGTAAAAATTGAGTTGTGTGCCAGTAACTTGATGAGCATACTTTTGCTATATCCACAGGGATACAAAATGGTCCTACAGCTCAGAGCTCCATAATGTGCAGTAAGTTTTCTTATAAGTTCCTGTGACCTAAAAAAAACCACTTTTGTGTGTGAATATCTTCAGTAGACTGATCTAGTTTCCCTTAATATTTTATGACCGTGTATGTTTAACAGGGAAGATGCTTATAGTGACAGTATTTTATACCCTTTAATTACACAGTAAATATTCCAAATGAAGCTCCATGGTTTCTTACAGGAAGCAGCAATAGCAGTGGCAGTTACAAAAGTGAATGGAGCAAGGAATAGGTTATTCATTCCCTGCACAGAACAGAAGACCGCACAGGAAGAAACAATTTTCTTTGAACTTCCAATAATGAAGATGCCCATGCAAGTCAAACACACAGCATAGCAAGTTTCAACCGCTCAGGCTGTAGCTGGCTTTCCCCCAGGAATTTAGTAACAAAAATATCCCTTTTCTGCAACAGTGTTAGTGCAGACCTTCATGATTTGGTTTGCTTTCAGCAGAGGGTGTTCCTTTACCCGAGCAACACAGCCAAAAGAGGATGAAGTGCACGTGTTGTTATTTTCCACATGAATCACTGACACGGTGACTTAATTTTCAAGGAGCTGTGACCTACAACACTATGGATTCTAGCAGGATGGGCAAAGGAGTATGAATTTACAGAGACCTATTGGATAACCCTCCTGCAGATAGTGACTAGTGCAGGAAATGTCTGATGGCTGATGTTTTGCACCAAACAATCTGCAATCATGAATTCACAATATTACATGCACTGGAGATTTTTACGGTGCTCAGCTAGTAGACTAGGATAGATAACTTCCAGAAAAGTGTATTTGTCCCACCATCAGTACTCCCAAATACATTCAATTTCTTGTTTCTTTTGGAAAAAAAGAACAGCTGAAATTGACTGATCATTTTGAGAACTTCAGCTGAACTCTAAGCAGAACTCTATCTCAAAGGTGAATGTGAGGAAAGGAAAAAAAATTAAAAATAAACATCAGCAGTTAGCCAAAAGGTAATATATGGCTTATTGAAGGAGGGTTAGGTAGAATAGGCCTAATTATCCCCCAGTGCAAAGAGAGCCCACTGCTTTTGATATACCTGTCCCCAGTGAATCTGGGGAATGATCTGACTGCCAGGAGAGTCTTTTGGGTTTTGTCCCTGCAGCCTGGTGTGTGCCAGAGTGAGACCAGAGCCCCTTGCAGGGTGGCTGGGGCAGTCCTGATAGGAAATCTGTGCCCGTGTCTCTGTAAATGCTCTCTGTGCCTCTCCCATGGCAGCTGCTGTGCCTGGGGGTCACCTGGAGCTGACAGAGCAGGAGCACCAGCACCACATTTTCCACAGGAAGCGGTTCCTTGTGCCCAGAGAGCTCCTGCTGGGCTCAGCCCTCTTGCAGGCTCTTCCAGCAGGCACTGGCGAGCGGAGCCAGCTCCTGGGAGAGGGACTGGGTCTCCTAGGAGAAATCCCAGGTGCCAGAGCAGGAGTGGCTCCCAGCAAACACCCCAGTGGCCCTGGACTCGTGTAGCTACAGGCGAGCCCGGAGCGTGTGCTGACACAGGGGCTACTGTTACATGTCTGCACCGGGTGGGGAATGGATCCACGAGGCAGCACATATGCTCGCCTGATAGTCGTTAAACAGGGATTTGACTGCAGATCTTCTGGGAGAAATCTAGCAGGAAAGAGCTGAGTATCTGCCTCAGCCTTGGCATGCAACAGTGCAGCTCCATTACCATTAGGGAATTCGCATATGTCTGGAATTAGGCGCACTGGCAATCAAGCCACTTCTTTACAAATAACGAAGAAAAGGGAACAAACTGTTTGTTATCAAATTGATTCAGGCATCTGGGACACAGTGGGTGAATACTATTGATTATTTTCATTCAGGTTTTAAAGTGAATTTACTTTGGCCGACTGCTCTCCTTTCATATTTACTTGCCATGAACAGTCGAGTGATCAAGTTTTACTTACACAGATGTGACCTTGACCAAGTCCTTTTACCCCTTTGTGCTTCCATTTCCTCCCTTTCTCTTACCTGTCTCAGTTATAAACTCAAACAGATTGCATCTATCAAGGTCTACACCTTAATTAATTAAGCACATTGGGCACTATCTTCTCTGGTACCACTCCACACAACTCTAATACAAATCAGAATAACAATAAATTGCACAAAAATGCATTTCCAAGCCTCGTATATGAATGATGTTAGTGGAAAAGGAATTTGAAATTCAGAGGTGACATTTGAGCCAGATGCACTTGCTTTCTCACTCATCCAAACACATCTGCCCAGTGGTGGTGAGGCCACGTGTGGACTACTTGCATCAAATTACTTCTCAGTGGGATTTTAAAAATAGGAAAAAAATGTTCACAAAAGATCAAAAGATTGCCAAACCTAAAGCCAGCACAGAACCACATTCTGATCTGCTCAGAAAAATTTCAAGAGCAGGAAAAAACCTAACTACTTTTATCTGATATATTACTTGAACATTACATGTTCAGTTGTACCTCAGTGCTTTTTTAAAACTGCTTGAGAAGATAGTATATAAACAGAAGAGAAAACTCTAATAAAAAGCTTTTTTTTTTTTTTTTTTTCCATTTCTCAGTGATTAGACATGCATGTGGCCTCTAGGTCCCTTGGTTATAGAGATTTGAGTGTGTATGACTTTTGCCTCTTTTTTTCTTTGGCTCCGTATTTTTCCACACATTTTCAGGAATTAAATAGCTTGGAGACTTCTTCCTCAGACAGCTTTGCTGCGGCTCTATGAGAGGTTCAAGAATGAGTAGAGAGTAACCCAGAGGGAACAAACCTGTAGAATCCATATTTCCAAGGAACTCTGGTTGTGGCCTTGCAGAAACTGTTCTGCCGAGGGCATAGGGAAAGCACCAGTGTCAAGCCCAGGTATCATTTCTTACAGCCAAGCTGCCATCTGCAGCATTCCTCTTCACCACAGGACAAGTAAGAGGGAGTGGAGATGCAGAGAAAGACAGTAGCTTTTGCCTCTTGTGGAACAACAGCAAAAATGTGCTTTTGGGTAGCCCGAAGGGTAAAAGCCCTTGTGCTCAGCAGCTGCTCTGCAGAGAAGCCCCTGAACACCCATTCCTTGCCACCTACCACTTCCACTGGACAGCCAGTTCAGCCTCCTGGACCATAAATCTCAGGGTCATGGAGAATACAAAGTCCTGAAGGGTGGCTGATCCTATATTATTTAAACCCTTTACTAACAAGGGCCAGATTCTCAGCTATTTTCTCAGTGAATTGAGAACTCACTCACTGAACTCACTCAAGGCAGAGAAACTTAAACCAGCTGAGGATGGTTTAACGAATACAGTTTCTGAGTGTATTTACTCAATAATGAAAGAGAGAGAGAAACGTGCTTGGTTCTTGGGGCATATTTGGTTTGTTTTCTTGGGTTTTGTGTTAGCTTTTTCTTGGAGATTTTCTTTTAGGAAGGAGTGAGGTGAGAGGAATTGTGTTTGGCCTGCTTGGGAGCTGCAGAGCTGAGGCTGGGAAGCAATGCAAAAGAGCACTTTAATAAGTAGGGAGTGCCAAATGAAATGCTGGTTGTTCTTCTGTGGATGAAGAAAGCTAAATGCAATATTCACGTTACCTCAGTTTCTTCCATCGCTCCGGACAAAACCATTGCCAAGACAAAATAACCCCCTCTGCTATTGCATGAACTCTTCATGTGCAGTTATTTGTACTAGCCAAACAGAAAGAAATTAATCCCATTTTGAACACTGAATGTGTGGCCAGAGATTTCATTATATTGTTACCATTTGGGACAAATATGCAGGCAGAAAAGAACTACTCTGCCAGGATTTCAAACTGAAATGTACATTTAAAATTTAGCTCATGACTTCCCAGTGCCATTGTGAGGCTTTTTCACGATGTTTCACCCTGGAGGCATCATGTTGAGAGTTCAGCAGGCAAGATGCTGCCATGACTTATACCTCATCAGATCAAAGGCATTGCATGGAGTGCCAGGGACGGATATGATTCCTTGGACTAATTTTATTATTATAGCTCCACTGACTTCAGGGCGTTACACCAATGATGAATTTGGCTCATCATACGGCAAATGAAGCTTAGCATCTTTTGTTCCAAGTCTTCCTTTCTATCCACCTCCTCTGCTACCACCTGCTATTACTCTTTGGGTATGTTTACACCACATATTGCAAACAGCCATGAGCAAGCTCTGCCCACGCTCCAATCTGACAGAAGCCATGTGATTGCACTGGCACCAAGCCTGAGCTAATAATCCCTCATGAGAAGGATTTTTTTCAGTGAATAGCACGAGCACGATGAGTGTACATCAATCCATACAGTATCAACATGCCCAGCTATGCTGGAAATCTATGCTAATCTATGCTGGAAATCTCTTTACAGCTCTGGAATCTTCTCCTCTCTTTCTTTTTCCCATGTCCAATAAAGAGATCTTGTACCTGCACTCGTAATCCCCACAGTCAGAAAAATGCTCCTGAGTGCTACAGAGAATTGTTGTCTTCACTTGTTGGTGCAGGGCCCTTCAGTACTGCTCAGTCCTAGATACTGAGCTGTCCTCTCTACCAGTTTAAACAGATTTTTCACTCAAAGAGCTGACTAAATGATGCCATATCATACTACATCTGCCTCCCTTTCTTTCTACTGCTGCACTATTTTCCTTTGCCTTCTGCACCAACATCACTAAGGCTTGTTGATGGTGCCCCTCCTGCACACGGCTCATCCTCCTCTTTGCAACAATACCTTTTGAATTTCCTGGGTTCTTATTTGGCAGCTTCACCTTTTGTTCTCCAAGACCTGGCAGAGCATTCCTCGGAGTCTCACTGCTCCACCATGTCCCTGTCTTGCCCTGTGGTGAAAGCAAACCTGTAAACACCAAGGCTGGGCCTCCACAGTTGGAAAGGAACAGCCAGACCCAAGGCCTGGTGATGTCTGTGAGGAACTATCACATAATTTCCATCTCTTGAAATTTATTTCCTCTGATGCAGAGAGCAGCTGGATGCTTCCTATTTTCAAACAATTTAAAGCTACCTAAATTTTTACTTTACTTTTGTTATCAGTTTAAATGAACAACCACAGACCAAGAAATTTCAAGTCATTATGCCACTGCCTGATGGTTTCCTACACAACAGTCAGTCACACACTCCTGACTCAGACATTTTGGCTTGCTCTGCAGGTACACAGAAGCAGAATGACAGAGCTCTCATGGCTTCAACACCTTTACTTATAAACTCAGACTATGCATGTACATTCCCATTTCTCTGCATTGCTCAGTAATATGAAATTCTTTCCTCTATCCCAAGTACAGGGTGGAACCAGGAAACAGTCCCAGGCCAAGAGGCACTTATTTTAAGACAAATGATCTGCATTATTTTTTGCATTAATGAAAGCCAAAAGAGAAGCCCCTACTGGTTTTCCATGGGCTTTACATTTACTGATAGCTCTGCAAAAATTTGGCCTGTAAAGAAAAAAGATCTCAAATCAAACAGAACCAGCAAAAGAATGTGGCTCAAGAAAAGAGGAGTCAAGTGTGTAGAAGCACATCAAGAAGATAGAAATAAGATAAACATTTTACTTTCCTCAAACCCAGCAATGAAAATATTTTGAAAATAAACTTTTTTTTGCATCTTCATGGCTACATTTACTATCCTTTCAACATCTTTGTCAATATTAAAAGGTATTAAGTCCAGAGGATGCAGTATCACTCCATCTTTCTTCAAATCTGAGACTGCTAATGAAAGACCTTGTAAAAGTTATGTGGACTTTGTATTGGCAAAGGATTACAGAGATACCTTTCCAGAGCTTAGCAGTAGCTCATGAATTGTCCATTGATGCAGGCAAAGGGAGTCGGAGAATCCAAATATCACTCCACACTCTACAACTTGTGTTTTTTTCCCCATGGGCTGCTGTTTTCAGTGAACAGCTCCACTTCCCAATGACGAAGAAAAATTATTTAAAAGCCACTTGATCTGTGTTGTCTCCATTCAAAAAGAATCTAACCTGATTTATTGTTCCTCAAATGGCTGAAACACTACTTTGCTTAATGTCATTAAAAACCTGATATCGGCACCCAGCCCTAATAAAAGCATCGGGAACATGGCAGTAACCTACCCATGGAAGGAAAATGAAGCTGTCATTTTTCAATATAATTAAACCTGGTTTCAAAAATCCAAAGGTCTGTAATATGAATTACACTAATTACTTCTTGTGGTTTAAACATTGATTCCAATGTTAAATTTAATGGACTTAATGGATGTTGCTTTTCCCATCAGACTGGTGGCCGATGTTTGTCTTGTTTCTTGACCACTTATAGATTTCTGTTGACCCTTTAAACATATTACAATCGGCAGCCTGCTCATTCTTCGTGCATGAGAGTACTTCTATTACTTTCCATGGATAATCCCAGCTTCCATGTAACCTGTCTCTCAGAGTTATTTTTGGCAGCCAAAAGCATACATACCCCAGGAAATAGAAAAAGAGATCATTGGACTAAATTTTCAGAAATGTGCAAGCAATTAATTTTGCCTGGGCAGTATGCGAAATCCAAACAAACATTAGGAAATAGCAAAACGTGCAAAAATTCACAGAGCTGAAGGGCTGCTGTTTGCTGCACACCAGTCCCTTTCCTGCATTTCTTCATTGCTGAGCAGAGTCAAAACAAAGGAGCAGGGATGCTGAACCTGGTTCTGAGCTCCAACTGGTGTTGGAATCAGAAGCTGTTGGAATCCACAGAAAAAAACTTTGGAACCAGGTTCCCCCTTGAACTTTCTGTTTACCCGGAAAACACCAAAAGGAGTGCTCGGGTTGAACAAATAAGAAATACATCACAAATAATAAACTGTGGGCTTTCTGTTGACTTAATGACAGAACCCCCACGGATTTCAAGGGGAGTCATAAGAGATACATTTCATGTGTGATCAATGGGAGAAAAGGACCAGCTCTGTTTTTTGGGCTCACACCCAAGAGACACCCTGAGAGGGTAATGTTCAATGCTTTGATTCTCTTCAGGAGTTGGAATTAATCAGTGTTGTGTCCAGGCAAGATGATGTGCCTTGCTCTGCTGTTAAGAAGACAAACAAAGGCCAAGTTCTCAGATCACAGTGTGCCTTCGTAAGAATTTTTAAGGTTCCACTTGGGAGAGAAGGCCTAATCCTGAAGATCCAGGTGTAAATACTGAGGAGTGCTGGTTTCTTTGTATTCTGGGAAACAAGGCCATTTTCAAATAAGTCCATAAGTAAAGAACTTAGGAGAGGATCTTCAAAGTACCTCATGTTGAAAATCTTGGTCTCGTAATATATCACAGTTGCTGAAAGTATCCTAGGCTAAGGTTGAAACAGCAGCAGAATGTCTGTTTTCCCACCAAATAGTTTTCAAATCTGTTTTCCACAGACAAGTGGACATTGATACCAAAAAGGAATCAGTGTCTTGAGATTTGCACCATTTTTTTTTCTGCAGCAGAAACTCTAGATGCTACATGAGAGGTAGTTGGTAAGAATGGAAGAGAAGTCTACAAATATTTATAAATTCAGTCTATCAAGATACTTACAGCTGCAGAGAAGNGGAAACAGCAGCAGAATGTCTGTTTACCCCAACAACAGCAGAATGTCTGTTTTCCCACCAAACAGTTTTCACATCTGTTTTCCACAGACAAGGGGACATCGATACCAAAAAGGAATCAGTGTCTTGAGATTTGCACCATTTTTTTTTCTGCAGCAGAAACTCTAGATGCTACATGAGAGGTAGTTGGTAAGAATGGAAGAGAAGTCTACAAATATTTATAAATTCAGTCTATCAAGACACAGTTGCAGAGAATTCAAGTAGAAGAGTTTGCTACAACCAAAGAACTACAATTTGTGGCTCAGGACAACAAAATTATTGTACATTTATCTATGGCAGTCTTGTTACAGTGGTGGTGCCAAGGGGGAATCATCATTCAGCAAAACCATCTTCCTCTTTCTCTCTGTTTGTGGTACATTCCTGAGCACTGTGGTGCTGCTGTATTTGTCACTGGCTGTGCCTGAAACTGTAACTGATATGACTTTTAAAAGAATAACACTAGCACTGAGGAATCCTGCCAGCACCCAAAAGACTATTTCTATCCATGGCCTAAAACATCTGTGCATAAGTAATAAATATATATAATCCATATGTGGATTGAAAAGTTTGACAGAGTCAAAACACACAGCTCTAGGAAAACCTTGTTATGTTAAGGGCCAAGTAATCAGCACATATAAACTTGCATGATTTCTCTGACACCAGCGATGCTCTGCTGATTCACATCAACTGAGGAGCCTTGTCTCATAAATATGTTTTTCTTTCTGTATGGGAATTCACTCAGCCCAGAATTAAAGAGTATAACATAATCCTTGAAGAAAAGGGAGAAGATTTTTGGAGAGGTAATTTAATTCTTTCGATTTAGGAATTCAAGTCAAATTAGAACACACTGAGGATTTCCTACACAAATCCTACTCAATAGGGAAAACTTTTCTAGATATTTAGAAAGGCCTTTGGACTGTACTGCCAGCACTGGCCTCCTGGCCAGGGTCTGATGGGAGGAGACAGAGTATGACCTATTATGTCTCGGAGTTTGACTGAAGGGAGGCTTTTGGCAGGTGTGTGCTGGCGTGTGCAGCTCCTATGTAAACTCTGCAGTTTTATGATTGCATAAAACCTTTCTGTAGCCAGAAGATATTTGAGTTCATAACACGTGCCTTTCCAGACTAGATAGTAATGGAATTCTTGATTGTTTTCTATCTCAATATCAAGATGCAAAGATGACAGGTTAACAAATCCTTCTCCTTTCTGAGATAACTCTCTAAGAAAATAATTAAGCAATGGAAATAGCTGGAGAAAATGGTTCTCTAGTCATCATTACTGGTCACAGTCCAAAGTCAAACATATCCAGCCATCAAAATTCCACTCTGTTTTGGCGCTGGATGATGAAGATATGTTGGCTTCGTTACTCACTGATCTTTCCTCTTTTCTAGCAATTATTGACTTCTGCCACTCCTGTTACTTTTCAGAACTACTCAGATAGTTTTCCAGATAAAGCAAACCATGCAGTTCATAGGTTTAACCTTCCTTTTCCCCACCTCAGAGCTATGTGTTTTGACCAGCCCATGGACTTGCCTGGAGTCTTTTCTCTGGCACGACAGCAGCCCCTCATTCCTGCCAGGTCTCCTGCTCAGGGGAGCTGTGCAGGTGCTCATGACCACCTCTCCATGGGTGCACCTCATTTCCATATTGCTTCCTTCCCATTAAAACTGCAGACAAGGGCCCTAGAAAAGGAATGCTTGAACATTCACTGAAGTCATCCCTGCAGCAAAATACATCTCATGGAAAAATGCCATTTGCTTTGAGAGGACAGAAGTGTGGTGTGCTCAGAACCAATGACTAGGGTGCAGGCAGCTGAGGTGGGGCCCAAGAAATGCTGTGGCAGGACTCCCAGCCTTGCCCTTATCCCAGGAACTACTCGGAGCCAGAGCCCTGCCACTTCCTCACTTTTGCCTTACTAAAACAAAGTAACTAATATCATGTTTTCTCAGCTCCTCGGGCATGAGGGAGGACAGATTCTTTAAAATAATGATTTTAATTCACAGTACTTAAAAATAGGCTCTTAACTCTATATGCTGGCATCTAAATAAAAGCAGCCTGACTTTGAGAGGTGCTAAGCATTTGCACCTCCTAGCAATGTGTACACGAGCTGTTTTAAAGATCTCCAAAGATACAGATTTTCTTCCCTGCCAATACCATTTCTCTCTCCTTCAATACAGTTTTATAGGCCATCCATTTTGACATTACATCAAATTAACACTAAAAACACACCTACCACTTTGGATAGAGCTTTTGAGAAGTCACTCTTCCCAGCACATGAGGCAGGGTGCCTACTTTGTGTTACAGACAAGTTCACATTTAACTTTGAACATTTGCACGAGTCACAGAGAATTCATTTTGACTTCTGTGTTGTCCTGAACAATGACATTTTCCTGAATCAGGGACAAAGAAAGTCATTGGAAAAGCAGTGACAGCCGAATAGATCATGTTTATGCAGTTTAGCAAGGGCATCTGTTTCTCTAAATGAAACCCCAAAAGAAAAATAATAACCAAGAAAAATTTTATTCAGTAAGATTTGAAAAAAATAAAACCAACCAAAACCAGAAAAATTTCTCCTGGCTCCTCCAGACAAATTAGCCTATGGAGTCAGGAACGCTAAGGAAAAGGGAGAGTGCATTGCTGTGAACTTGTCTGAGCATTTATATCTCTTCCATTAGGTAATTTCCAAGTAGTGTTGATTTAGCAGTTTCAATTTCATTCAGAAGAGGCTAAACAATGTTAGATGTTCAAGTCTTCCTTTCAGGTTTGCTTTACAATTCACTATTGCTCTTTCTCCTCCTAAGCCTGTGCTCCGATATAAAACCAGTTATATATTCCTTATTAAAAATGTACAATGTTTCAGAAAATTGAAATAGTTTTCAAAATTGTCCCCCATTGGTAATTCTGCATTTGATTGTCAAAAATGTTAATCTTTTCTCAGGCCTGAAATTATGAGCCAGCTTTATTGGTCAAAGGCCATAATAATTTGAGCTCTTATTTTATAAACTCATTTCTGCCGAGTGATATCCTGATAGGAGCAAGAATAATAAATCACAAACATGTCCCCCAAGATTGCATTGTAAATGTCAAACTAGACAGGAAATTGTAATTAAAGAAAGGAAATTGCTACAAAGAAGCACTTGATTTTAAAATGAGCTAAGCACAGAATTTTCTAAGCATTTAATTATAGACCAATTTCAACTGACTGCTTTGCTTTTGCAGTCATATTTCTTATTATAACTCTTCTACATAATAACCAAATCCCCGTGCTTATGCTGGTCAGGAGCATTACTACATAACACTGCATAAGCACAAGGATTATGAACTTTACGGGAACAATTATCACATTTTAGTGACAGACAGCAATATCAGATTTGTAAATCAGTGACAACCTGATTTTAACGCATAAACTGAGTGGATAACTTTTCATAACACAACTGCACCTTTTGGCACCTCACTCTTAAACAAGCAGCAGGACCAGTTCTGAAACACCTGGACTGACAAACGCCTGGATGAGTGAATAATGTGCCCAGGGACAGACTCTGCTATCACAAAAAAAGTCCCTGTGATCCACGAAGGCTGCCGTGGTTCCTATCAATCCAGACAGAGCCTTTCAGTGCCATAAAGAAAAGGTGCTTTTCAGTTCCTCTCCAACACATAGAAGTCAGAAAAGAAAGGATTTTGAGAAGAAAACAACATGTTCTAGTAACACTAGTCTAGGAAACCACTTAAATATATGGGTTGTTGTGCACTGAGAAACTCAGGGCAGCCTTTTTGAGCCCTAAATTCTGCTATTGACCCTTTGTTTTTTACTGATCTTCTGTTTCAAGGGAGTTAACAGGCCTTAAAACCCCTTCTTTCCATCTTCTCAGCCAGAGCCAGGAGTTAATCCCCATCTTCCCAACCATCTTTTTCTGCTTCCTGTCAATACCACAGTGGCATAAGTGGTAAGACTGAAGTGCACAGTTCTCTTTTTCTTCAGCATAGCCTAAAACTTTATTGGAAGTAAAATATACTATATACCAGCACACTGTATCTTTTTTTGATTTGAAAAGACAGATATGCAGAAGAACTTTTCTACAAGACTGAATCTGGAGAAAATCCTGTTACACTGAATCCTCATTAGGACCTAGCAAAATTCACTGAATACTTGACACTGCATATTTCCAACCAGTAAGGAATAAATCAAGATGCAGATGGGATCATTTGCACCCATAAGCTGACTGCAATGGAAATATTATGCTGCTGCAGAAGCAAGATGGAATTGGATAAAGCCTAGTCAACTGGCAAATACTTACCAGCCACAGAATTTACTTGTTGCCTTGTGAATCAATATAATGACCTAGAATTTAACTGCTCAAACATTTAGGAAAGCAAGGTTAATAGAAGCATTCTGATCTTCTACTTTCCTAGGGAATAAAACCCATTAGACTGGATGAAAACAGTGTCATGACAGAAAGAGCCTTTTCTTCAAAGTGTGGCTGTGTAATTGTAGTGTAATGTAGCCATTACTTGGCACATGGTCTAAAGACCCCCAAAGTGAGTTACATTCCTAAGCATAACATGCAAAGGAACACAATCTGTGTGTCTGATAAAATAGATGTCCTGCTGTCCAGCATGGCTTGCTTTCAGATTTCATCAGCAACCAGAAGTCACATGGAATGAGTAGACACAGAAAAACTGCTCGTCTCAAAAAGGGAAAATTGCACTAGTTTGGCTGGAAAGAGGTGTAAAGAAATTGAGCCCATCGAAAAGATGTGTCTTGGCAAGAGAACTTATTTAAAAAAAAAAAATCAGTGTGAAAAAAGCAGCAAATGTTTTGAGGTTGCTTTCGCTGGGAAGAACTATTGAATTCAAACTAAATAAAGATGTTGTGGGTCAAGCACTGTGCATCATCTGTGGGACAGGATTGCATGAAAAGGAGGGAATGAAGCATCTGTGAATAGGTAGGTGCTAAAAGAGTAGGATAAAAGAGAAACCAATAAATGAAGAGTAAATTACTGTGGGAATCTGTGTGAATGAGGATATAGATGGAGAAGACCGAAAGGTCCCATAAGGAAGCAGAATTTACAGAACCTTTGAAGGAAAGATGCTGTGGAGGGATGGGAAACCCAAAAGGAAGAATGAAGCAGTGGGTGTAATGAAACAAAAAGGGAGTAGGTCCTATTCTTTGGTACGATGTGCAGCAAAAAGGCCATATTTGCCATGGTGCCAGCCAGCAGGGCACATGGCAGGGTCAGCAGGAGTGACAGGCTGTGACTGAACAAACCCACTCTTTGCTGGAGTCAGTCCATTGCTCACACGCTGAATCTGAATGTTGGCATAACACATCGAACAACAGTGAGTGGATACAGATGCCACAAAACTTACTTTTGGGTCAGGGTGAGTAAATATGGATCTATTTCCATTGTGCATGGTGTGAAGTGACAGTGACCACAGAGGACCTGAGGAAAAGCAGGATGGAGATGATGCTGTGATTGAATTAACAGCACAGAAAATAATCACATCAAATAAAACATGTTCTTACCAGGGCACTTGGAGAATTCACAGCTTTACACAGCATTTTCCTCATTATTTCCTATTTCTGTTTTCCTTTATGGTTATGGCTTTTCCACAGAAGTGGCATTACTAGCACTATGCTTAAATTCTCTCAAGTTAGTCTGAGACCCAGAAGAGAGTGGCAATTTTTGTAAAATCATAAATGAAGCATCTTAGAATTACTGAGTTACTTTGTAGAGCATTTTATTACCAGCAGAGAAAGGTTGTCCTGGCCAAGCTGTAGCCTGTGTTCAACAGGGCTGAGCCACATTATGGGATCTTACCAGCATTAGGGTCTGGGTGATGATGAGATTAGGGCCAACAGTTGGATGTTGCTTCAGATAAGGCATCCTTCAGCTAAACCCAGCATTTTTGTCACTTCATCTAATTTCTATTACTTTTTTTTTTTTTCTTATGCATTTCTCATTTCCCCACTACTTGCATTTATTTTTTATATCTTCCTGTGTTAAATTCGACCTAAGTCTCCTTTTATATTTTTTTTTTTTCCTGGACGTGATTACATGTGCTTAATTCAGGCAATTCTGTGGATACAACAATTTCATTGCTTACTAGCAGTGACAGCAGGGCTTAAAACAGGCACGAGCAGTGCTGGGAATGGCAAGCAGAGGAATTTTGGCTGGTGCTGGGGGTGTGATGGTACAGGGGACTCACAGTGACCAAAAAGGGGTTTTTCCAAAGGCAGGAGCTGCTGCTTGCCCACCCTCACCTCTCGTACTCCAGCACCAGCCACCCTATGTAGCTCTGCCACCTGATAAGCATCTTGTCTCTTTGGAAAGCAATATTTCCTGATTACTGGTGAGCTTCTCGTGGCACGGACAAATTTATTTTGGGGAAAAAGAAATACAGTCTGGCATCCCACTCTTGAAAGGCTACTCACCTCACGCAAGGTTTCCATAACAGTAAGGTCAGGAAAGCAACACATCTCTTTGACAGGAAGATAGCACAATAGATTTTCTGGCTCTATTACACCGTCTCCATGCAATCTGGACACGGCACTTCATGACTCGTTTGCCTCAGTTTCTCATTTATAAAAATGAAGACAGAAATCCTTCTCGCCTGTTTGGGCTCTGAGCTCCCAGGTACAGGCACGGGCTCAAATGAGGTTTTACAGCACACAGCCCAGCAGGAGCTATGTCTTACTAAAGGCCTTCTTCCATTTTAATACAAACTGGAAACTTGTGTTACTGAAACGCTATTTACATTTGTCACAGTACTCATTAAGTTGTTAGAAATATCAGGCGAGGCTATTAGTTACAAAATTTGCAACCAGCACTGTAATAGCAATATATATCAAAAGGGGGAGATGTTTAAAATGTCTCTCAAGCACTTCAGGGGGAGTTCTCTTTCTGCTGCCCACGTGGAGCACTCTCACTCCCCTCCCACTGCCAGCGTGCGGGGATGTGCTGGGATCACCACACAAACACATATTTATGTTTCAGCTTAAAAAAAATGGCTTTTCTTTATAACCTGCAGCCTCAGGTACTTGCCATCAGGAAAGCATGCTCGCAGGGGAAGGATCCCAAATTACCTGGCAGGAATGGCTAACGCAGCCCAGGGGATCATTGGCAGCAACAGCCTTCTGTGAATGGGCAGAATCAAGGCAGAGACACAGTAACATATAAAATGTGTATGCACACACACACACAGTGAGGGCATTTAAACAGCCAGTGCAATGGCAAAGCTTCTTCCAGTGCACAGGGAAGGGAATTGCTTTGTTTATTGCCACCACTGCCCTTGTGAATCACAGCCCATATCATTGGAGCAGATGAAAGGCCACAGCTTTAATTCCTCAGCAGAGTTCCGCATCAGAACAGTCAAAATTTCAGACAAAGCAAAAATTCCAACAAATGTAGATATCTAACTATATCAAAGTAATTTCTTAGGATATAGTCTCAGTGCTTCCTTTCAACCAAACACTTTATATCCCATGAAAGCCTTATAAAAATGAAACATAATGATCATTTTACAAACCTCATTCATGATCAAATCAGCTTGTTCCCACAATTTTTTTTGCTAAATCTCTATTTTCCATCATGAAGGCTGTAGTGCTCAGTCACTTGTCAAATGCTGTGTCACAAAAATATCAAAAAACCCATTTTGCCTTTCCTACTCTCCTTTTCTTTCCTAATCAGTAACAGAAATAATCAAATTGGTGAGCGAGGCCTGGCTTTGGGTAATAGTTTCAGGATGTCCCTACCAGTGGTAATAAAAATTAGAGTAGAATTTTGTGTTAAAGCATCAGTTCAAACCATAGAGAGATAAGACCTGGGATAGACACTTAGGGTTGACAGATCCATAGATTTTGTAGGCTAAATGCTGAAATCACACAGAAGGAAATGCTGTCTTATGAGAGGCTTGTGGGATACAAGAGGAAATTCTTACATTGTGAGGTGGTGAGGCACAGGTCGCCCAGAGAAGCTGTGGGGGTCCCATCCCTGGAAGTGCTCAAGGCCAGGTTGGATGGAACTTTGAGCCACCTGGGATAGAGGAAGGTGACCCTGTCCACGGTAGGGGGTTGGAATGGGATGATGTTTCGGGTCCTTTCCAACCCAAACCATGCTATGATTCTTTGATTTATCCAGGATAACCCGGGACACAGGTGCATAACCAGCAGACTCGTTAATGTCAGCCTAAGTTACTGAATAGCCCTTATTGTTTTACTCCTATTACTTTTTTTCCAGGACATGGCTTTATTCTGTGTGTTAAAGTCTCCAGATCCACAGGTTGGAAAGTCACAGCACTGTGGTCAGGGGGACATGGACATAATTATCATCTGGGCTGTCACTGGGGAGAAATGTGTCATGTGTGTCTCCTTTCTTAGGGGGGGGTAGTTGCTTCTGCTGTCTTATTTTGAACATGAAATGTCAAGAAATCCAGAGAATCCCAAGGCTGGAAGGGAAATCACAGTCAGGGTACAGGGAAGCTAGCTCAAGTCTTGAGAGCTCTTTTTCACAAAGCTACTGAGCTCAACCAGTCATGAAAAAAAAATCTTGGAGATGATGCTGCCTACATATGCCATAAACAGATGTAGAGTTGGATTTTGTCCACATAGCATGAACATTTAAAACTCAGTAGAGGCAGGATATGCAAACAAAGAGAGAAGCTTTGTGTATTCACTCATACATTGACTTATAAAACTCAAGCTGATGGGTCATAAAAATATTTGAAGATGTTTACATGAAAATTTCACTTTGCTTGCAGCAGTCTCAGCAGCATGTTCTCCCAATAGACTGTATTATTAAGACAACTTTTTTACACAACGAGCTGCAAAATGACAGTGCCCAATTCTAGAAGATCTAGGCTGGTTATACAGCCTAAGAAGGCTTCATAATCATTGCTCACTGGTTCTTTCTACATAGAGTAAAGAAAAATTTGGTAAACTCTCTGGCCATAGTAGTAAGTAGGATGGACAAGCCAGGCTTTCCTACCTATGTGTCCTCACCCTGTGACAACCAAGCAACAGAAGAGTCCTTGCTACCACCACGGGAGTCCCTGTAAAGGCACTTCAGTCTCTCTGAAATGACAGAAGCTGTGCAGCTAAGCATGAATCAAAATGATCATTTTGAGAAAAATCCCAATGTCTCAATTTCTGTTCATTCCAAACATGAATGAAGAATCAGAAATGTGAATCTTCCCTAGGACAGATATTTTTAGAAAACTCCCCTTTGGAGAACCCCGTGGGGAGTGTCACACCCTGTGTACACACGAGCTTGTGGGGACCATGGCAGAGTGTGGGTGGCAGCTCAGCCCTCCTGGGGGCTTGGGAGCCAAGGCAGCTCGTAGCCCACGAGCCAGGCGGACAGAGGCCATGGGGGGCTCGGGATCTCTGCAACTCCACAACCCCAGCAGAGGGCAGGCAGCCTGGGGAGGTCAGCAAGCCCCCAGGCAGCCCTTCAGTGACCCCAGGAGTTTGCCAGGGGCTGCTCGGCATGTCAGGCCTCAGCAAAGTGGGGTGGGAACATTTGCAGAGCAGGGATTATTCCCCAGAACCAGCCTTTCCTAAGGAGAAGCCCTCTCTCAGCCCTTCTCTGAGACCCAGGCCCCTAAATGCCCTGCTGTAGTCACCATTCCCTGGGCATTCTGCTTCATCTTCTGAGCTTCTTTCCCTCCTGAGGGAAAGGAGAGCTCTCCTGAGGGGCTCCAGGAGGGACCAGGAGCTGTGGCTGCTCCCTTGGGCTGTCCTATCCTGCCCCAACAAGAGTCTCGTGTGCCTCACTGAATGGCCCAGGTTTCACCTGGCCTTCTGTCAGCTTTGCAAACTCCAGTAAGAGCAAACATTCCTCAAAAATATCTAACCTACACAGAAAAATCTAAAATGAAACCTCCAGGATGGCAACACTAGCAACATCCATATCACTCGATATGATCCTGACTATTCCTACAATTAATGAACTGGGAAAATTACAGGTAAAATCAAAATGACTGTGTGAAAAAGACCTTGAAAGACATGAAACAGACAATGAGTTTTTTCTACTTTTTATTTCTCTTTCCCTCCCTCCCTTCACTACACCTTTATGCATAATTGTTTGGTCAGTTTGTTCTTCCCTGAAACTTTTACTGAAATGGATTAGGTAAACCATGCTCTGAAACAGATTGAAAATGGAAAATATGTAAATATATAGCATATAACTTATAAAACTGTATATATATGTGTGTGGGTGGGTGCTGGAATAAAAAAGCGACTGTTACTTGCTGGTAGAACAACATATCAACAACTGTTGGAGCTGACTTGAAGGTTAAATATTAGGAAGGAATCCAATTTCTCTTGTCTATTCAGCTCAGCGGTGTGTTAGATTGCGGTTGGAGTGTGCTTATGGAGTGTGGGATATGAAGTAGGCTAATCAATCCCTGCTGCTTCATTCTCAGGTTCTTCTTATATCAGGTCCCTGCCCTCAGGCAGCCTTCAGCTTTCCAAAAGCCAATTCCATACAAATAAAAATTGCGACCTGCAGCTAGAGGGTGAAGCTGAGTTTCCCCCTTGTGATTAATCTCTTCTTGGGTGGCTTTCAGGGGAGGACAAAAAAAAAAAAAAA
>VYXF01007843.1:488061-585190 GCA_013397295.1 Polioptila caerulea | reverse complement strand
AAGGGAAAAAAAAAAAGGAAAGAGAAAAACCATGCATGCTGCAGCCCTGTGAAAGAGTTTTCCTATTGAATGAGCCCAGTGCTCTGGAGCCAGCTTATCAAATGAAAGAATTCATTTTTTTTAACAGTGCCTCGTGTTGACATTGAGAAAATGAGCTATCAAACACTATGATTAAACTTCAGCTGCCATAATTGTCGTCCGAACAACTGCATGGTGGAACTGAAAAGCATTTTTTTTTAACCAGCTCTATATGGTTCACCAGTAATACTCAGTTTAAAAGGTTGTTGCTGCTAGCAAGAGAAACAAGGCTTGAAATTAACTTTTTCCAATCCATAGACAAAATTAAACATAGGTATTTAAGTCACACAAACAACAGGTAAATCAGATGTGCTTTAAATTTCATTTTCAGTCGTTTTATCTGCTGAGGGGTAGCTCCAGGATATTAAAATATCTGAGCATTTTCTTGTTTCACTGCATCTGACTGGATAGGTCCTGCCTTTTATTTTGAGAAAGGCAGACAGACAGACAAAAAGAAAAGCACAAAGAAGGGTGCCTTAAATACTCAATTTGGTGCAAGAGGGGGTAGATGGAAGGGAATCTAAGATTTGTGGAATGTTTCCCCCTGCAACCTCAAGATTTAACGTGAGCAGGGGACAATCTAAACCACAATTGCCCCACTGTGTGCAATTGTTGTTCAGCCTCCTTTCGAGCCTGGGCCCGTGGATTCCTTAACCTGAGGCTTATGGGGATACTGAGTATTTTGTATTACTAAGTATTCTATACCAATTCTCAGCAGTGTTCTTATGTACATGCTCAAGAGACTGCCTCCTCTAGGAGGCTGAAGAATTCCTTCAGGGAGGGCTGTTAAGGCAGGACACCTCAGGAAGGTGACACTGCTGGTGACAGTAGTGGGATTACCCCTCTGGAATCCTTCGGGAAAAGAGCTGTTGCACAACCAAAATCTCTGCTTAAATTTGTTTAAAAAAAATAAAATCAAACCCTTCAGTGCAGCGAACATGAAGGAAAAAACGACGGGGAGTAACTGAGGGCCAGGTTCGGAGGACACAAATGAAATTTCCCAGCCACTTTTCCGCGGAGCCTGGGCGCTCCCTCCCGAGGGGCAGGGTGGCGGGATGGGGAGCGGGCTGCGGGTGAGGCTGGGGGCGCGGCCAGTGCCGGGCAGGAAGGGCAGAGCCCCAGCAGAGCCGCAGCCGCCGCCAGCAGCCGCCGTGCCCCCGCTAGAGGAGCGCCCCGGGCCCGCGGGGACCAGCCCGCCCTCGGCATCGCCCGCCGGCTCCCGCCGCGCAGCGTCCTGCCCGCGGAAAGCCCTCGGGACACCCCTTCCACCACCCCTCTACCTCATCAAGCAGGTAGAATAATTTCTGCGAAGCCAATTATACAACCTGATCGGTGCTCCGTTTCCTGAGCATATGGGAATAACATTTTGAAACAACAAAAATATTTTCATCAATTTTTAGAGTCCCGCACGCTCTGAGCTTTACTTCATCCCTTTCCAGGAGAAAAACTGGTAACGTCGGGGGTTTGTGGAGGATACTCAGGGGTTGAGGCTCTTGCTTGCAAACTGATTTCATGATCTGAGCAGAGCAGCTGGAGGAGCAGTGAGGTGCAAGATGACTTAGACATGGGTAAGAGTTAGGAGCTGAGCTGGAGAGATAGGAACAGCTTCCAGAAAAACAAGCGGGATATTGTTGATGAAAAATAACACAGGTATGCAAAGCTAGGTAATGGCAACCCGATAAAATAATAATAATAATAACAATAATAGCAATATCAATAATAATAATAATAATAATAATAATAATAATAATAATAATAAAGAATTTGCAGATGTAAAACTAAGAAAATGGAAGCCACTCAGATCTGTTACTTCCATAACAATTTCAAGAGCTCTTTTCTCAACCTAGTTCTGGGCTCTTCCCACCTGCTGGACTGCACACATGAAGTTATTATTGTAGGGTTGCTTATACATGCTGAGCTGCATTCCCGTGTTTGCTCTTTGCAGGGTCACCCAGACATGCTGTCTGGATCATGACTATTTTCAAGCACCCTGGGCTGCTGGAGAGGACTCATTTATCCAAAGCAACAGCAAAGATATTTGTGTCAGAAACAAAGATATGAAAAAGGTACTCGAAGCCAAATTTTAGGCCAAGCTGCAGAAGCGCTGGGCAACACATTATTCAGTCATCAGAAGATTTGCAATATGAGAACAGCAAAGTTATAATCAATTAAGAAAACAGAGTCTGACACTGCAATACTCTTAGCTTAAGGAAACCAAATAAATGATCACAGCTTGTTCAAAAGGCTTATTTTGAAATCTCAGTATAAATAAGAGGAATAAACACATCCTTTCAGCTAGGTTTTGGTGAACTGTCAGATCTATTTGCTGCTGTGCAGAAAGCTAAATTAGCTTTTAAGATGAGTCTTTCACAAAAGGCCTTGGAATTCTCTCTTATTCCTCTTTTCCTACTTTTGAAATATTTTGATTTAAATAATCCAGTCTGTTTTTCCTGTAATAAACTTAACAATTTCAAAGAGATGAGCCTAATATGGTCACTTTTAGTTGAGGGCACATTTTTTATCTTACCCTCAAGGCTATGTTATTGAGTACCACTGCAAGTGAATTCCAGGCAGTAGTGGAGATGGGGTAAACACAGTGCAGCAGCAGGTTGTTTTGGCTTTAGGTTGCTCTTTGACTGGAAAGAAAATGTGAAGTTTGGATTAGCTGGTGAAGAGCAAGGGAACCCCTGGCCCCTCTGCACTTGGAGAGTGTTCCTGGGGACATCAGCCTGCCTGGCTTTTCGCTAGGTGACAGGAGGGGTGGGCTTTAGCGCGCACGCACTGTGCTAAAACAGCAATAAAACTGTGACAAACTGACAAAAGCAGGTCAATTCACAGCTCAGGCTGACACCACTTTTTCAGCCCATATTGGTCGATTACCAATCAAATTTCAGGTACAAGGGAGAGAGTGGAAGAAAAAGACAGCACTGAGACACGTCAAGATATGGCAATCACGGCTCCCTTAGGGACCCAGGCAGCTCCACCTCTTCTCTCTGTTTTTTGGCAGCCTCACCACTGCAGGTATGTGTGTGACAGCTGCTGGGAGAAACCCCTGGAGACACCCACAAATCAGGTACCTTACAGACCCCCCACCCAGACTGAAGTGAGCCTGCAGAGGGGATCCAGGCATGGGTTGTGATGCTGGGAGTGCCAGGACCAGCTTTCTGAGGCAACAGGGCTGTGGAGGGCCCTGTGCTCATAACTTCCCCAAGCAAAGGCTGGAATAAGGGCTATTAAGATATTCCCATGCACATTCATTGCCTGAGCATCTCTCATGTGTGGGGTTGCTTTTCCTTGCCATCCTTTCCCACAATCCCAAAGGAAGGCAACCACTCATACCACACAGTGTCTCTGCTTTTAAGCCGGCACATTCACCCGCTGTTAGTTCTTTTTTCACTGTGTTCAAACTTCAGTTAAATTAATACTTTACAGTAAAAAACAGAGCTAATCATATCATTGCTGCACGAGAATAGCTGTGACTGACAACCTTTCTGAAAACACAAGCCCATGACTCAGTGCACACAACACAATTTGCAAAGGGCAGAATGAAAACCGCCTGGAAAATAACGTCAAAGTAGAAGAGAAAAAATAATAGACAGGATAAGATTACAAGAGGCAAAAAACCAGCTCAGACCCCAAATATCATCTATTCTCCCACTACAGGGTGTTCAGAGGAAAGAGGATGCTTCATCCTCCCATTTAGATTTAACTGCATTCCTGTGCATTTTTACTTTTAAATTTTTTGCCTCGCATTTGCTGTGCTGCCTACAAAGAAATTACTTGTATTCATAAAGTATCTTTTCTCCTTTTGCATTATCAGAATCAACTGTCTGTCATGGCCCTATGTGCTCCTCTTTCTCAGAAGCGTAAGAGTGAGGGCTGGGCCTTGGCATTCTGGATCTCTGAGCCCAGTCTGAGAATTGCAGGGTTAGCATCACATAATTCCTGTCAGAAATGTGCTTTCTGAAACATGTCACACAATATGGCTGCTGCTATAAAGTAATAACAAATAAATCCAAGGAGTCTTTTGCTTTTTTAAGGGAAAAACATCATAAAAGTAAACAACTCCCCTCAATTAAACAATGACTAAAACCCGTAACAGCTTCCTTCATCAAAGCCCAAGGCAAAGTTCACAAAAGTAGCTTGCTTAATCCAAGGGACAAGATTTACTTATCCTTCCTGCCCTGACTCATGCAAGCAACTCAATCATCAAACCTCTTCCTTTCACAATGAATTAGTTTGGGGATGGTTGTGGGAAACAAGCCTTTACAGTGCTTAACCTGATTTCCCTACCAGGTATCTGCACTGGGAGCAACAGTTGTAAGAAAACAGAGTTAACCTGTTTCCCACCAAGTTTTCAGTGGTGCTTATGCTGATGTTTCTACCAAAATATCAAGAAAATCCATCTCAGCTCACCAAGAAAAGAGATAATTAGCACTTATATTTTCTTCTATCCCTTTCAGAAAAGCTAAAGCAGATGGAGTCACTGTCCCTATAAGATAGTCCAGGGTCTGGGAGAGGGAGTCTGGGAAACACCTCAGATAAAATAGATGGGAAGTTCTCAGAAAGACAATTCAGGCTGCTTGCTACCACCAGAGACTTCTGAACCTCCAGAAGCTCGGCACAGAGTGAAAAAACAACAGGTGAATCCTTCCAGAGAAAGCAGAGACATGGATGGAGACATTGAGAGCCAGACAGAGAATTTGTTCAGTGATATTTACTCTCTGAGGTCCAGGAATGAATTGTGATTACAAATAGATCTTTGGATGCTACTTGGCAGGTACAAATGTAAGGTGAGTCAGTTTTTCTTTCATAGCTGAACAAATAGCTGAACCAGAAAAAAGTACTAAAGACAAAGGCCCAAGTGCTCTGGCAGTGTATGTAATTGCAGCTGTACTAGTTTTTACAGAATTCCACCTGTTTACATGAGCTGTGTGGAGATGTGCTTATCCAGGTGGTTTTCCATGGTCAAGAGCCTATTAGGTTTTCATTATAATTGCAGTTGGTAGCACTGCCAAATTCTGGTGTTGCCTGACATTTCCCTGCAATTCCAGTTGCTTTAAATTTTGCCAAATATTACCAGTTCAGGCTGGAATTGGTATCCTGCATATGTACCACTGTGACAAAACTGTCACCAAACCCAAGTATTCCTTTCAAGGATGAAATTAAAGGCAAACACACTGCCTGGCCTTTGTTCAATACATATATACACTTCTCCCCTGCAGTTTTATTTCTGTTTGGTTTCTACCACCCAGTTGCAGTGTTACACACTTTCCACTACAGAAATTTTGCAATTTAGCAGAAGGAGAAAAGGAGGGGATGCCCCACTGTTAAGACGGTGGGCCTTGCTGCCCACTGAAGGGGATTAGGTATTGATCTGCTCCTTATCAATTCTCCTCACACTGGAAGGAGTCTGAGCCTTATCTTTCCAGTTGGGCTGGATTCCCTCTCATTTGATCACTGGAGGGAAACCTAGACATGGCCAAGGGGTGGGCCAAGAACACCTGGTCCTGCTTAGTTGAGGACAGTGCACATCTCAACAGGAGCAGGGTGTCAGGGCCCTCAGCAAGCTGCTCATCACCAACGATTAGCCAAGCTGTGTTAATTGACAGAAATTACAACATACCTGTGGAAAGATCCTCGTGATTGGTTGTGCTATCAGGTAGGAGCAATCCCTTAGTTTTGCAAAAATGTTCTACAGTTCATTTTCTTCATTTTCAAGGGGAGAGGATAAAAATAGACAGTCTGCTAAAACAGATTTTATAATAAACTATTATTCTATAAAGTAATTGGAGAGATTATTAGAGATGATGATTACTTTGCGATTCTATCTAGAGAAATTATTATCAAGGCCTGTCAGCCTGCTTGATGGGACTGCATTTATATCTTTTTTGGGAAACATCCAGTGTAATGGCTGTTTCAAGTCCAGAGGAAGGCAGGCAGACCTGTGACTTGTTAGCCACAAAAGCCTGATTACCTTTTTAATTTGGACCAGACCACTGATGGTGTAAATTTACATGGCTCCAGTGATGCAAAGTTTCAGGAAGATTTGAAACAGTGCCAGTTCCTGTCCCTACATCCCAGTGGGGCTCTGCTTACATCCACTGAAGAAGTGGAGATTTACTTTAAAATATGCATGAAACATAATTTCCTGGAAATAGTTCCCTTTCACTTTGGGAATTATAAAAAAAATTTTTTTTTGTATCCAAAACCCTCAAAAGGGACAAGAAAACAGAAGAGGTGAATAAAAATTACTTAATTCAGTGATATTAGACATAGTGATAAAAGAAAATTTAAAAATGCTTGAGTGGAATTTATAAATAGATAAATCAAAGACAAACACATTGATTAAGGTATAGCTAACCCAGTAATCTGAAATTTCCTGGAGACTTAATGAGTTTGAAGCCACTAATGCTGCACCAAGCACAGGGGATATAATCAGAATCAGAACCGACACAGAGCTCAAAATCATTTGAATTGTCTCTTTCACTTACATTAGCTAGAAAAACAGTAAACAGACAATGGCAAATAAGAAGTACAGTCAGGCAACATCAACAGGGAGCAGCCAAGGCTGGGTCATACAGTACACTGAGAAGAGATCTTGACCTTTGGAATTGAAATATAGGCATTTTAAGCTCCAGTGGAATGTATCAAAATGGCCTTTTTCAACTTAAATGCATAAAAGGTCAAGGGGAGGTCATATTTGGCTTTGGGTTCATCAGCACAGAGCATATCCAGCTCTTTCTTTATTCATTCTCATTTTTAAAAAAGGGTTTTCAAACCTCTCTGGCATGGCATAAATATTCATTCTCCAGGGCCAGATTTTCAGTTGGTGTAAAACAGGATAACCACATTGAAATAACGAACTTTTGCCAATTTATACCATCTCAGAATCTGGCCATCCTGTTCACATTCTTTTAAGATACAGAAATGGCAATTTTGAAACTTTTCCTGGAGCAAATGCTTCCAACAATAATGATGCATGTTGAAATTTGAGACTTTGACATTTAAATTGTCTGGGGTTTTCTTTGAAAGGCATGGCAGGAGGCATCCTCCAGAAGAGCCAAGGAGAGAGTAAATACTGCAACAATCTACTTTACTGCTTCTCTATGCGTTCGCCCTTCAATAGCAGATTTATGTCTTCTTCAATATTCCCGCAATTCCCTTCAGATGGGAAAGAACTTTTCTGTTCCCTTATAAATTGCTTTGAAGACAAAAACCCAGAAGGGCCACTCACAAATGGCACTGGCACGTGAGCACAGCGAGGAGAGACCCAGCAGATGCAGCAGGACTGTGCATCCATCGCAGGGCTCCATCCTCGTTCTCCCAGCAAACCAATTAATACCCAGAAACTGGGTGAACGTGGGGGGATCACCCAAAGTCAAACGAGTGCCCATCTTAAAGAAACAAGCAAATAGTTACCTAATTTGAGTATCAGTCTGCTTCCTAAAGGAGGCATTTCACATCCTACTCTCTCAGTGCACTAAGATAATTTCTAATGTATTGGCAAAGAAAACTTGCCTCTCATTTTTAGGATAGAGGATCCATTCGAAGAAATAAAATAGTATCAAACTTCTGCATCCCTGAATAATTATTTTTATCCTGAAATGGATAATAAATAAGTGTTTCTCTATTTGCATTCTGAAGAGTTCAGATGACATTATTCAACAATTTTCAGAGGCTCTTGGGAAAACATGGCCCACCCCAGGCGGCATTGGTTTTCATGTGGCATTTCTTAGTCATTATCCAATTTCACTTCTGTCCCTCAGCATGCAGGAGAATCAACACAAAACAGTCAATATTGCTCCATATTGAGCGTCAATTCCAAGGAAGAGAATCTCATTTTATATTTTATTTGTCTGTAATATGCTTATCCTTAAATGAACATTTTAGACACAGATTCCAAATTATGCATTCATTGGAAAGATTAACTCTGATTAACAAATTCATGCTAAACAACTGTGTTTAATTGGATTTTTGTAAGTAGCTAAATGTGAATGCTTCTCAGTTCTTCTATGTGGAAAACAAAACAAAAACTAATTTTAAAATATTTAATGAGGAACAATCTTTGTGTTGCTGACCTATCTTCACTGGTGATGAACCCTTCCTCCCTGCATTCCCCTGCATGCAAAGTTCCCCTAATCTAGTCCTAATAATGGTTAAAGTTATCTGTCTAATCAAACTAATTAGCACTGGTGAACAGAGACATAATCATAATAGAAAGCAAATGCCAGTTTTACAAAATGAAAACGCCATATGTGCAGTAATTAGCGAACCACACGCACTTTTTATAAATCATATTTATTAGTTCGTAAACAAATCAAATCCTAAATGAAATGAACGTTACCATTACCAAACACCAGTGAATAAACAGATACAATGACTGGCCCTGCTGGGTGTGTTGTACAAGGGGCTGGGGAAGGGCACCCTCCTCCTCTCTAAGGTCCCTTGGAGGTGTTTATGGCTTTTTACAGAGGACTGTGTCCTCTTCTTTAAGTCACAGCATGGATGTTTTAGCTGACCTAGGAAAGCTACATTTTGGTCATATGGGCTATTCTTGACTGGAGACCAGATGGCCATAAATTAGGATATTCAGGCTACATCCATGATGAAAAATGTAGTACTAATAAGTACTCTAATAATGTCCCACAGCAGACCTGGTTTCACCAGAAATTTAATGTGGATTTTGTAACTTTGAATGAATGAGGATATAGTATAAACTATATTTAATGGCAACACCCAGCCTGCAGAGGCACACTTTCAGCTGCCTTCAGACTCAATACACAAAGGGCCCTTTTAGACCCCAGACAGAGAGCTTAAATACAAATAACTGGAGAGACAACACAGCCCAGACAGTGTTGGAAGCTCGGCCTGAACAATCTGACTCAAAAAGCACAGGAAGACTTACTTAAAATTAAGAAGGTTTCTAATAAATACCACATATCATTATGTATCCAATCACAATTATCACAGTTTCCCTCTCCCATCGGGAATACTGGCAGCAGAAAAAATTATGAACACATATATTTTTGGAGGTTCAAAAACTACTTAATTCCTCTAACTGTTAAAATAGTCTAATGCTTGAGACCTCTTCTTTACATTAAGTGCTCTTCAGTTAATTAGGTCCTGGATATTTCCAAGTTTTGGGAAGAAACCATCTTTCCTTTCTATAATTTGGCTGAAAACACTGCAGAACCTGGTCTTTTGGGTTCTTGAGCCGTTTTGCTCTTGACAAAAGGAAGCCTTTAGCTCCCACAACTTCTGCAGATCAGATCAGATCAGGAATGTTCCTATGTCTGCAGATACCCAGACTTGAGTCTGAGCTTAGTTGCATCCTCCTTTCCAAGGTGATCCTATAATATGGTGAAGCAATGTTCAGGAATTGGCTGTGCACATTCTGCTCTGAGGTCATGGCACAATATGTTCTCAAATCCTCACCTTTTGAGGTGAGAACACAGTGGGAACTTGGGAAGCAGAAGTACAAACCAAGTTTTCTGTCAGTGGCAAGCCACACTATTCCCTTTGGTGCTCATTCTGGAAACATTAATTAGAGTGGGTATTTAATGTGACTCTCCTGTAGTTTGTACACGAAGAGCTCAAACTAATCTCACCCCGCCCCAGCAATTCCAATGTACTCAGTTACAATGTCTGAAACATTAACAGTGAATTAATTATAATTGTGCAGTGGCGCCTGGCCACTTTGCTTTCTGTCTAGTTTATCTTTATTTTAGACTAAAGAAAACAACAATGAAAGAACAAACACGCAATAAAATCTGTGCAGGAGATAGAAAGCAGAGTATCCCTGTCTTGGTTCCCCTCTTGGCCATACCCCCCATCTGGGCAGGAGTCATAGTTCCTACATTTAAAAGTGCAATGCAGAGACAGCAGACCCAAAGCTGCAAGCATGCTGTGCATTTAAATTTGATCCTTTTTTTTTGTTTGTTTATTTTCCTGTACTTCTTTGGATTGGACAGGAAGTTTAAGCATTGCAATAAAGAAACAAAGGCCATTTTCACTGTATATTTGGGCTGGCCAAGAATAAGAGGCAAGACCAATATTGTGAAAAACCTGAGCAGGGAGGCTTTTTGCACACAGCAGCTGAAATTAATCCATGCAATCATCTGAATAGTTCTGGATTTTTCAAAACACAGTCTCACCAACCACATGTGGTCCAAAATAGTCACCCAAGATTATACAAAAAACCCATGAAATTGCCTTTGAAATTATTATCTTTTGAAATAATAGTAACACAACAGCTTTCCCCCTTTAGTTTCTGCCTTCTGAGCTCCTTGGGGGCTTTTATTTATTCACACTTCCAAGCAAAGCCTTTCATGAAATCTCTTGTTTCCAAGATCTGGAGTTCTAGAACCTCTCCCCAAGCTCCATTAGGATAAAAATCACAAAAGGTTGATGACTGCAAAGTGCAGGGACACCTCCCAGCTCAGGTTGACTCCAATGGTTGGCAGCAAAGCCATACTAACAGCCTGAAGGGCCTCCTACATCTTAGCAAGAGGGGCCAGTTTTACACTCTGATACCAGCAGGACCTAAGGATAATCCTAGCTCTGTGGGAAGAACTCACTTAAAAAAAATAAAAAAATTCTCCCTTAGATAGGGTGAGTTGAGTCTGTCATGAGGAGTAACAGAAGGGGAAGGGAGGAAATACCTCTGACATGGAGTTAAAAGGAGGTGTGGGGAACCTCTATGAAGGATGCAGAAACAAAGTCATTCATAGGAACACCCCCGGGCTGCAGCCTGTCAAGCCCCTCCCCAGCACTCAAATGCTATCAGCCCTCTATTACACTGCTTCAGGAGAGCAATTTTGGCCTCATCACTGTGCAGAAGGCCTAAAGCAGCTTGAACTCCTGCTGGAAGTGCAATATCACAAAATATGACAGGACACCCAGCCAGTACTGTGGTGGCTCAGCAGGACCAGTCCTGTTCCTGATGAAGTCCAGTGGGGATTTTTTGGTGAGTAAAGGGAGCTGGCACAGGGGAGATACTTGACTCTGCTACAGCCTGATGAGTGACCACAAGAGGCACTGAAAAGACTCTTGTAAATTTAAATAGACATTAACTCTTGGATTAGCTAAATGGGGTTCATGGCTGCTTCACATTAAAGCTGGTAGATATCAGTGATCTGACCCCAGCATTGTAAACAACAAGACAGAGCTTTAATTTGCTTATTCTTTGAAGACTGGCCTTTTAGCATCCTAATAGAGCAGAAGACTAATCTACACAGGATAAACTACAGTATGTTTTAATTATACTCCATGGTTAAACACTCCTTACTGTAGGAGGACAAAGACCAAAAAGATTAGTCCATGCTAAATATTTCTCTTAAGTGATGTTGTTTTCCCCTCCTAATTTGGTTTTCTTACAACAAACTTCACCTTCACAATTATTCCCTTGATTACTGTTAGAGTGCCAACATAATTTAGTATCTGGGGCTGGTACACAGAGCCTGGCAAAAACCTGACTCAAGCAAGTTTTGCTGCAGATTGGAGATTCGGCTTACTGCGCAGAAAGCAGTTTTCTATATGAAAACTATTAAACTATATGAAGAGTAATTAAAAGCATCAATTAAGGATGTGAAATACAAATAATTTTATATTAGCCAGAAAACTTATTCTGACATACTAAAATGGGTGCTTAAAAGAAACTGCAGTGTGGGCTGCCACTTATTCAGAGCTCTAAGATACTGCCAAGTTGTGTCTAAATGTATCATTTGATGCAGTATTTATAGGAAATAATTTATTCTTACAATTTAAATTAGCGTAATACACTGTCACTATGTTCATTTGTATGGAGATACCCAGAAGTGCCACTGCTATGCTGGCAGTTATTTTTAATTCTGCAAACAACCTTGTCTTTCTATGCATGGAAAGACACAACCTGACATTTTCTATTCTCCAGCTTACCCATGCCAGAGAAAAAGGGCAACAGTGCTGTGAGTTGCCCCCATACTTTGTCACATTTTCCTGAAATAATTCATTTTCACTAGGAAATAGTAACCACAACTATATTTAACATCTCCATGGCAGAAATTTCTTGGTTTATATATTGTTGTTTAGCTTTTTCCTCTGAAAAATCACTGTGGAAGGTTGGATTCCTTCCTTTCAGCAGAGCTATGTTCAAAGAACGTCAGAGGCACTTTGCACTGGTCTTTGGCAGAATGCAGCAAAGTAGTTACCCATCATCTGGCATGCAACTGTTTAAGAAGGTTATAAATTAGATTTTTATGGAAAACAAGGGTTAGAACAAATTTTGGTTAAGATAACCTTGCTATTACTTGCTGCTGTTCTCTAAGATCTGGTTCTGCAAGCCAAGGTGTTACCTATTCATCATATTGCCAGCACCAACACAATCCTAGGGCGAATGATGCACAAAAGAAAATTCTGGATCATTTCATTCCAAAACAAGAGTAACCTCTCAGCATGTGTGTACAGCATTGGGAGACAAAGAGCTGCTGTTGGAAAGAGCAGGACACCAGTTGTGTTCTGGCACTCACCCCTTGCTAAGGTTCTACTGAACAAAATAAGTTGTCTTTGAAAACAAAAAACCCCACTAAAGCAGAGAATCTGTGAAAACAAAGAATCCATTATGACAACGAAGTAGAAGAATTTTTTTTTTCTTTGTGACACCCTCCATCTGCACCAAAAGACAAAACAGCAATAGCCCAAACACACCAAAAGAGGAAGATCACAATACAAAAAAAATGGGTGCACTGAAGGATTGGTCATGCAACATATGGCATCACATCCATGGCTGGTTTAAGGATTTATGATCAACCCATGCAGAAAAGCTTTCCTTAAACTTATTAAGAGTTGGTGTGTCTCCAGGTAAGCTTTTTGGGGTCTTATGAACTAAGAAATTACTCAAGGAAGGAACATGTATGAAGTATTCCCTAATCTTCATGAGGGGGAACAAATGCTGGGGACTGCATACCTCACCTCTGGTTGTTTAATAACAGAGAAAAAATGAAAAAGAAGCAGTAACGTCTCTGCTTTTTAAGATAAATGCACAACTTTTCAAGTGCAAGGTTACACACAGACCTGTGGTCCAATCTGCACTTTCAGATGAGTTACAGCAAACACGTGGTGACCAGCCAGTTGGAGAGTTTCAATTCAAATATACTGCAACCTGCTTCTTTACAGCTCACTTTCCCCCTGCCCCTGCATGTACTGGTGGGCACCTACTTATTCCTCATTTTTACCACATGAACATGCTTGCTTTGAAAAGCCTTTTTCTCATGTGTTGAGTTTAACTTTTCACAACACTTGCTGTAGCTGTGTACCAAGATGTTGTAAGAAAATGGAGCTATAAAAAGGATGAAATCCCTTTGTCAGCTCATCAAAGGAACAATCCAAATTATGAACCCAAACCCTAGCCTACCTTAACTCATGGTAGCAGCAGGCAAACTCTCTATCTACTTCTACTGCAAATCACAATCAATTGTATTAAAACATATTTTAAAAGCACACATGCTGGATCACCTGAAGAATAGCAGTCCCAGCTCATTTGTATTTTTGAGCAAGATTTGATGGTACATCTTTCATCCAGAGAAGTAATATGTCAACCCAATCTGCCACCTAATCCCTAAGAGTCTCATTTTGATTGTACAAAAATAATTTAGGGAACCTAACAGTTTAAAACTGTCTTTTCTGGTGCCTAAGTGCTTCATTTTAATAGATATTAGCTGTTAAAGATACTCATTTTAACAATGACATTTACAGCTTTAACCAGTCTATCATTGAGCACAGTGCATCACTTAGCAGGATAGCACTGTTTAAAAAATAATCTACTTGCTTTAATGTATATTGGAGTGTATTAGTTGATATTGAATTAGGTCATTTTAACCCTTCAGCATTTTTCAGGAGCACAAATACATTTCAGACCCTTTTAGTTCAAAATTGCACTAAAAGATACTTCCACACAATCAAATTATTCACTTCCATCTCCCCTTCCATTTAAATTCCTTTCCATTAATTCCTTTCAATTAATTAAGCCTCACAACATCTTTGCAAAGTGTTTAAGAGCTACCCTTGCCCAGTTTGAAGTTGCAGGCCATATCCATTTGAGATGGATGGAATGACTCCCTCTGCTTTGAAGCAGGCCAAAGAGCTGGGCTTTTTCACATCACAGAGAAGACTCCCATCAATTTCTCAGGGACTGGGTTGAGACATAGATGGCTGAACCGAAGCCACACACTGCCACATGACATCATAAACCTTCTGAGAGATCACAGATGTACAGATTCCTGTGTATCTGTAACCACAGCCCTGCCATCCTTTTGAAACAAAATCATGGGACGGCGGATGATGAAGAAAACGTCAACAGGCTGTATAAACATGCAGTGGAAATCTAAGAAGCTGATTCCTCCTTTGTTGCTAAAGGCAGAAGGACTGCCATGTTAGATCAAACAGCAAATCCAATTAACACAGTATCCTCTCTCTCATGGTGGCCAGCTCTTAGGAAATGATACCAGAATTATGTTATGCCATCTCAGTTCCTTAAAACCAAAATTTCAAACGTCTTTCTGAGCCAGACCTTAAATCCATGTCAAGTATTTTTATTTGACTTTGTACTGTTTGGGCCTATCTCCATTCCTGCTCAAAATGGAGGGTTAGAATATGAAATGAGGGAATGGGTCCCTGAATGAGACAGAGTCTTGGCCCTACAGGAAACTTACAGGAGGTCAGCTCCTGACTCTATAGCATCCATAGGGATAGTCACTGTGTCTCTGGGAGACACTGATGGTGATGTCTGGAGAGGCTACCTGGAACAGAGGCTAGACAGTGCTAAAGGAATAAAGTAAATAGTTATTAAAAGGCCTTCAAAGGAGAAATCGTGGGCAGTACAAGAGCCCAAACGTGGCTCCACCCAAGATGGACCCAGAATCACAAGTTTTCACATTTTTATTTTGGTCCATTTACATATTGGGGTCAATTGTCCAATTACAGCTTCAGGTTATGAAGTCCCATCCTCCCAGATTGCTCTCCTCAATTTGCTGTGGTTTATGCTTTTTGGGCCTGAAGCTAAAATGGTGTCCTTGTTTTTTGGGCTGGAAAAGGATTGTTTTGTCTGACTGAACTGCGAGGAGAACTTGCTAACACGTTATGTGACGTTCAGAGTTGCATATTAAGGCAGTAAAGAATCTGATAAATATGAAAGCTAAAACTTAAAGCTTCAATGGAAGGTGTGACGCTCCTGTGCAAGGCCTCTCCATTGCCCACTGAATTCTTGCAGGCAGTGGAGCTGCTGCCATCCCCAGGGCAGAGGTCCAGCCCCATGGGACACTCTGGGGAAGCCTGTGGAGGCCAGGATGTTTGTTCCAGCACAACAGCCCAAAGCCACCCCCCCAGGGACACAGGCTGCCATCCAGCTGCTGACTGGAGGCATCTCACACGACATTTGCAGGCCCTGTGGGGCAGCCAGGTGCCAGCAGTGTGCCCACAGGGGCGTGAGTGGAACAAGGGAGGGCAGGATGCAGGGCCACGCGTGCTCCGGCTCGTGTCCTTTTGGGATGGGTGAGGAAAACCACCGAGTGCCCCTGAAACACCGCCCTGCCACTAATTTATGCAGTGGAATAAATATTTTCTCCTCTGTTTTCTCTCTCTCTGCTTAATAATTTGGAAAATTCTCCTTGCTTTCCCAGCTGCTGCTGAGCAATAACTAGCTATTTTTAGAGAGCTAATCACTGCGACTCCACAATATTTCTTCTGAGTAGTAAAAACTCATTTGCCCTTGCTTAATCTAACGCAGTTTGCTGTGTAGATATTGTCAGGGCTCCCATTTTCCAGTGAGCATTACTTTGACCATATTGCCATTGAATTTCTCTGCCATTTTAGTTTTCCAGTAATGGGAGTGCCCCAGGCATTAGGTAAGGGAATATTCTTCCACAGCTTCTTGTGGCTATTTTATATTTGACTCTCTTGCTATATATCTTGCTATACATTCTACAGATTTTAATGGCTGTGATGTTCAGATTTCACTTCATTGCTTGGGATAAAGAAGCTCTCTGGATAGCGGATGTTCTGTGTGCATGTCAAGTTTGACAAAGATGCCTAAAATTTTTTAACATCACATGCCACATCTAAAAACGTTATGAGGAACACAGCATAAAAACAGTGGTTTAAATACAGGTGCCCAAAAACTATTAGATGAATAGTTAAAACCAGACTTGTATCGTTCTGTGTAGTACATTGCATTTCTTCAGAGGTTATCACACCTTTGCAGAAGAGCAGCAGACCACAGAGCTATTATTCCTTAGTAACTAGAGGTTAATAAAGCCATTTTTCAGATACAGAATTAAAGAGAGATTAAACAGAGATCTTCTTATCCTGAAAATGATGTTACAGTATGTACAAAATTCATGTTTGTCATATGGCTACAACAACACGTGAAAAGATACTTTATCAGGCCCAGCTCAGGAAAAAATGCCCTGTTATAAAAGTACTTCTATCATTTGATAAGTCATCTCTGCTTTCCTGAATAGCAACAGATTTAAGTGTCTGATGCAGTCTCCTGAATTAGAAGTTCTAATACTAATTAAGTTTAATTTATTTGGTCTAGGACTACCTGAAGCAAGATACTGATGCATCTGCACACAGCAAATGACAGTTTGAGCATCTGCAGAATAAAATGCTGGCCAGCTGAAGGGATACAATTAAGAAAAAATAACTTGGAGTTACATTTTCCTTCAGCATGCCATGCAAAACTAAACAGGAAATGGGTTTAGATTTCCACCAGAGAGCTGAGTATAGTACCAGCTAACACATCCAATAGTATTCACAGGGTTTTAACAAGCTTAGAGCTCTCTGCAAGATAGGCTGGACAGCCATGGATGGGGCTGGATAAAAGAGGGAGGCAGTGTCCTCCCATGGAATGCTGAAGAGTTGCTTATAGGAGCTACAGTTCTCTTTGTGAACAGGAATAAATGACTTGAGTGGGTCATGTAGGACAACAACAAAACTGTGGACAAAAGAATATGCTAACAACTGGAAAACTTAAACACTCTATGCAATGTGGTATCCTAAAGCTCCATGCATGTGTCTTTGTGAAAATGTCACGTATTTAGTTCGGATGAATGTATAAAAAATGTATTGGGGAAATAGAACTGTGTGTTAGTTATAAGTTGTTTGTACAACCAAAAATAGCATGTGATAAAGAAATGTCTGGGACATCAGTCCAGGTGTATCAAACCATTGACAGATTTCCAGCTTTTGGGGTAATGATTTTGCAAAGGCTTGTTTTAGATACAGGGTGTGGTGCTGGGTTGTTGTCCTAAGGGGCTGATATCAGACACTATGCTCTGAATGTCCCTGTACTTCATCAGGGCAAGGTGCTAAAAACAAAACACATCCAAGACTGACATCTCAGAGGGTTTCTGAAGTGTTTGCATTCAGGCCATGCAATTTCCACCCGTGTGTGGGAGGGAATGTCCAGCGTGCACAGCTGACTAAATGACACCCTCTTGACAGCCTGTAACATGTCACAGAGCAGGAGACTTCAGGTTAATATGAGGCTGTGCAACTTCTTTTGTTTCACATCTGGGTTTTTGCAAAAGAAAGAAAAGCAAAAGAGCTGACAACTGACCACAAGGGGTGTCCATATATCTCTGCTAATGGAGCAGCATGGGGACAGGCCATTTCATCCATCTAGCCAGCAAGCTTGAAATCTCAGCCTCACTGACAGAGATTTGAGGTCAGTCACTCTGCTGGGTTTCTTCTCATCCCTTGCCTACTTAGGTAACAAGACATTACACAAAAATTCCCCAAACTGATTATTTTTTGATGAATAGAATGAACAAAAGCAATCTGTGTGATTCTCTCCCAAAAATTAACTAATGAATTAGTGATCTCCTTTCATGGGGATTTCTTGCACAGGAAGCAAGAGTCTCTTGAGTCACCTGGCTATAGGAATGATTCTCACTCTTGCTTGGACCACTCTCTACCAAAACCACACCAAAGCTCTTTCCTTTTGCATTATCTGACAGTGGAACCAGGACTGCCTCCCAGCACAGTCCTTCAAATGAGAAACTTCTTTGTTCTGGGACCTTGTAACAGAAGTTCCATATTCAGAAGCCAGGCCTCTGTGAATCTGCAGCTCGAATTTCCAAATTCCTCAATATTAGCACACAGAGCCCTGTTGATTTGTGCCCCTCCAATTATGACACCAAGGTTGCTAATGCAGTCATTCCTGTAGAACTCACACCCAATTAGCCAAGAGAACAGATGTGCTGCTCCAAAAATTTGCATTCCCCATTTCCACCTGTGAGAATAATGCCATCAGCTCACCCATTAATCGTGGAGATTTGAGCTTGAACTCCAGACCCAAGTCTTTTTACAAGAGCTATGTTTAACCAATCAGCAATGCACGCTGCAAAAATGCAACTAAACAGGAGGTGGAGAAAGCATCTGTCTCTGATGCACGTCATTGTGATGCTTTATGTCAGTTTGCATCAGTCAAGCTTGCAGTTCAACTCTGTTTTGGGGGGTTTTTTACCTGCATCAAAAGTTTTGTCATTTTTCTGTGATTTAGGTAAAGGTAGGTTAGGTAATAAAATTCTGTGGGCTGGCAAGCACTGAAGCAAACCTCAGCTTTTAGCTTTGTGTTCCCAGATGCCTACGTTTCCAGTGGGTAGTCTGTCATATGTCTAAAGAAAATGAATGCTAATGAAATAGAAAGTGGAGAAAAGCTGCTATAATGGTAGAAAGTTTCTCAGCTAATAGATCAGGTTCTGATAGAAGCAATTGATTAAGGTTTCCCAGAGCCTTAAAAAATAATTACTTAAATATTTAAGTAATACTCAGTCCTCCACTCTTTTGAGCAAAGAGTGGAGAACTGAGGGTGGAAAGCGTGCATCCATTTGCAAGTCTGCTGCAGAAAGGATCTTCTGGAGGCTACCTAATGCACAGTCTCACTGCCCTGTGAGTTCCAGGAGAAAACTCTTCCTCTATTCCCTAGCTCAGAAACCAGCTTGCTGCTGAGACACGCTTCTGTATTACGTTAGGGACAGAGTAATGGATTTTGAACTATGTCACTTCAATGGAAATCCTTCCTTCCCCTCAGCTGGAAGGCAAAAGTATTATGTCTGCTTCAGCCCAGAACTGTCATCACATGGGAACTGACCCCACACTTTTCAGAAAATTCATAGATTCCATCAGCTTTTTTTCCTAAAATGTCACATTCTTCCACTCTTAAACATTTCACTAAATGCAGGAGCCACAGGGGGCAATACATTGGCCTTGGCAAAGCCAAGATGGGATTAAAGCCCTAGAGCCCATTAAAAATCAACACAACTCTTTCCATTACACTAAGGGGATGGCAATGGGGAGGGAAAATTGCAGCTATTTTGCCAATGCTTTTCCTAATGTTTTTTTTTTAATTGAAAACTTGAAAATCTGACTCATTTTCATAACTGACATACACATGAGCATATGGTTAAAAGACAGTCAACTTTCCAATCAACCCTGCAGGTCTCCAGAGGTCTGCCACCTTCAGCCAGTAGTTTTTGGAGGATGATGTTTCATTAGTGGATCAAATCCAGACTTGAACTTGAATCCAGCTGGCACACACAAGGCCCTCAAGCTGACAAGCTGTTCCTTGGAGCGTTAGCAATTCTCTCCTCTCCTGCCCTAGCTTTAAAGCCAACCATTGGCAGCATGATGGACTGTTTCACCATGGGATTTCACAATGCTATAACACCCACGTTTCTGAATAGGAGGGCATGGAGCTCCAGGGAATTCTGCACCAAAACCCAGCCTGAGCAGTTATTGATAAGCATTTTCACAAGTGAGTCAGGCCCCGTTATACTCTGGGAGCAGGAAGCTCAGATGTGCTGCCCTTTCTTTCCTCCCCCATCTCGCTTGGGGCCTGGCTGAATCCCTCTCCCTTCCTCTGCAAATGCCAGCTCTGACTCTTTTCTCAGCTCCTTGACCAGTTTCATTCTGAAAAATCACTGTGATCTGGTGCCAAAGTTCACATGCAGATACTGCCCCAGGTTGCTAATAGCTGTAAACCTTCCTCCCCTCTCACAGCCTGCTCTGGTGTTCATTTATGACTAGGCAGATTGTATCACAGAATAAGCTGAGTTGGAAGGGACCCACAAGGATCATGGAGTCCAACTGCTGTCCCTGCACAGAACCATCCCCAGGAGTCACACCATGTGCCTGAGTGAATTGTCCAAACACTTCTTGAGCTCTGTCAGGCTGGTGCTGTGACCAATTCCCTGGGGAGTCTGTTCCAGTGCCAAACCACCCTCTGGGGGAAGAATCTTTATGTTCAGGAGAGAGATTGGTCTTACTTCATTGCTTGTGAAGTTCCATACCACTCACTATCTTCAGTGAAGAATAAAATAGACTGAAGAAAAAAAATAATCTATTTTTTCCACATATTTGGTTTACAAACCACAGAAGTCCTTGCTTTTAAGTACAACAATATATAAATTGTGATGGCCTGTCCTCAAGGTGACACACTGTGTGTTCATCAATCACAAAGAGCTTATTCTAACAGAAAGTGACCCCTTGAATGCTTGCAGGGTTTTTTGCCTTAAAATGATGGCACTTCCTGCACTCTGATAACTAAAATGCTGGACTAGAACTGAGATTCAGTTTCTGGTGATAATTGTCCAGTGCCAACTGCCTTCACACTCAAAAAGCAATTCACACAAACACTGGCTTGCCCACTGGTAGTGAAGAAGCATTTCATGAACTTTGAAAGCAAAGACAAGAGCTTCACAGTTTCAGTCTGGGTTCAAAATTTATGATGTTTTCTGTGCATCACAGTGCAAGGGTGTGTAAGCCAGTCTTAATGGAAAAGCTTTGGTGGCATTCTAGTTAGCTTTGATTTAAAGCTTAATTTAGGCCCTGAAAAGGGTTAGTGCATCTTTACAGCCATCTTGTAATTCTCCAAGAGTTCTGCCATGAAGTTAGCCAAGCCCACATTTCAACACGGCAGGGTCACTTTCAGATCAAAGAGGTACTCAGACAACTACCAAAACCCACTGAGAAAAGCCTTACACCTTGTCCAAAAACCTACCAAAAAGGAGGTAGGTCATTCACGTAACTCTTCAAGTGCATTCAAAGGAGGGGTAATGAAATAACATATGTCGTATATACATACATATATATAGTCAGTCATGATGTGAAATGAAAACCAAAATTCCAGGTTGGAAGTGGATCTAACTAAATATTTAAAACTCAATATTAGAGCTGAGAGAATAATTGGCAGCAAATAATTCACCCATGAATTTAGCTTTTTTTCCAGCTTGTGGAGTGTCTGCATACAGATTGCCATTTCCTCAGATTTGATCATTACTTTAAATGAGTCTCAGTTTTATAGTGTAATTCTTTCCCTGCGTAGGTCGATGGAGAGGAGTCTCCAGTGCTCTCCTGACACTTTGCATCTGAAGCCTGATCTGCAGATGCATTGCTCTGACCCACAGTGTCCTGTTTGAAAATCTGAGCGTGCCAGTGCAGCACCTCCTTTTTACAGGCAGTGGTGTGGGTGAAAGCTGACCACTGAAGTACCAGGAAAAAGCAAATAATAAGCAGAAAGTATGGCAGAAAGGTGCTCACTTTTAAATATTATCAGATCCTCAGCACTGACAGAAAGGGCTGAAGAAGGCTTTCTGCCTCTCCTCAGTATAAGCACCTCCAATAACAGCTCTTAGTTCAAGGTAGAAGATATAGTTTACTGGAATCAATACCAAACCCCAAGTATTCCTGCAGCTGGGATGGAAGAAGTCCATGCACCAGTGCAGGCTGGGGGCCAAAGGGATAGAAATGAATACACTTTTCAGAAAAATTAGCTGGAGGGCTGGTGAACAGCCTGCAGAGAGGAGTGAGCAGTGTCCCTTCAGCTAACACAGCTGGTGGCCACAGGGCTGCACTTTTAGCCAGCTCTGCACTGGCCTGTGTCTGCAGGGGTGTAGCCAGCAGGACCAGGGAGGTGATGACTGCACTCTGTCAGCACTGTCAAGGCTGTACCTGGAGTCTGGTGCCCAGTCCTGGGCTCCACTGCACCAAAAATAAAGACCCTGACTTATTGGAGCAAGTAAAGCAGAGGCCACCAGGATGACTGGGGAGCTGGGAAAACATAAGGTAAGGAGCAGCTGAAGCAATTTTGGGTTTGTTCGCTTCAAAGAAGAGAAAGTGAGACAGAGATGTTATTTCTCTACAGCAACCTAATGAGATGGTACAAAAAAATGGAGTCAGACTCCCCTTGGACCTGCACAGTGATGACACAAGGGGCTACAGACATGAGCTACAACTTGGGAAAACTCGACTGGGTGTTCGGAAAAGCTTTGTCACTGTCAAGGTGGAAACCACAGGAGCAGGAGGTGCAGAGGCTCTGGGGAGTGTCTGTCCTTGGAGACAGTGAGAATCCCCCTGGACACGGCTCTGAAGAACCTGCTCTCACCAGACCTGCTCCACGTAGGAGGGCAGACTGTTCCACCTCTGGAGGACCCTTCCTACCTAAGCGCTTCTGTGACTCCCTGCTACTCCAATAAATATTTTTCCAGTCCTTGGAGCAAGTCCAAAATATTTTTACACTCCCGATCTACCTTTCTGTAAGAACGTAAAGATTTTTGTAGCGATTTCTGCCTATGAAGAGATTTGGAATATTAAAATCCACCCCTACAGAGATAGATTAGTGGCAAAATGAAGGTAACAAAACCAAAGCTGCAGAATTCCTTAATGGTCGGGCTCTCTGTGAGCCTATCTCAGCTCAGCACGACTGACTTGCGGTCACCCTGATTTACACCAGCAGAGAGCTCCACATTGAATCTTAAGGCTGCATAAATGAATGTGTTTCACAGTTAACATAACCTCATATATAGTGCAGCTGATTTAAAGACATCTAAAAAGTGCTGTCTTTCTCACTGTTGTACCTTGGTAGGAACCTATGTGCACCTCCTGTGATCTCTGACTCGCAATATTATAGTGTCTGACGTACAATTATTAGGTACTGAAATAAACCTCTGCTTTTAATGACTGAAAGCCATGCAAGAGGATGCTGGATTTGAAAGCCAGCAGAAAAGCCCTAGGCTGTTTGAGAATTCAGATTCAAATTATTTAGTTATCTCTAGTCCTCTTAGATATCTATAAATATCTACACTCCACAGGGTGCTCATGCAATTTCTGATGGTTTACCAGACTGAAGCCACCTGCTCAACTGTAGGTTAGAGTTGTAACTCCTTGATATCGATGAAAAGGCAAGGGACTTAGTTATGAAGGTCATTTTTCAACTGAACAGTTAACTGGAGGGCACCACAGAATGAGTTTAGCTCTCTTTTGTCTCACAAATTTTGCAATCAAATAACATAAACTTGAACAAAGCCATTAAGGAGACCTCTTTTTCCCGGATGCTAGGGAAAAAAATTAACTAACTTCATAAGGTAAAAAATTAGAACATTTTCATTAACATAAAATGTTCTTTTTAATTAGGATTTTGCAAGCTAAGTCTCCTAATGAATGAAGGAATGGAACTTCAAAATGATTTGAACTGCTTATTTTTTTTTTTCTTCTCACCGAGAAGAACAAATGTAACTTTTTGCGAAATATATTCAGTTTCTAATTGGAGAGTTTTTAATTAACTATTTCATGGCTGAGGTTTTCATCAGCCTATAAAAATGCATTGCTATGAGATGAATGCTCTCCTAAATAACCCTCAAGAGCTCTGAGTGTTTTAAGGACACAGTACAAACCATGCTGAGACACATGTGGTGGGCAGAGCTACAGGCAACTTACTGCTACAGAAAATCGGTCCAAGACACCTCCAGGGGATTCTTTTCCCTTTTTAAGGAAGCAATTACAGGGTACAGAGGCTAATGAATATAGGGATACATTTATTGGGGAGACCCATGGGCGCTGCTGTGGCATGGCTGCCTTGCCAGCAGCAGTGCTGGACCCACACTCTGGGAGGTGCCAAGAGAGGACAGAGAGCTTTTACAGGGATGTGAAGGAAGGCAGCAGCCACAGAGCCAACACATGCTGGCTGTGCCACACAATAGAGCCCTGCCTGGTGTCACATGAGCAGTGGTAACACGACAGACCAGGACCAACATAAAGCACATTAGCTTGGCTGAACACTTCACATCTGGACACAGCTGGTAGGGCCTGGCCAGAGCAGAGAAAGTGGGGAGGGTGCCATCAGAGTTGGTGCCCACCTCTCCAACACACAGCAAAGTCTCTGCACTGGAGCCAGGCTGAGCAGAGATTCTTTTCGTTGTGGCACAGCACTGCCCCAGCCCACCCTACAGGCACCAGAGAGGGACTCAGTGCCACCACCCACCACAGAGAGGGAGGGCAGCGCCTTCCCCAGCACTTCCAGCCCCAGAGATCTCAAACAAGTCTCTCTGTCCATGATACACCCATACCCAGCATTCTGATTCCCAAGGAAACACAAGCCAACACACAGTGATGGTAAAGCTCACCCTGAAATGGCAGCAGAAAAACAAACTGAGTCTTCAGTGAAAGGAAAGAAGCTGTCTAAAGCTGGCAGACTTGGTAGATCATGGTGCAATAGGCATGAGGTGCTGCTTTTGACCTACTGGTCTGGCCCCCTTGCTGTAGCAGCTTCAGCAACCTTTTACACGGGCTAATAGAACCACATTACTGCATGCTGTGCCAGAACAGGCTATAAAACCAGTTGCCAGACAGCATCATTAATCAGAGAAGTGCACTTGATCCACAGAGATAGGAAGCTTGAGCAGATGGACTAAGACAGAACATTGTGATAGAAAAGACAGGTCAAAGCAAAGTTGTGGGAAAGGGCCTGAATATTTGCAGAATTACTAAAATCTGGGGTTTTTTTCTAAAAGAAAACATTAGCAAGCAGCAAAAGAACAATGTGCAATCAATTATGAATGTAATGCATGGGTAGCTGCTTGCTACTGCTCACTGCTCATGGAATTCAGCCTGACTACACTCTGGTGTTTGTAACATTGTGGTTTTTTTCTATTCATTAAAATCTCCACAGCACCCCTCTAGCTCAAGATTTGGAGAAACCTGGGGCTTTAAGACTGGGATGATACTTCCATTAATGCCCATCAAAACAAAAATGAGGTCTGTTAATTCTTTTTGTTCTTAGGTGAGAAATGACCAGGTCTGTTTGCATAGAAACATACACTCGTGTTCAGCAAAGAGCTGTGAGTGTTGAGAAGGCAGTGACCCTTCCTAAATGAGTCATCCTGGGCTCAATATATGAGAGGGAGGGAAAAAACCCCAAAAGTATTTTAATAAACAGAGTATTGGAAAACAAAGGTATAGCGAAGGCAAAGGTTAAGATAAAACAGAGGTTTTGGTCAGATGTCCTAATCTATTTACACAGCAGGAGGCTTTCAACAAACTGTGTTGCAAGATTAGAAAAGAATTAGCACGTTCTGAAAACACACTTTGGCATTCAGGACCAGAGAGCAAACACCACACACATCATTTGTACCAAGCACCCAGCACTAAAAGCAAAATCTAGATGTTATTTGATGGCAGGGTGGTCACACACTAAAATAGGACAGAATAGAATAGTTCCAGTCAGAAGGGACCTAAAATGATCATCTGGTCCCACCATCCCTTTATAGCACAGTAAGATATGAAGCTGTGGGATGTGAAGGCCCATACAGGGTCTGTCTGAAACAGAAAAGACAGGTGTCTTAAGATTGTGTAAAAATCACTGAACAAGCACAGTGCAGCAGATATTAAAGAACATCAGAAGATGCTTTAACATATTGGAATGAGTTAAGGATATATTGCACATACTAATATTCACATGCACACATGTAAGAGTTCATTAGACAATTAGAAAATACATTAAATTTGGAAGATAAAGTCAGATCACATTCAGTGTTTGCAGATACAATCTATTTAACTTAAGAGTTCAGTCACTTAAATAAGTGACTGAAGATTCAGATCAGGAAGACAGTAATGCTGAGTGCAGTCCCAGAAAGAACAATCACTAGTTTCCTGCAGACTAGAAGACTAGGCAAATCCTAATGCTAGAATTAAATTTAGAAAAAAATTATCTGCAGGTATTTTTCAGAGGTTTTTTTTTTTGTTTTGTTTTTATATCCACTGTTTTACATTATCAGCTTCAGACTAGAAGCAAATGAGATATCATTCCATGTGAGGCACTGTGGATGTGATCATGTTACCTCAGATAAGACTTCTTTTTCTATTTGTCTCATGCCATCCTTGGGCCAGGGAGAGATACGCAAGACAGACTTGGGAGAGGTTTTGCCCCATTCTTTCTGCAACACAAAGATATGGATTTATGAACAGCTGACCTGAGGTGAGGACAATGTGCCCCACACATGCAGAACCTGGCAGCTCTGGGATGCTGGAAAGGCAGATGTAGGAAACACAGCACGAGTCTTACACCGTAGGTGCTACTGGGTGTCAGGGGGTATTTATCTTTTTTTTTTCTTTCACTCTGTCTTTTGTTTACTTCTGTGTGTATGCTGAAGGCTGGGTGCTTTTCAGAAAATACAAACCCCTCTTCCCAGAGAGCACACAACCCGTAGCACTGTGCAGCACAGTGCTGGCTGCAGAACCCTTTTTGTATTCCTTGTGCACTGGGCAGGGATTTTTTCATTTCATGCATCATCCATAACTTGCCGCAGCAATTCCAAAAATCTCTACCACGCTCACATGGATACGAATAATTTAAATTCACATTTTTGCTTTTGGAAATTTATCATCATAGAAGTCGGGCTCATAAAGCAACTGTATTTCCGAAATTTCTCACAGAATAATCAAGTGGTGGCACTGCCCAACTAAACAGCTCCAACTCATTGGTGTCATGCAGGCACTTAAAGCTATGACTCCATCTCACAAGGTCAGCTACTGACAGAAATCTGTCACCAGCATTAGTGTTCACTCCACTAGTTTTTCTTTGATCCTTCTTTATTAAGACTAATTTAATTAGCAATTAAAAAAAAAAAAGTACAGGTCTTTTCTCTGCCAATGGCCAATAGCAAATCTTTTGGACACGAAATGATGCTCTGGACATCTGCTGAAGAGTTGGCCTTGGGTGGGTTTTTCTCCTTAGACCCTGTTAGAGTCTTCTGCATTTTGGCCAAAGGACAAAATATTGCATTTCTTAAGCATAATTGTGAATACAGGTGTTTAATCCTCCCTGACGTCAGAGAAATTATTGGCTTTCAGAAAAAGCAAAGCAAATTATAACTCTGCCATAAGCAATGAGTCCAACGGTTTCTCAATTTTAAGTTAATCGGCCTTTGAGAACCAAACTTTTCCTACCACAGGACCATATCAAGGCTCCACACCTATCCCTGACCCTACAGCTGCCTCACAGCACAGGGGCTGTACAAGGAGAATTAGGTCTTGGTTTTGCACTATAAAATATTCCTTGTGACTAGGATGACTCCCTTTCTCATCACCTGTATCTGTATCCAATTTCAACTGAGTGCTTCCACACCCAACAGTGCTTACAGGAAAAAAAAGTGAGAATCCAGTAGAGAGAAGAAGGGAAGAAATGAATTGCAATGCCTTTCCTGTTGAGCTCACCCTTGGCAGGGGGCCTGCTTGGGATTCCAGCAGCTGGGCACGTGAGCTCCCCAAAAGATGCTAAAGAAATCTGCCCAAACAGTTAAAGCAATCTTGGGATTACACACAGATTGTTTAGGACAACCAGCCTAAATTTTTCATTCAAGCAACAAAGTCTCCATTGGAAACAAAAGAGATGCACTTCTAAGATTTTCAAGAAGACAGGCAACTTTTGTAGGATCTACCCAACTGAACACTTGATTTAAGTTTGAACACTGCTATTTCTTTCTTCAATTCTTGAATGAAAAAAAATCTGATGTTTTTCCTGATACCAGCCTGCTGATGGAAGTGGTGGGGTATCCTTGGGTACAATTCCAGCTGCCACGTGGTGTGCCCCAAAGGGATTTGTCACAAAGCACACTGCAGGCCCTGCCAGCCAGGCACCAAGGCTGCCTGCTGCCTCAAGGAGTTTTATCTAAAAATAGAAGCCGCTTAAGAAAAATGACCACCTCTTTAGAAGAACAGTCAGTTTCTCTCTGAATCAATTTAAGCCCGGGCACATCAATGAGATACAGCTTGACCTAAAGAGCTCCACAGAAATCAAGACCTAAGGTAAAGGTGTGCCAGTAATATGGAAGAAGATAAGGAGGCTATGGGCCTGATCCAAAGGCCACTAGGTCAGTGGCAAGCTTTAATGTTGATGTAAATGGGCTTTGGAACAGGTCACGCTAGAGAAAAGAGCACTCCTTATTGTAAAAATAAGCAGCCATTAGATATGGACTGAAGTTACAGGAAATTCTTTGCAGACAAAACTTCCCTCCAGTTTTCTCACCATCTCAGCAAAGCATTGGGCCATTTGGCTCCATAAATGAGCAGCAGCCAGGTTGCCCCCTTATCCCCGTGAGCACGCAGGGGCCAGAAGCACATTGGTTCTGTTTGCCCAAGCTGTCTCTGCAGCTAGAACATGGTTGCACACGGGTCCAGCTGGGTTTGCTGCATGTTTAGGTGCTTCATCAGCACAGCTGGGCACCCGGTCAGCAGCACTGCCCACCTGAATTGCTGCACACATCCAGTTTGCATGAGCCACTGCAGGAATCCATTCCCCACTCACAGCAAGCTGTGATGGCTTGAATAACGAGAGAGGAGCTAGGCAGTGGTAGAAAATACTAAACTTTCAGCCACCCCACCCCTCAGCTGCAGTTTGCCTGTGGGTGCAAAGTCATTTTTGACTTAGGTATAATCCTCACTAAGTGGGAATGCAAATGTTTGGTGATGGGCAAAGAACACGCCCGTAATTCTCACCCTCTCTGGCCTGTGCTGAATATTCCTCACAGAAGCTGTTAAACTGATAAGGTTATTCACTGACAAGATATGAAAGAGCAAATGCTCTGTAATTGAATACCATATGCCTCACCACAAATAAAAAATAACACAGTTCTCTCAGAGATAAAATAAAGGATGTAGTAAGAGAGTACTGTTAAACTGTGCTAAAACAATGAGGAGAGAGGGAATATGCAACTCACCCTGCTGGCTGCAATATAATTGGCTCATTAGGGAGAAGTGCACACATGGACACATGAAGGGAACAGGAGATCACAAAACTCTGCCCCACAGACCAGCGTGGATTTTGGGCACAGCTCACTGACAGCGCTGCCGAAATGAGGAGGCTGATGATGGGACAGAAAGCACTGGAGAGCCTTGGAAATGAGAGCACATAGCTGTAACCAGCTGGCCCCTGCTGACTTCCCTGTGCCAGCCAAGGGACCCCGCTCCTCTGTGACCCTGGCAGGAGCCACGCCTGGCCATGAGGAAGCTGCACCAGGCTCTCTGACTGGGGAGCTGCCAGTTTGCCTTAAAGTATTAGAGAGGCATTATATTGATTACTGCTTGGTATTTGTAGGTCTACAAAACGTCCAAGGAGACACAGGAAAGTTTAGAGAGTTTTAATTTGCTGTACCAAAGCTTTCCTGATGGTCCCAGAAGATTACACATTTATGAACAAGGGCAGCAACTATAAAAGCTTATTGTTTGCACTCAGCCAAACTTCATGGATTTTTTAAGTATGACAAAAGAGAAAATGAGTTACACAGATTTTCAATAACTTGAACACCAATCTCAGCTGTCCAAAGGGAATTACTCCAGTGTTCTTTCTTTGTCTACCTTGGCCTGGCTTTAAGGGTTTATCCTTGTAAACGACATCACTAGTTACAGTTAACAGGCCCAAATGACGCTGTGGGGCTGAGATCCCTCTTGTCCTGATGTGCCAGATACTCCAGGGAGAAGACTAAAGATAGCAAGAGGAACTTTGTCAAGGTAGGCTCTGTGCAGAAGATAGGAGCAAGCAGTGTGCACAGCCCTTCCCTTCGCTTCAATGGCACATCAGAGGTGCCAGGAGGATTCTCTCATCAGAGGGCAATGGCACAAAGTGAGATTAAGGCAGAAACCCATTTTGCTTTTATGTGTTCAGCTAAAGAACAAGGTCAAAGACATAAGGTATTAAAACTTTTAATTAAGTGACAGTGGAATTATTTGCTTGCTCCTGGATTACGTTGATGCAATACAGCCTGAAAGCTGCTGTTTGACATTTCCCTTGATTTCTGCTCCTCTTTGATGGGGCTACACAGTAAATTGTTTTCAGGTACAGACTTGCCATAGCTACTGAGAGGCATGATGCTCCTAAAATCATCCCCACTTCCTGTTTTACTAAAATGGCACAAAAGCACCAAAGCCATACAAAAAGCAAGCACTACTGCAATACAAACTAATGTGGCTACAGAAAAGAAAATTGCAAACTGGGGGGAGGGATAAGGCAAGCACAGATATTTTCTTTGTAAACAACGGGTCGTGAAGGATCCTGAAGAGTCCCTATTCAATGGGACCTTTTTTGGCAATGCTGATACAGGCACAAGTACATCAGGTGGGTCTGAATGGCTGGATTGGCCCATGGCATGCAGCCCTGGGAGCATCCAGCATTCAAATGTATGTGGTGGAGCAGAAGCAGAACCCCACAGCCAGGAAACAGAGCATAAAATTCAAGGCTATGGTAAGAATCAAACTAAGATGTGATTTAGAAAAAATAAAATAGGAGAAGTGTTTTGCTTTCTGAGCTCTCTACGTTATTTTTATTTGTTTTTATGCTCCTGTAAGTAAAATCAACAACTTCTTTTTCCCCAATAAACTGAAATTTTGCAGACCATTAATCCATACTATGGACAAAAGGCTTTGGGTGCACGTGAAGCAAAATGAAAAATGGTCAGCCTGGTTTTTCCAGGAAAAACTGATACTTCACATGAGCAGTAAAGATTTTCCAACAAGCAGCAGCACACACGTTTCAGTGCAGACCCACAGTGAGTAGAGGGTAATGGCTCTGAATATCATTTATGCACACTTAACTACCATTTAGTTAATGTTTATGCAGCATTTTGAAAATGCAAAGTGCTGTAAAGATGCCAAATGTTATTATTATTAATAATCCAAGTGATAAATATGACTCCAAATTCTCTACTTTATCCTTGTCCTTCATGTCAAAGGGGTGTTTGCATGTATAATAAGCACAGCAATTCAGCAAGACACTCACAGTGCTTGTGTTACTCAGAGTTCATGAGTTTTATACAGAAGGGAATAAAGGACCAACTGGTTTCTCCCCAAGTTTACTGAGTGTTACATATCCTCATCCCCCTCCTCCAATTAAGATGGAAGATTATGTTAAAATCCTGCTCTTAAAAATACGGGGTCAGAGCTTTGCTGTAACATTTAAAAGCCTATTTGGAAAGGGAAAGAGGTCAATACGTTTTAATAAAATGCATTTTCCTTTCAATAAATGTAAAAGAGGCGCACAGGAAAGGACTTAAAGCCCACAATACGTGGGTATCTGCTGTCTGCCACTGTCCCACTGCACCTCCCAGCACAGCAGTATGGACCACTGCTGGCTGTCCAGATTTAGAGCATCCAAGCCCTCTTTAGAGCATCTTCACTTTGGCCCTCAGAGGAGGCCACGAGCCACAGAACCCAGTGTCACAGAAACAATTATCCCCTCAGTGATTTTCCCATTTCCTTAAACCACTTCTCTCTTATTTGCTCCTGCAGCACCATGACAAAAAGTCAGACAACAGCCACTCCAAAAGCCATGGAGTTTCCAAGACAGGTCCACTATGAGTGCTTGCCACCACGGTGGATTGCTCTTACTGCACTAGACCTCAGCAGGGAAAATAATCCATGAGCCAGGGCCCTTTGGTCTCTCCTTTTATCCTCAGAAATGAACCTACTGGTGCTCTCAGAGAAGTGGTTGTTATTTCAAGGAGGTGATCAGTTTGTGAGGAAGTGATAAGGGAATTTTTGTTCCATCTGTTTTTCTCAGGTTTGGAGTGGCCTTTGAGATTTCAACAGCTTCACCACTGAGGCTAAACATGAAGCTACTTCTCTCAGCGAATCATCTACCCTTCCCCTTATTGAAAAACTAAAAGGACAAGACAGATTTCTAAAAGAAGGTCTTTTAAATATCTTCATTCACTTCAACAAACTGCATTTTCCTGAGTTCAGCTCCCATTCCAGTGTTCTGTTACAGTGGTTGGATGCTGAACTCTTGGATATTTGGTCCAGACTTTGTGACTGGGGATACAGAGAAAATGTGGCTCAATACACCTTTTGAAGGCTTTCTTCAAGACTTAAAAAAACTATCTTAGTTTAAAAAAAGGAAAATGAGGGAAAAAAAAACCCACAGAGGCAGCCTGATCTTCTACTTTCACACACTGGTATAAATCAAGAATAACCCCATGGACTTTGTGGGACTTGCACAAGTATAAAACTGCTAGAAATGAAAGGTTCACATTTCCTAACTGCAGCAGTTGGCTGGGTTTCCTTTAAATAGCTTCATTAATAAATACTTTGAAAAAGGGAAAAAAAAAAAAGTGCTCTTCCTCCCCCAATACTAATTGCTAGTGCTCAGATTTAATCTTCAGCATTTATTGTGCTTCACCAAATCCCTAATAATCACCCCAGAAGACTCCTTAACATTGTTGTATAATGGGAAACAAGGGCAGGGTATTACTTTTTCATGTACAAAGATGTTTCATCAGGAGGCCAGATTTCTTCTATGCAGCTAAAGTACATAGAGCCTGACACTTTTAATTTCTTCCGTAATTGTGTCACAAGAGGGGTTTATGTCACTGTGCCTCTTTGCTGAATTCCAAGAGGCTCAATGCTATTCCCATGGTCATTGCCTCCTGCCTCTACTTTAAAATAATGAAGATTTGGGCTGAAATAAATTTGAAGATATCAAATAAGGACCCCTTGAGTTCCAGGGAAAGAAAATAAAGCAGCTTTTATTAAACTTGTTATGAGACCTTTCATGACCACTATTCTCGCTGTTCTCTTTGCTCAAAGCCTTTAGAGAATGGTCTCACTTTAGCCTAAACTCAGCTCTTTCTCAGCTCTCTAAGCCTCTGTAAAATTGAAGGACATTCACTCCAACACACGCCTTTAATAACTCAGTATGATTTAAACTTTCAATCTGCATTCCTGATTTCTGTAATAATTGAAAGGAATGCATTAGCAGCAGAAAAAAAACCCCACTTTTGCTTCATAAACTTTACCTTCATTGCCTCAGATTTTCAGTAGTTCTCAATATGTAAGTTTAATGGCGTGACCCTAACAAGAAACGATCAGCAAATGAAACGAACCAGTGTGTAGCTGCTCCACACGGCTACAAGTGTCAGCTGTGGCCTGCCTGCCATTAATTTTATTGTAACTCATTTCTTCAGGTTGAGTACAGCACGATTTAATGTTCCCATTCTCCCATTCCTGTTCTGCATGACAAATTGTTTTAATAAACATAAACCGGGTAATAATAAAGTAATAATAAGCCTAGCACTCACCTTATATCACTGCAGTTAAATTCTCCCACAAGCCAGCGCTGGTTACAGTGACAATTACAGTCGGGCCAATCCGCAGCCAGGCAAGCACAATGGACAGATTTAATATCGTTTGTAAATATGATTAGTGTGCTGTCATGTTATTGCAGCCTGGTATTTACATTTCTCTCCGGGGTTATTCACTACACCAAATCAACATTAAATAGTGCTCCCTTCTCTTTCCCTTAAATCAAATATACCTTTCTTTGTGCTCCACTCAGAAGTTAATGAAGAAAATGGCATCGATTGTTAATATTCAGGGATCAATCAGTGCTTTACATACCTCTTTTTTTTTAAACAGATGTACGTCTGTCTATATAACCCTGCAAGATTCCTTTCGAAATTCATAATCTCCCTGCTTCATCCTCCCCCTCCATACACACCCTTTAACATCAACGCTCGTCTGCTGACTCTCTTATGAAAAATGTTCAAATAATGAATGGCTGTTGTTTACAGAAGTAATTTCATGCTACATTTCCATTATTGCCTGGATTTGTTTAGCTTCTCAAGCTTCCCCATTTCCCTGCAATGAACTTTTAAGGAAATATAACCAGCTTTCACTGTTTATGCCATTATGTTTATAATAGAAGCCGCTCTCATTTGTGACATATTGCAACACTTCGTAACTGTGTGCAAATAAGCATCCTTAAACTTGTTAAGGTCAATTAATCATTGTACAAAAGCTTTTTTAGCCAGGACTTCCACCAGCATAAATCCAGCCGTGTAGCAGGGTAATGAAAGGGCTCTAGCGTGGACTTGGGTCCTACATGGCACAATTGTGTGCTTCAGATGTTAATAAAACTGCCTGCAGACGACACAGGTCTTTTTCTCCAAAGTTATTTGGCTCCTGCAGTCAGGCAGCACAGGTTGAATGCCTGCAGCCCAAATCAAGAACAGACAAAAATTTATAATGACTTCAACGACCAATTCCCACCAACCTACAAAAAAAATTCTAAAGCCACTTTTTCCGCAGCGAAAGCAAGGAATCGAGCCGTAGGACATCCTGCTGAGTTTGGCCCCATGGCATTTCACTGGACAGGATTCGACACATGAAACACACCGCAACAAGCTCCTATTTTCAGACATCACAGAGGACACCATCAAAGGAGAGCGCGCTGCTGTCGGCAGCGCCGAGCCCTGGCTGCTCAGGCACGTGGATCGTGTGCCAGCGTGGAGCCCCGGCCTCCTCCCGCTGCTGTGTTAACTGCTCCGGGAGGAGGGGGTCCCTGGGGGACAGCAGTGACACCTGAGAGCCACCTGGCACAGACACTGAGTGTGGAAAGAGCTCTTCCTAATTAGCAGCAGCCTTCTCCACGCAGCCGTGGCACACACGGGCTTGCTCTTGCTCTTCGTGCAGTTAAGAAAGAGGAAATATTTATGTGGTTTGTATTTATGCTTCCATTTTCAACAAAGAGGTTCTCATCTCCTGCACTTTTGACTGAATTAAGACCTATGTCTGAAATTTAAGACATGCCTTAATCAGGCTCAAAAGGCTTTCTGCATGCCCCAGGCTTGCCAATGTCATGGTGCCTGGGTGCATGTAAAATAAGCTTGGTCTGTGTCACTGGACTTGGACTGATGTGTAAAAACAATGACAGTAAACCCTCACAACAACCTCATTTAAACTGCAATAGTAAAATTCAGAGACATATTTAATACTAATGGATAATTAAAAAAATATAGGATACCAGTTTATGAGGGCGGCCATGTGCAGGCACATACTTTATGCATTCACTAGCATTTAACTTGCACTTACTTTTCCATGCAAATTGAAACATAAAGAGATGCCTCACTTTAGAAATCTACCCCAAGGAAGTCCAAAATGGATGACAAAGCAAGACCAATACTCAGGTATCTAGAGTAATTACAAAGCAAACTCACACTGTGTTGTTTACTGCCAGTTAACTTTCCCATGCTACAAGTTTAAGTTAGGAGAAGGGAAAAGAAAAATTTCAGGAAAGCATTACCAGTCAGTCAGAGAGCATAGCTATTTTGTGGGGAATGTAGATAATCTGGAGACCAAAGCAGGACTTTTTAAGACCTATCTGTAGTTGTTGCTTTATTGAAAATGATAGATTTAAGAATATGGCTCCTATAGTCACCCAGAGTGCATGGATCTGACTTACTGTGACTTGCTGATATCCTTTACTTAGAAGAGTCAAATGTCACAGCAAAATATTTCTGCTAAAATGTGTATTTGCTGCATTTTCCTTTCAAAGCTCAGCAAGGTGACAGCTGGAGAGGGGTGTCTGTGCATGTGTGGAAAAAAAAAAAAGGGGGAAGAACTGGGGTGTTACTAAGCACAAGATCACAGTACTCGAAACATCCTACTGAGATCAGAAGAATTGTGAAGCATACCGAGGTGGTACTCCAGCTATTCATTAACTGCCTCTATCAGCTGGCCCGGAGATTAGAGCTTAATGCAATGGTGAAGTAAGTGTCCATATCACAGTAGCCATGGAGGAATAGCAAGATGTAATGAAACTGAATAGCTAGCCATTGAAAGTTGAAAAATATATTGATTTTTCAGTGCTTGATCACCCAGGAGGCTTTATCAGGTATGAATACTTGGGAACCATCTGCTAACTCCGTAATGGTATTTTAGGATTTGTGGCAGACTCCAGCAAAAATAAAACTGCATGTTAGAAAATAACACATAGTGAAGCCTGCTTCTCTGCAATACATTCCACTGCTCCACATCTGCTTTTCTCATTCCTGCCTTTTAATTGTTCTCGAATTAGCTATAGCTAATGTGTGAGTACAAATTAAAATTGGTACACGGATTGAATTTCTCCCCACCTTTCACACCAAAGACAGCTCAGACGTTTATAGCAGCATTTATCTCTGCATCAGCTTGCATTACATACGTGGTAAAGATTCCTCTCCTCCCCAAAGGAAGTCAGCAGGACCCCGGTTATTGTATTTAGCTATTGAACCTCCTTGTCAACATTTCTTAGCATTCATTTGTGTAAGTCAAAGAACAAAACCGAACAGGAACAGGCTTGGAGGCACAATATCTACATATTGTCTGATGTAAATAACACTCCTAGACATGATTGGCATTCTCCAAACAACAATCATTGTTATTGAAATGTGCCTCTATTCCCCTTGTTTTAATACTGAGAATGATTATGAAATCTCTTTGGGTACGATAAATCAGCTGAAAGATGTAATAACATGTTTCAGCTGTTGGAATGGATGTTTGATTACAGCTCTGAGGGTTTTTTCCTCATCTTGTTGCTAGTTTAATTCTTAAACCATTCTCTGATTTAACAAAAAATATATTCCATATATCAACAGCAAATACACATTCTTGTTTACAGTGTGGGTAACTAAGCAGGAATCGAGTTGCATTTTAACAATGCAGGGAAAATATTTTTCTATTACAGTTTCGGTTAAAATAGTAAGTTAAGCTGTCATTTGAAATGATATTTAGTAAACACTTAAATAAAAATAGGAAAGATAAAAAAGGCAGGGGGTGAGGAAGACAGAAAAAAAAAAAGAGACTTTGGTAAGGCCATATTTGATTTCCACACACAGAGATGAAAAATTCCGCCTCTCCTCTGCCGCCTCCCTCCATGATTCTGCAAGCATCTCTTTGAGTAAGCGGTAGCAGAATTAATTTGCCCCAAAATGGGGAAGTGTAAGTGGAGGGAAATTGTTTCCCCCTGATTTTACAGTGTAGTGGCAACACACAAAAGATGAAGGAAGTCAGACCACACCACACAGCGGCAGCGAGAGCGAGGCAGCTGGACAGAGGCTTTTGAAGGATCTGAGAATCTGTGCGCCGCAAAGGCAGCGCGGCTTCTCCAGCTCACTCTCCCAGAAAAGATTCTGGCAAATGATGCCTTTCCCTCGACTGTATTTTGTGGAGGAGAAAAGGTGAAGAAAAAAAAACAAACTGTGGGAAACAAAAAGATTAGAAGGTGGGTGGTTTCCCTTTCCAATCAACTTTCCTTCCCTGTCCTGTGGGGCTGCCCCTGAGCTGATGAGCGCACTGTGGAGGCTGCAAGGACATACCTTGATGTTCTCCCAAAGTTTGCAGAGCCAAAGAGGCAACTACATTCAAGATTGGTGGTGGGAAAATTCAGAGACATTTGGGGCTTCCTGAGGTCTTTAGAACTGCCCAGTGATGTCTTGCCAACATTTCAACAGGGGCTCCTAGGAGAATTCCCCCCTTGGCCTGTGATAAACTCAGTGCCCCAACCGTGCATTTGCTTGCCAAGAGGAGGGGCAAGGGACAAGAAAACCATTCAAGCATTTTCCTATTTAAATGAAAACACTTTCTCATCATTGTAATCAAGAAAAGAGGCTGTCCTGCTGTGTGAGAAACCCTACACCACCCATTTGGGTGGAACTACACACACTCTACCTCCCTGCAGGAAAGAGAATTGCATTTGGAAGGAGAAATCGTGGTCTGGATAGCAGGACACCCACCCAGGATGGAGTAAGCAAAGTCTCAGGCATTTCTCCCAGGGTGCCAGAAACACTTGAACCTAGAAAACAGTCAGGGATAGCTGTTAAGGGCAACTCTAAGGTGACATCCACATGAGCAGAGCTCCCCAGAGCATGCTACCAGTTGGACACGTACTGGCAGCTGAGGTGCCACCCACAGGGAGATGGAGGGAGGTTTCCTATTCCCTTGGTTTATTGTGCGGCCTGGCCCCACTCTTAGAATAGGCAGGCTTTTAAATTAGGACACACAACTCACTCTTCCCTAAAGACACCAACACAACGAAGAAAACAATGTTCAGTACCTTTAAAAAGTTACTCATCGCTTAATTCACTCCCCTCTTTCTGACCTTTATTCAAGGGGAAAACTGCCAACTGCCCAAAATCCTGCCAGCTCCAAAGAGCTTAATTGTGCAGATTACGGTCTGTTTGTAACACAGATTATTGAAACACACTTGGACCCTTCACATCCCCGCGTTTGATTCAGTAATAGGTTCTGCATTAGATAAAGGAGATTTGTTTTGATCCTCTCCTCGCAGATGCAGAGTGCCCTACACCTTTTGTATTCCAGACTCCATCATCCGTGACCTCTTTGCATAAGGGAAGGAGCCACAATAGGCTTCTCCACACTGTAACTCCCAGATCCCCACTTTTGGGGGTGCAAGAAAGGCAGGAAGGCATTTAGTTCATGGTTTATATGGTAGTCAAATAAAAAAAAAAAAAGAAATTAAAAATGCACATCTTATTCTATAAAGAGCACATTTCTCTGAGAGATTCCGGCGTTGTATGGCACAAAAGCTAACCATGGCCATATTTGAAAGCAGAATACATAGAATTTTTGAAACAGGAAGAAGTGAAAATTGCCTTTTAAATTTCAGTGAAACACAGAGTCAGAATGGAAAACTTATCCTCAAATACATGAAGGGAAAAAAATTTCCTTAGGTTCAATTTTTTTTCTCTCTTTCCCAGGCTAAAAATTTAACAAAAAAGTAATCTCCTCACCCCTCTAAAAATTTTGAAAGAAGTTAAAGCATTTTATTTGCCACCTGTTACAAAAGCACAGAAATTACCTTCAATTTCTAGCTGTCATATGGTAATTACAAATCAATCCTCTCTACCTCAGAACCAAGGCCTGCTCCACAGCCAGCCATCATCACTGCAGGGTCTGAGTAGGAAATTTCAGGCTTTTCCTTTGCATCTTCATTCTTCAACTTCTTGTGCTTCAACTCTTGGACTTGATGACCTAAAGGTCTTTTCCAATTGTAATGTTTCTATGATTCTCAATATTATTATAATTAAAAAATAGGAAGTTTTTTTTTCAAACACTATCCAATACTGGTTTTCTGAGGCTACTTCTCACACTTCCCTGTCCTTTAAACAGGAGGGGAGGTGAGTGGAGACACCAGAATTGTGACCATTAATGCCAGCCAAGTGCTCAGGACAGAGGGAGTCACTCCAAGCACAACTTGCACACACTGTCTCTGCTGTGGCTTCTCTCCTCCTTTACTGCCTTATAAAGAAGGTAGGAGGTGGCCATGGCTTTCCCTGGCACTAATGTGCTTTTAGTTGCCTGATGAAAGTATTTTCCTCCCATAATCTCTGCACAGCACCAGACTAAAAACACCGAGTACACTTTTAATTTGAACACACTCTCGTAGCTGTGTGCCAATTCCTTGCCACTGTACTGTTGATGAGCAGTTGTATGTGGAACAAATTGAAGAAAGCCACACACTAATTTCCTAAATGTACTTTTTTTCTCCAACGGTAAGGAAGTGATGAGTTTTAGATGAGAAAGAACATCTATCTGCAGCTCAATGAACTGAAAATGCAGAAAGTAAACTCCTGCAGCCTTCAGAAGTACTCGAGAGTGACACAAAAGTACTATCCTCTTCAAATTTTATGATGAAACCAAATGGAGTCAGAAAATTGAGAGGATGACAAGGACAGAGGAAGACCAAAACACACCTGAACTACTGCGATAAATGAGAATAACAACTTCTTGTTTTAACAAAACAGTGCTGGTCCTGTGATACATACCATAGGCTGGCATAAAAATTTTATTGTACTTCAGCAAAAACTGTGCTTAACTGGCAGCTCCCTACTTGTCCAGTTCTTGGTAGCAATGCTGCCTCTCATATTCAGCACAGTTGTGCTTCTCTTAGTGAAAAATCAAGGGGGCAGCAGAAGCAATTATTTCTCTCACTGTATTGTACCTTTCTGCTGAGACACCAACTCACACTGGGTGTGCATTTAAGGAAATTAACTTCTACAAATTTTATTTTCAGTCACAAAGAGTGCTACAGTCATCTGAAAGCCCATGAAACTCTGTTTCAATAGAACTGGATTGCCAACATTTCTAAATTAACTCCGGTGGAAGAAGCTCAGTGTTGTGCAGATGGGTGAAGGAACTCGTAATGTTATCTCACTTCTGGAGCTCTGTAAAACAACTTGATAGTGTTGGTTTAATGCTCAAGTTTTTACTGCATACAAGTAAATGTAGATTTGGGGTGATAAAGTGTGCTTGCTGAATGTTCACAATACCTGGGTAATTTTACAGATGTGGAGCTGTGCATCCACATAGCCTCAGTTAAACACAGATGCAGTTTCCCAGAGGAATTCTCACCTTAATTCATTGTTTTTAAATTTCAGCAGAACCACATCTTTGCTCCTCTAGGTCAGTAGGTTCCTTTAGGAGAGACTGCTTTGCCCATCATGCTGCTAATAGCTTACTTACTGAATTTTCTTGCCTTTAGCCACCTCTGCTGATCTACAGAATATTTAGGGGCAGTCTGTGCCTGGTGGGGCAGGACATGGGGTACTGGTTTCTCCTCTCTTCTGGCTGGTAAGTTACTTCTAAAAGCAGATGCAGTGCTTCAGCTGTTTTACTGGGTAGGTAACTGCTGTCTAAGGGTTCTTACACCACTGTAATACAAAAAAAGGGCTTCTATGAATACAAATTAAGAGGGCAGGATGGGTAAGTTGCATGAAAACAATAATACTGGGGGTAATACTGTCCTTCAAAAAAGATCCATTCAAGCTTGTCTGCTAAGCTGTCTGTGGACATCAACATTGTGCAGACAAAGCTGGTGCCTGTTCTCTCTCAGTGCTGTGTTGAGCCCACTGATAAATCAACTGAGTTTAGGCCTCTACCCCAATCAGAAGCTGAAAGAGAAAGGAATGCCCCTGGAAGGATAAATCACCCATCATGTCTACACTGCCATGGGACCCCTTCTGGAGAGACAGTCAATCTGGTTTGAAAGCACAAATGGGCACCAGCTAAAAAGATCAGAACTTTTAGGGAATTATTTATTTGTGATATTTGTGAACAGTGGAGCCTCATCAAGGTCTTGGAGCTCCAAACTCTGCTGTGCACATACTCCTACAAAGTCACACGGCTGCAATGTGATCACTAGCCCAATGAGCTGCCACAGAGGGGGGATGGGGTGTGGAAAACATAATAATCATTACACTGTGAAATCAGAATCAAGGATTTTAAGATAAGGTGCCTGGAATTCAAAATCATCATCTGCAATAGAATATTTTCCCAAATTTTCTTGCAAGGTATCCTAATTTGGTAGGGTACTTCAAAAAGCATATTTCAAAGTGGAAGGAGTGAGAGTTAATCCCTGCCGATAGCAGCACAGTAATTTTCACTGTGTAGGTGATATGCCAGTAGCTAAAAGGGCTCTTAGACTTTCAAGTTGCCTCCATATTTCACATGTAAATAAACTTTTTCTTCAAATGTTCAGTAGTGATAATTTTGTGAAAATTCTGGGTTAGCTGCCAGTTCATGACAGCAGTCCAGAATTCCTCCTTTTTAAACAAGAATTTTAAGGATTCTGACATAAGAAAAAATATTTCTTATGTGAAATTAAATGGTCATACGACTCCAACTCAGCCTGATAAACCCAGAAGAGTATCAAATATTGGAAAATGCATAAAAGCAGTAGTTTTCTTTTTACATTACTCCTATAAAATCATTTGGGTCCCAATTCTACAAGAGGTTCTGCATTCTTATCCTTATTTATAAGGTTGTGTTTGCTTTACTGCTATGTAAAGAAGTGCAAAATACCACAAATTAGAATGGCAATATTCTGTAATAAAAATAGTGGTATAAACAATGAGAAATCAAACAGAAACAGCTTTTTCCCCCTTCAAAAATTATTTTGAGGTTCTATATTTTTCCAGCCCCAAATCTGCATAAAAAACACTCCAAAAATCTTAAAAGTGTTCATAACTAAAAATTAGAAGGCTACTCAATTTGATAATTTTGATCAAATATATTGTTTCAATAACAATTTCAGTCCCACTTGACCACAATTTGACACACTTTCTAATCTGTTTTCGAACCTAAAATCTGAAGATTTATACCAAAGTATACAAACATACGTCTTATATTTTCAAAAGCTTGAAACCATTTAAGTAGAATAATTTTGCAAAAATTAACCTACTCCCCCAAAATCCCACTAGCTTGGACAAACCACTGGGAGCTGGGAAAGCATGCCAGGTCAGCTATGACAGATCACAGAGAGCAATTAAGACCCAGGTTAGATTCCCTGAAGCAATTTGTAAATAAACATCCATGTGTTCAGTCTGGGTCCCTCACTACAAGAAAGACATTGAGGGGCTGGAGGGAGTCCAAAAAAGAGCAGCTGGGGGAGGGTCTGGAGCACAAGTCCTGTGAGGAGCAGCTGAGGGAGCTGTGGGAGTGTTTAGCCTGGAGAAAAGGAGGCTCAAAGAGAAACCAACCCATCCTAGCAATGATCATGTTTAAACTCTGTTTACAGCTGACATAGCACCAGAGCTTTAATAATTTCTCAAAACCACATGATTTGGAAGCTATGCTATATTCCAAAACCTCGTGCCGTCCCTCTTCTGATTATTGGCATCCCTGTCATCGCAGTCTTTAAATATTTGTTAACAGAAACAGACTTCTACTGAATAAAACAAGCAGACACTCTTCTTCATAAATACAAACTAAATAACAAGCTTCTTGGCATACAGGTCAGCTATGTGAAATTTATTATGAGACCTCAAAAGTTTTGCAGAATGAGAAAAAAGTTATCTGAAAATTAACTCCCTAAAGTAAACAGCCAATGTAAAACTTGGAGCAGAGTATAAAAGAAATATGGACACACACTTGTATGTACTGTGTGGTAAGGTTTTCTTCTGACCAATTAGAGATATTCAGAAAAAAAATCTCAAAAATTATTCAGTGGTATTTTCTACCATTTTTGACCACTTTTATTCACGTGTATTTCAGAAACAGAAACAAATTTATGTTGGCCTCTGAACTCTTGTGTTAGATTTCCTTACCCTCTTTGTCTATGTTAAAATAACATTCAGGGTTTTTTTCATAAAATACATTTCCTATTTGTATGGAAAAAGTCCATCTCCCTCAAGTATTTATGTTATGTAATCCATGAATAAAGATTTCAATGTCTGAAGGTCTTCAAGAAAATCTATTACTTTACATTTAAAGTTTAGATTTAAAATTTTTCAGCATCTACTTCTTTTGCATTTCTGTTGGAATTTCTGTATGTCTGTTGCAAGCCTGTTAAAACTACTTGCCTACTTTGAGAAACTGGCTTTCTGGTCAACAGAACTGTTTCACCAGTCTAGCCCATTCAATCAATGTTTTCCTTCCTTATTCCCATCATTTCCTGTACCCATAACTCAAATGGCTTTGCTCTACAGTTTGAGCCTCAGCATCCTCTGACAAAGATGGCTGCAGTTCCTAAATGTTTCTCAATAAAATGGACTTCATTTGGATAGAAAAACACCCTAATTTTATAATCAGAAATTATCTCAACACGAGTGATGTGTGTTCCAGAAGCACTGGAAGATGGGGCTCGTTATGTGCATTCCCAGCACCTCTCTCTCTTATCCTGGCTTTGCAGTGAGTCACCACAGAGGAAGTTTCAGCTCATTTGGGAGAAGCCAGACCTGCAGCATGGGATATTATCCTGCTTGGATGGCCCAGATCAGCATCAATTCCCTACCTCATCATTGCTATACCTCACTCAATAAGGGTAAGGCCTTATGAAGGTCTTATTTCTAAAGGTGACAGCACCTAACCTAATAAGAGAGGGAAAACCCAGAGACAGAGCAAGTCACTGTGCCCCACTGCAGAGGCCACAGTGGGAGAAGAGAGCAACCTCTTCACCTGCCACGTCTACAGGTGCCCAAGGTACTTCTCATTTTGATTAGCCAAGTCCACACACAACTGAGAAAGTTGGAGTGTTATTGCTCTAATTATTCCGCTCCTTTTCTTTGCCTTTTCCTGCCTCCCTCACCCCTGGGCTCTTTAAAGAAAGGCTCCCAGGAGCTCCCATTCAAGTGGACTGAAAACAGAGTCAGTGGGGGCTGACTTCTGCAGCACAGGTTGCTGTCACCAGTGACCTATTCAACAGCACCAGCACCAGCCTGGCTTTGTCTTCTGCTCTGCTAAACAAACTGATGGCAGACTCAGTTCTGCTGCAGAAATATTGTGAATTAAACAAAGCACAAAGGGAGCAGGCAGCAGGGTTGAAACATTTAGCGGAAATAGGGGAGCTGGTCAATAAAAGGGGATGGAGACTGGATCAAAAGGGGATGACTTACAATGGGACATGGGCTAAAAAGGGGTGTGCACTATCCTGCAGGTCAAAAATGACAAAACATTGTGGTCCCGAAGCTGTCACCTTCTGCACAGTAGGGAGGGATCTGGGAGCAAGGAGAAATGCAAAGCTAGCAACTCAATATGAAGGAAATGCACAAAGGAATAAAAAAACCATAAAGGGTCAAATTCTAGGGTGCTTGCAACAAGCTGAGACCACTGATCTCCATGAACAAAACAGAATAAATGTTTAGAGGAGGTACTGGAAAGAAAGAGAAACAAAGGATGATAAGGAAGAGTGAGGTTTTGGCTTAGGGGTTCATCTCAGTCTTGGGACAGCTGACTCCATTTCAGGACTCTGCCATGTGTTTCCTGTGGGACCAGATGTGAGGCATTTAATCTCTGCAATTTTGTCCCCATCAGAGAAGAAATACTTGGGGAAAGGATATGACACGTATTTTATCTGTAGGGTCCTCTGAATTCAGCCATATTCACTTAAAAGCAAAATAGTTTGTTGAAATGGAAAGATGTAAAAAATTTTGTATTTTGAATTTTTCTATTTTGGAGGCATTTAAATGGATCACATTTACTCTTAAATAACTTTTCAAAGCATTAAACTTCTATTCACACCTTTCTATCATTTTCTACCTTTGAGGTTCTGAATACAAATATCTCACTGGTGTCCAGTGAATACAGATATCAGAATGTTAGCCAGAGATTTTCTTCTTAACTCTTTTTCTGTTTTTCCTACTCTACCTTCTGCTCTTGTGTCAGGTTCCAAAATGCCTTCTCTTCAGGAGAAGGTTAGAGGAGATGAGAAAGAGTAAAATTGTAATGCCTGTGGCTTTCCAAAAAATAAGTTAAAACATTTTGAGATATTTGAGAAAAGTAATTTCCTCAGTTTAAAGGGGTTTGGCACATTTTCAGTGAAAAGGGTGATTTTTATTTTTTTTCCTTCCTTTCTTCCTTCATGTAATTTCATTTAATTTAAATATATTTTCCTCCTTAATGTTTCACGGAAAGAAAGAAGCCCAGAAGAATCAAATAGCTAGAGAAAACAGGATTTCTTTGGATATTAAAAGACCCACATGCATTTCAGCTATGTTTTTTTCCCCCTTGGAAATCTGAAATAAAACCCTGGTGCCATACCATTCACATGTCATGAGAAAATGAATCTGTTTAAACTCTGGTCAATGTGACCAACCTTGATAATCATAACAGAGGGTTCTGGATCCTGCAAATGGATTCCTAGATCCATTGGTGGGGTGACTGCACCCAGAGGGACCACATTTTGTCTGCCTTGACGTAGTAAAATGCTTTCCTCTGTCGCGGTAAAAATTAAGGAAGGTGGGTTCTTAAGGCACATACCACCAAGAGATGTCCTGCAGAATATGGAAAATCTGCCTGTGTCCTTAAAACCTGTGCATGGGTGGCACAAAATTCACTGCCCCATGAGCAGTGAGCTGCTATTTTCCAGACACAGCTGCCCAAGTGTGCCTAGAAAATGCCCGAGCTGCCCAATCATCAGCTCCTCCTAAATATGGTATTTCCACAGAAACCAGTTCCCAGACCTGTCCTCAGAGTTTAAATGCTGGCCACCTGGCTGAGAGTCTCACAAGTAATAAAATAATTCAAACAGGCCAAGTTACCAACTCAGAAACAGCGAGGGGTTTTTTTTGCTTCATGCCACGGAGAGGAAAATTTCCAGTCTTCGTTCAGAATTTGCCATCATTATTAAATGCACACATGGATGGGCTTTTTGGCCGTGATATAAATGACTTAAAGCTGTGATTCAAATAGGTCTATAAAGTGCTTCTATGATGTTCCTCTCCCTTCTTTTTTCTTTCTTTTTTTTTTTTTTTAAACTGTCTCTGCTCCACTGTTCTTTGTAGAGATAAGCCCTTGAAAATCACCCTTCTTAAGGTGTAAACTTGGTGACTGTACATTATAGTAAAACATTTGATTTGTTATAGGCTAGAAAAATAGAGGAGTTGAAATCTCTTCATGGTGTATTAAAGGTCACAATTATAATAAAATCTTGCTCCAGCAGCTCCAGTCACAGACAAAATCAGTCTCAAATTTCCAGCGAACAATGAAGTCCCCACAGAGTTTCAGCTTCCCCAGGAAATCAGGGTATCTCAGGCTGTGTTGATTTTAAGAGTGTCCTGAATGCCCATCATAAAAAAAAACGTGTTACTCAACAGAGTCACAGTTCTTTTGGGGTCCTCTGATGGAAAAAATGCTTTTTATTTGGGGCATGGCACTTTTCTGGCTCCAGGAACCCAAAGAGCAGCAAGCTCTACTCTGTTCGGGTGAGACGCCGCAAGCTTGAATGCAATTTCCTTGCATGCCACACATCAAAATAAAATAATAGTAATACAGAACAAAAAACGACATCCTCACAATACAAGCTAATCTTCCTGCTTCCCATCAAGCGAAACATATTGACAACTGACAATAGGCAATTAATAGATTAATGAGTATAGCTCTTATCTGTCTACATTATGAGTTTATCTGGTTGTAACAGGATGAACACAGCACGGGCCTGCGCTCACAGGAGTGCTGTCCCAGTAGAAATGAGATCATTGCAGCAAGATATGAATGCAGTATTTTGATTACCAGGTATCACTCAATGGAACAGAACCCCCACACTCACACTTTATTCTATACATTTTAAAATTATTCAAGGGCAAAGAACAGAATATAATTTGCTAGAGAGAGAATTAGAGGGAAAGGTTTTACAAAAGCAGGAGAGATTAGGTTTTGATCCAGGGTTAAGACCACTGCCTCTGGCACACACAGAATTCATCAAGATAGGTGGTGGAATGTAAAAAAAACCTTTCCACCTAAAACTGAGACTAAGCTCAGTGATGTCTGCAATGCTGAATAATAAAATAAACTTTTAAAATCCTTTGATAACCCAAATAAAAAAATGACGCACACAAACTACTTTTGCAATGGTTCTAACTCCAAAAAATGGGGCTGTTTCTGGCAGTGGTAAGTTCACTCACACCATGGATAAATTGATAAGTTTGATCTGCAGAAGTACAGAGGTGCACTGGAGGATGCTGTGCTTCACATGAAACCTGCAGAAAAGCAGATTTTCCAAAGGACCTAGGTAGGAAGGGGAACGAGGTACAATTTTGGGGAGCCAGAGAACCATTATCTCAATTGCATTGATATTTTCTCCCTGGAACACTTGCCAGTTATGTATCTCCCCACCTCTGTGCTTACCTGTTCCCTATTTTCACCACAGAAGGAAGCCAGATTTACTTCTCTCGTGCCCAGAGCCAAGTGCTGCCTGCTCTCCCTCGCATGTGTAATCTAAGTTTTCTCAAGGGGTCCATTTGTACAGATAAAGTGAATTTGCCCTTGATAGCACTGTAAAGTTTCAAAGCAAATATTGTGGTGGTTGCTGTGGGTTGGCAAACACGATCTGCAATTTGCTGGGTGGAAATTGCTGTCCTGCTCCAGAATTATGCAGGCTTTCATAATGACTAATGGCGTGAGGCAAACACAGCAGGACAGTTGCATGTTGATCATTCTATACAATTCTGCTCACAGGCTGTTCATTTGGTTTCCTTCAGAGCCCAGGGCAGCCAACAGAAAAACACCAGTGGAGTGAACTTTGGATCAAGCTTGATGTTATTCCGTTGCAATACACCCGACAATAAGAAATGAGAGATTTATTCTGATTTGAACTGAGCCTCCGTTTGGAAGCCAAGCTGCAGCCCTGATGATGACAGTCCCCTGGGAGCGTGGCTGTGGAGCTTCAAGGTCCTGCTGTTCCAGCTGCTCACGACCAGCCCTTGCAGAGCAACCTGTGGCTTTGCCTCCCCACATCAGGGCACAGCATCAGAGGTCACTGCCTGGCTGCTGGTTGGTGATTCCAGCAGCAGAGCAGGGGAATAGCTGCAGGCAGGGACATTTAAACCACAAAAGCAAAAATCACCACAAGGCATTTCAAACCTTCTTTACACATGGACCTCTGCTGCTTTAAACTACTGTCATGGGAAGGGGATCAAAAGCTACTTCTGCATGTGTCTGTTTGGATGACAAAAAGAGCTATATGAGCCCAGAGAAATATGGAATTGTTATACACTGCATTGAAGAGGGAATTCAGTTTGTGTCTCATTTTTAAGAGCTAATATCCTTTTATCTGATCAAATGGTAAACAGCATTGGTAAATCAAGTTTTGATGGCATATGCATTTGCAAACAAAACTTTATATTCAACCTTTTCTAAGATGATCCCACAAATCTGTGTTGATATCCTCTGTGGTCACATTTTTTAAGAGCTTGAAAAATAAAACAGCCTCCCGTGCACTGCTTTAAACCATGTACATGCACTTCTACATTTCCTAATTGAATGGGACCTTCTAGGCATGCAGTGAAAAGCAGCTTTGGAAAATCAGTGTAGAGAGGGACAGAATGTTTTCCAAATGCTAATTTAATTCTGTTCTTGGGTATTCTATTCCACAGGAAAACAAACTAAAACTCCCCCACTGAGTACTGCAATGTGTCATTCAAACACGTCCCTCATGCTTCAGGGATGACATGTTCATGGATGCCTCCCAGAGCACCCTGCTGCACTGAGCTGAAATTCCTGGGCCCTCTGAAAGGAAATGTACAGGCAGGATGGCACAAAAGCTGTGGGATACCACACTTCCCTTAAAAACACTCCTTCCACGGGCACTGCCTCCCATCATCTTAGCTGGATGCCTCAGGATGAGTCTGCTATCACAGCCTTGCCCTCTTGCTTTGTCATTCCTCTTCCCAGGGTTTGAGGAACCCTGGAATGCTGGATGGCACAAAGCCATCTGTACTGTCCCCTGACAAAGCCAGGGCATCAGTGTTTAACACAGCTTGGTACATTTGCTCCCTGCCTTAGGGGGTGAGAGGTCCCAGGCATCTCCCCTCCTGAATTGCAGAAAAACTCTTCAGCTTTATGGATCGATCTGGGACCTATTGTTCATGGTTTCTGGGGAGAACTGCTGACAGAAATACCAAGAAACGCCCCCAGCCTGCATTACTGGGGGATGCATGGAGATTAGAGGATGGGAAACCAGTGTGAGCAGAGTGGTTGTGACTCACTCCTTTCTTTGATGCCATGAAATGATGCCAAAGAGGTCACTGAGGAACTCTGCTGCCTATCGAGAAAAAACTAGCACAGAGGAGGGCAACATTTGATCACATAAACTTACTTCAGTTCTTCAGGCAGGTGATGCCTACTTGCAAAATTTTCCATACAGAGAACTTAAAAAAAAAAAAATTCTCCTCAGCCTTGTGTTTGAATGCATGAACCAAAACTGCTTCAGTAGGGAGCAAGGGAAAGAAAAACAATGGTTGGGAGCCAACACTGCTGACTGCTAATGGACAACAGCTTCTCTTGACATAAAATGGTGCTGCTCCACCGAGGTCAGGGGAAGCAGCAATGTTTTACCTTAGCTAAAGAACGTCTGGACACAACTGTTTCTCACTTTTATATTGTAATTAATACTTTAACATACTTAAACGTTTTCCTGTGAAGGAGTTAATGAAGCCATGCTTAGATCTTTGGATGCATTTACAGCCCATTATTTAAGACAGAGGAAAAAGTAAGGTCCTTTAAGAAATGGAGCAACAGGAGCCATTAACCAAAACCAAGAGATCACAAGACATGTTAAGCAGCAGTTGAACCAAATGGCTGCCTTCCAAAATGGCACTGCAAGGCTGAAACTGGCGGGACAAAGGATTTCAGACACACTCAGGCTGGGGGAAAGAACAAACCCAAAAATAACAGACAGGTGCAGAAAAGAATGTTGGCTCAGGGATGCTTAAGATCTGATAGCAAATACTTTAACTAGTAAAGAATCTTTCCTATGCTCAGGAAAGGCAATGGAACCATGTCTGTTCTTTGCAAATAAACAGGATTACACCATGGGCAGAACCAAATTTGGTATTAATTCCCTCCTTTCTCTATTGATCCCTACTGCTTTTCCCAGTCTGGAAAACCCACTGGCAATTTGGCTCAAAAGGACAGCACAACACAAAAGAATCAGAAGCCATTTGAAAACAGCTACACACACATCCTCCTCTCTCCCCATCAAAGCACAGCTCTGTTCTCCCAACCTCTTTGGCCCTCTGTTTTGGTCTGTAAAATGGAAATAACAAGGCAGAAGAGAGTGAGAGTCACAGATCATGAGCCCACTCAGTGAACTCTGGGAGAAGGAGCTCCCCTTCTGCCCTGCAGCATTTTTATGTCTGCAGTACCTCCCTTGTGGTAAGAGCTACCTGCACGGGGGATATCTGGTCGAGTGCTATGCACAGAAGCTACTTCCACTCAAAATATTTGTGGAAAACCACCAGTTTCAGATGTGTGAGCTGAGAAACCTCAAATGAAACAGAGGAGGTTTAAATGCAAATATAAAGCTCTTTACAAATATCAGACTTTGTGACATAACATCAGCTGTGAATGTAAAACAACATAGGGATGTGTTTTCCTGCAACAACAAAAATTTAAAGATCAAATACCTCTTCCTTCAGATTCCCTATACTGATTTCTGAGAATCTAATGAAACATAAAGTATGTTTGCAAAGTAGAACGTTTGCATATGCTTCATTAATTAGTTTGGCAAGGCCTCCACTACCAAAGGTGCAAGTATTTTTACACAGGCTTCAGCAATCTGCCTTGGAGCTTTCAATATTCATGTTTCTGCACTATTTGTGCTCTGTATCATTTCATTATATCTATATATATGGATACATATATTTTTTTAACAGATCTTGGAATTTGTCATCCTGCTAGGATTTCTAAAATCATCCTTCCAGAAAAACTTCCACTGAACTTGACTGGAATAGGAGAGGTGGTGCCCACTTTTCCTTTTCTTGGAGCTCCTTCTTAGTCCAACAGCAACACTGTCCATGTAATCTTAGCATCACATTTCACACGAAGCTCCTGATGAGTTCAATTTTCAGTTGAACTGACTGTGAATTTTGTAAAACAACCTCTCATTGGAATATAACAGCTTGTTCAAACAGAATGTTTTGGTTTTGTGACAACCTCCCAGCTCAACACAGACTGGGATGTCTTATAAACCTGCTCATGGGGCTCCTAAATCAACACTCTTTGGCTAGGAGGTGATGGACTTCTAAGTTTACTGAGAGACCTGAGGAGCTACTTTCTCCCAGGTTGAACAGAAACAGGAATAAAAAATAATTGTTTTTCTGAAACCAGTGTTTCTGAATTTCCTTTCCATCCCAAATTCCCTTTTTTACATCTCATCCCACACCCAAACATCCTAACAAAGGTCTGCTGGCGACACAGAAATGTCAAATACCACCTTCTCTGGCCTGGTTACTGAGAGGAGTGAGGGGACTACAAGGAGGAGATGGGAAACACTGAGAAAAGTGGTGCAGCAGCAGGCTCTAGAGCCTTCACACAGATTTACCTGGCTGCTGAAGCTCTGGACTGGCTTGAAAACTTTTTCCATCTATGTCCAGCCCAGCTTTCACTTTGGGTTTTATTGCAGGAAAAAGCTACCCAATGCCAGTCACTTTTGGTAGTACTTAACATTACCTAACAGTTCACAAGAATGCTCTAGGACACCCAAAAGTAACAGATGGGAAAACCCACATAAATTACTATAACACATTAAACTCCCGAAGCAAAGGGCACATCCTCATGCAGAACCTGTCCTGTCTCTCCACAAATAATGACACAAATTGCTGAAAAATCTCACTTAGAAACATAAGGAGGAATGGGGAATATATTGGAAGGGAAATGCAAAATGTCAGAGGGTTGGGGAACTGCCTCCCTTATCTTTACACAATTATTCTCACCTTCTCACAAACATAAGTATACATTCATGTACCTTTGTGTGGCACTTCAGCCCCTAGTAATCATCAAATTTTCATTAAGTGTTTCTGAATTTAGGAGCAACTTGTTCAAGGTTTATGTGCTCCCTCTAAGAACTCCACAACCATTCAGTCAAGGCAGAGGCAGGGGCTGGACCACATGCTAGAACACAACATGATCTACCTCATAAAATGACTGCACCTCCTGAAAATCAGGTACCCCTCGGCCTCAATCCTGCCCACTGTGCACTGTGTGCAGCCATTAAACAAAGCCCCCAGCATTTTGCTGAGCTTGGACAATCACACTGGCCAAGAGAACAGGATCAATGCGGGAGATGAGGATAAAGACCAAGCAGCTTTGGAGATGTCCTGGTGAAGATGAGTAAACAACAGGTCTCCATAGAGAAGGGGGATAGAAAACTCAAATCACACTGAAATTTACCAAAGCTTAAAGCTGCTTACAATAATGGCTAAGGGTGAACGATTCATTTCAAACCAGGCCAAATTGAGGAAAAGAACCTTGATGCACGCACCAATTTTGTTTCTCAAAGTCAAGAATTGCCTAATCAATAGCAGTGCTAAAAGGAGATGGGCACTCTCAGGGGTACCATTACAAAGAATTGCACTGGATTTTAGCCACCTGGCTCCCAATTGCTTTAATAGCTGTCACATGGCTAAAACCCAGGCTGAGGCTTTAAAAGTTTACCCCTTGGTCTTCCTGAGCATCCACTGCTGTCAGGTGGCAAATGTGGAGCAGCAGGAGGGACTGCGGGATTTACTCCTGCCTTGACCAGCACGAGAACACGCCCAAGAATTTGCACTGCTGCTGCTGCAAGTGTCACTTACTGGGTGAGGAAAGGCAAAGCAGGAGAGGGTAAAAAGGGTGAGTGAGAGAAATGAAAGAAACTGCACTTAACCCTTCCCCTGTTGATGTGTTGATAGCAGCCTGCACCAGGTACTCACATCGCTGGCCTAATCCAATCAGCCCCCCTCTTCCATTAGCTAAAAATAAACTGGCTCTTTTTAGGTAGTGCTCTGACTGCTCCCCCCCTCTCCAAACTGTGCTCCAAATCTTAATGGAAAACCTTCAAGGAACTGAAGGTTTTAAATCAAATAAAGAAGCAGACACAAGGAGAAAAATCCAATCAGAGCAGAAAGGGTTGGATTAGACAGGAACTGTTTTTCTACAATTGTCACCAGCACTGAACTTCACAGGAGCAGTGGCTGGAAAGACAGAAGGAGGCAGGCAAAAGAGAAGAGGAAGGAGGGGTTTCTCTTATGCTCCTATTAGACATAATTTTACAGAAAGAATGGTGGTGTCATGTCAACAACATCAGGGCATGACTTGGTTCCTGGGCCTGCTCATGGTCACCTACAGGATGGTGAGTACTCCCATTCCCTTCTCAGACAGCTTCCACAGCTCCAGAGCCTTCCAGAGTGGAGAGAAATGGGAGTTGGCCTTGGCAGCAGCACCTTCTCTAGAGGTCACCCTGTGGTGAGGGCCTCAAAACATAGAAATAACCAGCAAGATCAACCACCTTTTGGAAGGAAGTGGGGTAATTCTCAGTGAATCACAGCTTGAGGTAGAAGGGACCTTAAGGGTCACTAGACCAGGTTGCTCAGAGTCCTGTCCAGCCTTGGTCACCTCCAGGGATGGGACATCCACAGCTTCTCTGGGCAAACTGTTCCAGTGTTTCACTGCTTCGATAGTAAAAAATTTCTCCCTAATATCTAACCTAGACCTACCCTCTCCCAGTTTGAAGCCATTCCCCCATGCCCTATCACTCCCTGGCACTGGGAAAAATCCCTTTTCACCCTCCTTGCAAGCCCTCATTGAAGTACTGGAAGGCTGTTGTAAGGTCTCCCCAAACATCGTCATCAAGAACAACAACTCAAAATGTTTCTACATTGAAGTTGTTGGGCAAAGGGAATAAAGAAAATAAGTAAATCAAGGAACATAAAGAACCCAAAGTAACTGAAAATACCCCCATCAATACCGGCACAAAAGCTGAGTTGGCAACTTAGGATGTGTGAAAAAAGAATTTAAAAAAAAAGAGTAGGATTTGTGTACTATCAACACTCCTGCTACTCATTTACAAGACTGAACATCTAAAGTTTAGAAGGCTAATGGTTAGATACTGGTTAGGAGAGAAGAAAGGGAATGACAAAATATTTCCCAAAATACTAGATAACTGATATGAACATCAAAAAACTAGGAATTATTTATATATATGTATGAGTTTGAATATATTTCATAGTATGGTCCCTTTTCATTGACACCTACATATATTATATGTACTTTAGAATAATTATTTTGAAAAAAAACCCCAAACCAAACATAATGTCCTGAGCCAAAGCAAACACTGGAAGAAACCGAGAGCACTGGGATTTCTATTGAAATAAAGGACAGAAATCTGATAAGGTGCTACTTGCAGGTCTGATCCAGAATGAATGTGAATGAATTTGATAAGCTTTGAATCCAACTACAAGAGTAGGGTCAGGAGCCCAGGAGCAGTGGTGAGTGCTACTGTTACTCTGGGTTTTGTGGTATCTCTCTTCATAGACTTGGGAGCCAAACCACATCAGTTCCCCTTAGCTGAGCTGGATTGACACTTTGGAAGTCCCAGTGCATAGGAAATGTATAAATCCTCACATCTGAGGGGTAAGAGCAGCATAGAGCTCAGCTACTGGCTAGATATGGCTCAAGAAAAATGAAGGTAGTAGAAGTGGCAGGAAAGGAAGAAACAAGGGGTAATAGAATGAAAAGGGAAACAGAACAGAAAAAAAAGGTGCAGCAAGGTAGGGAGGATAGGAAAGGCTGTGGGAAACTAGGGAGGGTGAGAACTAAATTGGTCAAAACCAAGAAAGAATTGAGGAAATGGAGACACTGAGAAACACAGGAGAGCACTTGAACTCACAAAGTAAAAACAAGCAAGAGGTGTATTGGAGGCAACAGAATGAAATAGTGAGGCAATGAGAGAGAGAAAGAAAAGGAAGGGGAAAGATGTGGAAAGCTGAAAATGGCAAGATGTAGGAGAGAAAATGGGAGAGAGGAAAAGGGAGGGAAAGAAAAGGAATTGTACAGGCAGAGGACCAGAAAGAGGAGAACAATCCTAGGGAGCCTGCTGTGGTGGGTCGCAGAGGAGTTCACAAGCCCATGCACTCCAACTATTTCTTTTTGATTCTGTGTCATTGTCAGGCTTCAGACTGCAGCTGCAAATTGTTTGTCTGGCAGTTCTGGTAGGTTTGATTCAATAACTCCTGTAAGAGGGCAGGCAGGATATCAATGCTGCTTTATTGCCTTTTTCTCTGCCTACAATAGCAATCCTCCAGTTATACAGTATTATAAAGTGCCATCACTGGGGGTTGTATCTCAGCATAGTCACATCTCATCTTCCTGGGCTATAATAAGCCAGGAAAGGTAGAAGTCTGAAACTACATGAGCTTTATGAAAGGATTAACATCGAGGCCTAAGGATTGGCACCAGGGACGGGCACTGGGCAAACAGAACCTCACCTCCCAAGGACCCCAAGGGGAGCTGGGGACATCCTGCTGGATCAGCTCCACCAAAATACACTTGGTATTCTGGGTCAAGGCTCACTCCAGCCACTAATGGAGAAAGCATTAACACTCCAGAAAGTTGTAACCACAGCTGGGGAGCAGAGAAAATAACACGTGTGGTCCTGGCAGTTGGGTAACTTTTCATGCCTCACTCCACATCCTTGGGATATGAGCTCTTTAAAAACAATCTGCAGTGACATTTAACATAACACTGGACTGACTGACATGGACCTACCATTTTTCCTCCTGGAAGTCCATTCCTTCAGGCTGTGGGGGGTGTAACTCCGCAGTCTGACACAGAGAAATTTCTCCAGCCTTGAGTGTTCATGACCTGTCAATAAAAAGAGGCTTTCAGTTACACAATGTCATCACATAGTACCTTTTACAAACACTAAATTCGGGTTAAAAATGTCACAGCAAAACAGGAAAACCACCACACAGAAAATTGCCTGTGAGGCATTTTATTTGTATGTCTTGAAAAAAAAAACAAACCCAGAAAAATTCCTGACACAATCTTCTGGTTAAAGCCACACAAATCAGAACACAACTTTTCATTTAGGCCTGGTCATTACAAATATTGGGTGTGCCTGAAAGAGACAAATTTAATCTGCTTAAACTTTGCCTCTCATATATACACACATAGAAATCCCTGTTTCATTGTAAAAATCATAGATGGATGTCTTTAACATTGGGTCTAGAAATCATTGTGACTTTACACTGCAGTTTATTCCATATATTTCCATCTTTTTGAGTCACACTGTTCAGCCTCCTACTTATTCTTAATAGATTAATTTGCAATTGCTCCCTCGACATTTCAGCCTTTCATGATGGAGAGCAATTCCTCTCATTTCACTCATCAAGGCTCCATATAATAATGAAAGTTCCCATAGGTCACCTCTGTCATGCCTTATTTCCTTAACCCCTTTAGCCTTCCACCCTGATAAGCGTTCTTAAACCTAGAGCTGTCTGGGTGAAGGCAAAAATAAAATTTCTCCTGCAAGTGATTCTGTATTGAACCAGTTTTATAGAAAATGTAACTATAACCATGTGATTTCAATTATCAACTCCTTTACATTGTCATAATATCCTATTTGTTTTTTCCAAGCAGTTATACACATAAAACTGCTGAGATTCTTCTCTAATAACCCCATGTCTCTTTTTTCCTTGGTACACTGAATAATAAGAATTCTGCTGTGGTTCACTAGCTCTGGACCTACTGTTATAGCCACTAAAAGATCCAAATCATCCTCATCTGGGTGAGAATTGCTTCTTACTTGTTTGCTTAATCTTTGCATCAGGCAGAATAATCAATGTCTGCTGTTTTAGTTGTTATAATATTTCAGAATAAAAATGATAGGCAAGATTCTGAACTGCCATATGTTGGCCTTTTCCTAACATCACTTCACTGGTCCAGCTTCACACAGTAAATAGATGCTTTGAGGAAAACCTGGAGAGCACACCACCAGTTTGAATTTTCCAGTTGCTCCTTATGGGCAATAGCTGCTTTCCAAGTAGTGGCCCTGCTCTGGGATTTACATGGATGTAGGAGAAAGTCATGACACAGCCTGCAGGCAAACAAGCAGGCTCTGGGTGCAAGTGAAGGGTAGCTGGAAGCACCCAAAAGTAGCCCTGTCCTCCCAAGAAATCCACATTAAACCAACAAACTACGGCATTTATTTAAAGAATAATTTTACATTGCATCGTATTCCAAGTTGTCTCTTCTTTTGTGCAATCTGTCCGTTCCATGGGAGACAAAATATTTCTGACCAGCAATGTGGTGCTAAATAAAACAGCTGCCATTCCCACACACAACTTTGAGGGCTGTGCATCTTTAGGGGGAGGATACAACAGTTAGCTCAAAGCAATTCAGTGCTGATTGGGTTGGGGGTAATTTTCTGGCAACTAAGGATGGAATTGAGAGCAAAAAATCATTTCAAATAACTGCGGAGGAGTCGCAGGATAGCAACACCTTCCAGTCTCTAGAGACCTAGAATTGATTTGAACTGGTCTACCACTTAAATGGAGAAAAGCTATTATCCCATCACTAATCTCTTGAGCCATTCAGTCCCACTTGAAGCAATTTTTTCTTCAATAAGCTATTTTACATATTTCACTTAGTCCCCAATCTATGGGAGAAGCTTATCACATGATTTGTTTAAAAAGATAAATACCTCTTCCCCTTCACATTTCTGTTTATTCTGGGGTTTGTTGCTAACATGACAGAACTATTAAACATGTTCCTCCTCTTCTCTCCTTATGGAGCCCTGCTTTTCTTCCTACCATTCCCAAAATAAGACAACTTCTTGTTAGTTTTTGGAAGAAGACCCAGCCTAGAAGCATGTGTTCTAGGTTTTTTCCTCACATAAATGTAAATTTATTGCCCTTAACCAACATAGCAGTACAATGCTGATACTCAAGAAGGGCAAAATCCAGGATTTGCAGTGTGAAAACAGAGAGTTGCTAAAGGTGCACTTTGCAAAAGCAATCTTAAATTTTTGGTGCATTCATGGGCAAAAGGTGGACGCAGTGCCCACAGGTATGCAAAGAGGCTGTAATTATCAAGAATGTCTTAAAAATTTGGTCTTTGGTGCCCGAAACCAGGGAGGCCAGAGCTGCACCTTGGTAGTAGGGCCACACTGGCCTGGCAAGAGAACACCTTGTGATGGGAAATCAAACCCTTATCCACGTTCAAACCTCTCAGCTCCTCCTGCTGTTCTCACGCTATTTTGTGCACTCAGAGGAGCCTGCTTTGTCTACTTCAGGCTTTCCCTTGGCTAAGCATTTCCTCTGTGGTCTCTCCCAGCACCAAACATACTCAGCCCTCCTCCACCATCACTCCCAGAATTAGAACCCGTGCCTTTGAAAATCCTGGGCTTCCTTCGTTTCCAGGCAGTTCATTTCAGCCCCTGCTCACCCCACAGGTTACACTGCCGGAGCAGCACTGCTTTGATACAGCTCCTCTGGCAGCAATTAGACTCAAATCAGCACCAGGCTGTTTATAAAAAGGGATGTTGCTGTAATGACACTATCAATTCTTCCAAACATTGTAGCTATTTATCAAGTGATTAAAGGAGAGTAACTTACTCCGGGTTTACTAGCCTATTTTCCTTTGGAACTTAAAAGGTTTTACTGCCTCAAGTATGTCACTTGGACTGCTAATAATTTCAATTTTATTACATTATCATATTTTTTAGATTTATTTCTAGGTTTTGCATGAGATTCAAATTGTTACCCCGTTTATAAAATAATGTGGATTTATCTTGGTCAAAAATCACATTAGGATAATTATCTAGCCCTTTTGGCAGATAATTTTGTTTGTAATATATTGAAAATGCTTATTTTTTTTTGTCTTCCTAGCCCCTCATTCTTGCAGAAGAGGCTATTTTTTTCCTGACACAGGCAACTCCATCTCCCTCTCATGGTCAAGAGCTTTCAGATCTCCTCCTCCCATTTTCCCCTCTCCATTAGGAGGAAACCAAACAAAAGGTGCCTGCTCCTGTCCTCCACCTCCCCAAAGCAGCAGGATACAGATAACACTGTAACCTGCCAAATTAAAGGCAATTTAGTCAGATACTAAATACTTGCTACAACTCCCAAATTATCAGAAAGATGCTACTTGTCCAGCATCAGAAGAAAGGCTGGATTAAGCAAATCACACCTGACCCTCTGGCCAGGGTCTCTAACCCTGGAAAAGCCACCTATGGTCTCCATCGTCAGCACTTTGATTAATTGAAATTAAATTTTTAATTTAGAGGGCATTTTAATACTTAAAAAGCACAAATTCACAACCTCTAGAATTTTTGGGTTTGGTTTGGGATTTTGGGTTTTTTTGTGGGGCTTTTTGAGTTTGGGGGCGGGTGGGGCTTGGGGATTTTTTGTGAAAAATACTCAAAATACCACTTATTTAGGAGAAAAATAAATCAACTTTGGGAAATACTAAGTGACAAATTTTATTTAGAATGCATGAGGTTTCCTTTGTACCTATACAGCATTACTATAAAATAAGAATTTATACTGACATGTTTTAAGTTGACGTAAGAATTAGTAAAATAAAATAGCTCTTTTCACTTTATTAAGGACATATGCTGCCTAGTACTGATGGAAACAAGTCTTTTACAAAATAAAGTAAGTGGCATTCTGAAGTAGAAAAAGGATAGCAATATCCTGAGTGCTGAATAAGTTAAAGGAGGATTTTTCAATACTTCTGATATGCTTAATTCTAATATCTTAATTCTATATTTCAGTGATTCTAGTTTTATCAAGCACTTATGACAGAAGTACCAATAAAGAGATACTGAGTAATATTCAAAAGGTTTTGAGGTATGATGCTGAAATATAAACCTCTTTTTGAGCAAAATATATTATGCAGCCTAGGAACTTTACAAAAGCAATTCTCTCCTTGTGTTTTTCCCTACTGCTTGTTTAAGAGCCCAGGAAGTTACAGGGTGTATCCCATCTTTTTTCTGCTTTGATGTAGGCAGAGAAAAAGAGGTAGACCAAAACTGGACAATACCTAATTCCCAAAACAGAAGTGAAACCAACTTTGCATTAAACATTTGGTCAGCGCTCCAGTTTGATGTTTAAGCGAAGATCAATTTACACATTTGTGTTATTTCTGATGGCAATGCTCTGGAATGTATACAGCCACAAAATCATGCATTTCTGGGGAGAAAACATCTACCTTGGTCCTTCACTGCTGCTCAGAACTCAGGCAGCATTAAATCCCCATTCTGCCACTGTCCATGGCACAACACACACACGGCCCAGCCAGGTAGGAGGGGAGCAGCTCAGGCTCCCTGCAGGGAGAACGGGTTCAGCTCTGTGCATTTCAGTGGAGTCACAGGGAAATTGCACTAACAATTTTTATAAACCACAATCCAGATGGGTTGGCAAAAAAAAGTTTGAGTGCTTTGCCTACTCTGTATCTCTGAACATTTTTCCTCTTGTAGGGACATAGTGAAAAAGCTGATGATCATAAATATGGAATGTATCACCCTGTCCTTTAACTCCCTCCTTATTGCTTTTGCAACATAATACATGCAACTCAAATAAATTAAACATGTGACATATAAATTCAGTTCATGCTTTTTGGGGGTTATCAAAATCTTGAGAAACCAAAACGCTGAAAATCACTTGTCAAAACGTTCTGGGATGAAGTAGTTAAGCTGTCATCAACAGCTTAAACACTGTTTATTTGAATATGTAAAGCAACTTTTTGAAAAAAAAAAACAACAAAAGTACAGAGTCTGTTGATCAGAGTTCTTTCTCCACGTGTCTTAATTCAGCTTCCCTGATCTCCTGGGGAAAAAGAAATAAAGAAGCTTCAAATGAAGTGCAAGGGCATAGACACCCTCAGTGAAGAAAGCACTCTGCTCCACTGACACAACTGATTTGACAAAGTATGGCAATGGCATTACCATGGCACTACAGGATTATTACTCTGCAGTGCCCATCATTTGAAATGGAGTTACTCAGTGCTTACCACAAAACAGCAAGCAGCATTTTGCAGTAACACAATAAATAACCCGTGTCATCTCTGTATCTCCACCTTTTGCAGGAGCAGATAGAGAGCCAATCTAAAAACAAATCTAAAAGTGCTATAATAATGCTAGAATGACATGCCTCTTAAGCTGTTTACAGCTGACAGACTAAGTGAAATGGTTTGACAAGGGAGAACACAGTATGTGTTGGCAGCCCTGCTTAGTTCATATTTGAAAGGCAAAATTAAAGTCATACTTTTACAAGGTGCAGGGTTCTGCTCACCTGAAGGACATTCTCTTAAGCAAGGCATGGTATTAAGCCTCTGCTATCCTCCTCCTGTCCCCCATTTTTATGTGCAGGCCACTAAGTGGCACACCTCAAAAACCAGTCCTGACTGCCTATCTCAGTAATTGCTTGTGAAAACGTATCATTTAGAAAAGTATGGAGAAAGCAACAGTGAGAACAGCCATAAACGTTCACCCTCCGTAATTTAGGGGAGCACAGCAACATATGGGCAGCATTTGGCTTTTCTTACAGCAGGCAGCACTGTCAGGAAAGAGCAAACAAAGGCTGAGTACAAATCCCCTCTGTCCACAGAGACACCTTTCACTTGATTACAGGATATGAGAGAAAAACATAAAGACACAGTGAATCCTTAAAAAAGCAAATAAGAGCTAAGATAGCTCAGAGGAAAGGGCTGGAGACAGGCACTAGGAAAAGCAGGACTGTTTGGCAGGACTTACACAGCTCTAAGGTAGAAGGAAGGCTCAAATGACAAAAGATGACCAAAAAATGGGCTCTCACTGCCTACCTGGTCCTTGCTAAACCCATTGGCTGATAACAAACAGAGGCTGTCAGCAATTCTTGTGGTGGTCAGTGAGAATAATTTGATGGACTGAGGCCAGCTACTATCAAAGGGGTTTCTTTGCTGCAAAAGTTCCTGCTGTTCCTTGGCCCTTCGCTGTAAGAGGCCATGGGAAGCCAAGGGCATTTTCCTTCCCTTCCACACAGAGGCTCTGTTAGCACAGAGCAGGTGGCCTGAGGAGGGGAGAGCCAGCACCTGCTATTCCTTTACTGTGGATAAGCCCGGAGTTCAGCTGCTGCAATGCCAGCTCTTTTAATGAGCCCTGTAATTGGTGAAAATGAGCCCAAAGTGGCCAAATGAAATCATCTTGCTGAGGGGAGCTATCAGGAAAGCGTTAGGGAAGTTGTGCATTGGAGGCATAGGATGCCATTGCCTTTACATTGGACTGACTCTGCCAGCTGAGCCCAACAGAACCAAGGAGCCTGGCTGCTGGCAGCACCTGCCTTACAGGTGAGTGCAGAGCTGTTTCCAACTGCAGCCTCAGTCCAGCCTTCATATGAAGTGCATCCAAACAGTTCCAGTCTCCATGTTTGGAGCCCACTGGCAGATCATAAACAGGGACTGCACAAAAACTTCTAGTTGAAGCTGCGGTTCAGGAATTGGAATGGTGTGGAGTGGAAGTGTTTTTTCAAACTAATGGAAGTTTTGCCTACATATTTCTTCCCCCACATGAAGGTCATCAAATGTTCGTGTGCCAAATGTTAGAATTGATGCCATCCTAATGAACTCTGAAAACATTTTCCTGTCAAAGCAAATAGAACAAGTTGACATCACTGATCCCAGCATCGACCAAAGAGGAAAAACAAACAAACCATCAGTTAAAAAACCAGAGGGGTTTTTGTGCTCTAAGTTCAAGGATGTGAGTCCAGCAGTGCAATGACAAAGGGGAGCACGGTGCAGATGACAAAAGGGTTACACTCACTGCAAAGGAAGTCGGTGCTGAGAAAAAAAATTGCCTCAGCATCAAGGTCAGGAATATCTGGGCTCCCTCTGCTCCTACTGTGTGGCACATGAGATCCCTTGTGTCTGAGCTGTGCTGGGTTATTACCTGTAACATGTGCTACAGGGTAGGACCCAAGTGGAGAGTGAAACCTAGAACTAAGCCCTGTCAGAAACTGCAGAATGAGTACTCTTTAAAGCAAGCCAGCAGCTCTCAACTTGTCTACCAAGAAACTTTTTCTCTTCTACTTAAGCAGCCTGAACTTGCAGCCTTCTCTTCCTCCATCACTCAGGGGATCTCCCAAATCATCTATCCAAGTATAAACCATGGAATGGCAACCTTGCTTCAACTGGGTGCAAGTACAAAGGAAGCATCTCTTACAGCTGCACTGCTAAATTGGGATTTGGGAAATCCAGAGACATTTCTTCCTTCTAACACATGATTTCTCTATGTCCCTTGGCAAACTCGTGAAATCATTCCACATGGGAAATAACCATACCTTCTCCTTCACCCCTCCTGCTTGTTCAACAATTTGTGACAGAGCTCATCTTGCTGTGCACTGTTTCTAGCAAAGAAATGTCAGACCACAGCCTTTGTAGGTAGCTTGGTGTGGTCAGTACACAACGAATTAAAGCTAATTTTACCATTCCAACAGCACAGAGGAAAAGACACAGGCTTTCTGCAGAGTGCACAGTCGATATGGAAGCCTGGTGAAAGCAGGTAGGTGCCAAGAACTGATGAAGTCCCAATATTAATGTTTCCCGTCAGCTTCTCAGGCCATTTTGTGAGGGGTATTTTTCACAGAAATTGCTATAGGATACAGGTCCTTTTGAAAAGTACAGCATTAAATTTGGGAATAATGACAGAAGAACCGGACCAGAATTGAAAGGATGATACATATTTTGCTGTCCTTACGTCAAATACATTTCCATTTTATGTACTGTTTTAATTTCCAGTCCTCCCATGCTCACCCTGTGCCGTCACCCATGTTTTTTGAACTGAAAGGTATTATCTCAGCTCCCATTTCTCCAAAAGTCACTTCTAATCTCAGTCACTCTCCAGCCCTGCAGTTTTCCTTCTCCTTGACAAGCCTGACCACTTAAATTTCTATCAGCTCAGACAACATTTGCCCACACCCCTTTCTGTTCCTATCTCATTTCTTCCCCTTCCAGTTTTTGTGATGCCATCATACATCTATGCCAGCACAGAGAGCATGCAGCTGTAGACATATAGATCCTGACTGTGTTCAGGAAAGGGGAAAGGTTGAAGTGAATAACATCCCGTGTATGAATGATTTCCTTGCTTGCCATACTACAGTGAGCTGTGCCTTCATATGCTGTGATGGATGTGAGTTATGGGTCACTCCCTCACTTGTGAAAATAAATGTACAACACTTGCCAATTGTTATACTGTATATTACAAAATTCTATTGTTTAAGATTTATGCACTTAGCAGACCAATCACACAAACAATACAGACACAGCACAACAGCTCTACTACCAGGCTTTTTTCCCCTTGAGACAGACAGACACACAATCACCCTTAGCCATAAAGTGGTGCTGCATTATCCAGAGGGGGACATTTTATGGACAAAGAGTTAATCATATCCAGAATTTGCCTTAGGTGCAGTGGACTTAGCATGTGTTAAGTAATGCTTAAGTGATTTGCTGAAGTGGCCTAATAGCACAAAACACTCCTGGCTCTATTTGCTTATAGATACATTTCAAGGCACTGATTGAAGTCTGTAGTGCCCTAAATGGTCTGGGACCCAGTTTTTGAAGAGATATCATCTCTCCTTATAAATTTTATGTAATAATTGAGAACTAGCAGTTGGTTTCTTTTCCTGGGTGGACAGTGGGATGTCTTAAGTGGAAGATACATGAGCCTGGAACCTGTCCTCATCAGCCTTCGGACACAACAGTGCTCCAGAGGACTATTTCAAGGAGAAATATGAAACTGGTCTCTCCAGTGTGACAAACATCAGTTCACCTCTCGAATGACCTTTTACATCATGCATGTTGGGAGAGAGCCTGACTGAGACTTGCCACAAGTTCAGAAATGCTACTCCAGGAACCTTTTTCTCCCGTAACCACAGAACCAGTGTAAAAGTGCAAAATTTGCACTCTTGCATGCACCACATGTGCCACGAGGTCTGAGCAGCCCTTGCACCCAGAGAGACGGGAAACCCTTGCTGATCCCACCTCCTGAGGGCTCCCTTAAAATCCTCACACCTTAGCTAATGAGAGCGTGTCCTGACCACCTGTATTTTATTTACAACCACGTGTTCCATTTCAGGTTCGCTGTCACTGGCAGGAGCTGCTGGAGCATTGGATGTCCTTATCTGCATTCTTCAGGGAAGCAGGTACATAAAATACATAAGATAGCAGGGGTTTAAGATTAAATACTACAAACACAGATTAAATTACATGCTCTTCATTCCTTTAAGGAACTCTTTTTTCATGGCATTCTATTCCAAGTTCCCAAAATTATTTCTACTTCCATTCACATTTAGAAACATTTAAAGCACAGTAAAGAGAGAATGCATTAGTGGACAGAACTGGCCACATGGAGTTCAGGCCTGCCCCCCAGCCATTCCTGAACCTCAGCTGTGCCCACCCAGGGCAGGGCTGTATAGGTCTCTCCAGAGGGGTACCAGAGGGGTCCCCAGCAGTGGGGAAAGGTGATGATGGCACAACCTCTTCTCAAAACCAAAATACTGACACTTGGGATAATCAAGAATAAAAGCATTGCCCTCATCTCTGTTTCCATGATGCCAGCAGACACTGTCTGGTCACCTTCTTGAGAGGAAGCTCGATTCAGGAAGGTTGCCCTGATGAAAAGGAACCAAGAAAGACAAATAGCCACCCACAAGCTAACAGGCTCAGTGGGTTGTTTTGCTGTTTGCTTTAGTTCATTGGCTTAAAAGGGTCAGAAACTCTCATCCTGAGGACCCTATTAGTGAAGTAGCTTTGAGCAAAACATATAATTAGCCTTTGGAACTCACTGTAGCAGGATATCATTGAGGAAGCATGTGAGAAAGATTTTAGTTTTTTTAAAAAGGACACAAATATCAATGTTTTTACGGCAGAGAATTCACTGGTTACAGCTACCAAACACTGTGTTTCTGGGAACCAAGAATAAAAAAACCAAAAAACCAGACACTAGTAATAAATTCTTCACTCACTAAATGATAGATGAATAAAATGGGCAAAACCAGTAAGATGAATCCAGACTGCTGAGTCTTCTGAAAGTGCCACTCACAGAGGCAGGAATAGAAACTACAGTCAGTGAATGAATACTTGATCTATTCCATCATGTCAAATTTTGTGTACAGCTCTTTCCCTCACATTCACTTACTTACTAGCTCCCATGTGATGGCCTTTCACAACCTTAGAATGATTAACCAAATGTACATAAACCCAGGCTGACCACAAAGATCTAACAGGCAACTTGAAAGCAATATACATCCAGAGAAGATTGTAAAGAATCAGGAACCAATTGAAAACATTTTGTTTCACTGTTTAGGAGACTCACATGGCTTCTGCTAAGAAGGACCCAACTGACAAACTTGCTGGAGAATGGCATCCTTCAAGTGACTTCTATCATACTTAGAAAAGCTGTACAATCCCAGGGTTAGAGGGACAGGGCAGCAGACAGGAGACATGAGACACTTGCAATGCACTGACATTTTGAGTCCTTTGAAGCAGGAAGACTCACAACTCTCCCTCAGCACAGGGAAGGTCTGAAATGTGCAGTGCATGCTGAACCATCAGCGTTCTGGCAGTGAGAGTGTCAGGAGAGGATCTGTGCAGACAGGATGCCACAAATTCTCCCATTTTGTTACCATTAGTATAAGAATAATCAAGAAAACACATCTTTAGCACTACTGCAGGAATTTATCAGAGAGGTAGAAATTGCACATCATGAGAAAACTAGTGTCATGTAACTAACTACCTGGCATTCACAGGGCTCTCTCCTCCTCCTGGATCCCTTCACATTCATCAATCCATTCCAGCTTTGAACTGGTAAGTCTTTGGATTTGATCCAAAGGATGTTCGAAAGTGAAAATAATAAGAAATAAACTGTAGTTTTGACTTTAACTCTTCTCAATTCAAAGCCAAAATGTCGTCGTGTGTAGTGGTGTGGAAAAAACCCAAACCTTAACAAAAGCCCCTACAACCCCGTGAAACACAGAAAGGGAAACTAAGCTGTGAGTTCTGACATTAGTAAAAACACAAATGGATTGATTCTAGAGAATTTATTGAATAAAATTTAGTTAGGGTCCTTTTGTTTTGTTTTGTTTTAACGATTGCACACCACTTAATTTTTATGAGCTTGATTATGCCTTTAAGGCACATTCCAGCAGAGGGCTGAGGTGAAAAAGCCTCTCCAGGGAGGATGCAGCAGAAGGAAAAGCCTCTGGGATGTGCAGGAGTTCAGCTAATCCTTTCTAGGCATGTGTTCAGCATTACCTACTTGCAGCTTTTGCACTTCCCAGTGGAAAAGAAAATCTATGGGCCAATGGCTAGGAAGTTTCTGCCTCCTTCAGCCCACTGTGCCAGGCATGAGAGGGGGCTGATCTAAATCCCCCATCAGGCCTAACATCTTTTCTGTGAACAAGTTATTCTACTTAGGAACCTGGTCCCGTCAACCAAACCCTGGAACTTCTCAGGAAGGATGGAGATTTTGTATTTTCCTGTATTGCAAGGCAGTCAGTGCTGGCAAGATCATAAAAACTCTACATTTCTCACTCTAGAGAATGTATTAGGACTTAAAACATTGAAAATACTTAACTCAGACCTAAGAGTGAACTGGTCCTCTCACCTGCTCAAGAGACCAAGTTGTGACTAGCACTGAGGGTCTGAAGCTCTCTGACCCCAAGGCTTACTGTACCTCAATCTCTTGGTAAGAAGGTGCTGCTCTTCCCACTTCCCTTACCATCAGTCCAAAAGGACTGTTCACTTCCTCAGCACAACAAGCTTTTAGCAACTGGAAAGAAAATCCACTAGAAATGGCAGAAAACGCTGTTCATAGTGTTTGAGATCCTTGAAACAGCCTCAAAGCAAATTCCACCAGGTGCTAAAACAATTCCAGTTCCTCAAATGCAGCTTCCTTCCCTTTAGTGCTCTTGCATATTGAAATGTACATGCAAGTTTCCAGCAATTCAAGTCCTTGCTTTAATCCATGAATGCAAAAACATTTTGTTCAGACTCACGTTCAGAAAGAATTTTGGAGTCCTAAAGTGCAGTGTGCACCACCTGGCCTTCCCAGGGTCTGCCATCACAGCCCCTGCAGCAGTCAACCAGGCCCAGGTCTGTGCAGCAGCTACCGTGCCAGCCCTTCAGGGCACAGGTGCCACAAGCCACAGTCAGGTTCTGGAGTGGTTCAGGTGAGAGCTCAGCTTCTCCAGAGCAGCTCCCTTCAGCTGCTGAAGGCTGCCTGACCCTCTAGTTAGGGCACAGTTGCTGGAGTCAGCTCCTTGAGGTGACCACGCAGAGCCTGTGGTGGGAGGGCAGCAGAGGGTCAGACCTCTTGCTTGTGTTCCTGGACTTCTCCAGCTGAGCTGCCCCACACACCCCCTGCCTCCTGCCTCTGTATTTAGGAGTTGTGCATTCAGGCCATGTTTTCCTTCCTTTTGCCCCCAACATCCCTCTGCTTTGTGTCCCAGACACACACTGTATTACAAGGAGTGTTTGTACAGGTAAAAAAAGTCAACCTGGGCAGATTACTGGGGAAATTCGAGCCGAATTTAGAAACAAACCGAGAACGAATGAGAAATGTCCCTATTTACTGTTAGTTCCCACAAATCCTTTCCTGTCCTGCCCACAGGGATGGGCAGCACCTGTCTCCCAGTGCCCTGGTGGGAATCTGTCCCCGTGGTCTCACGGCGCTGCCACCCAGGAGGGCTCCTCCAAGGTGAGGGATAAAGGACCAGCAGGGCTGATACTGTGGCTAATGTGGCACAAGGTTCCCTGGGCACAACGTGCCCCCGCTAATGAACGCACTGCCCCGAGTGCAAACAAGCCAGGAAAGGTTCTGTTTTCAAAGCAAATGTATTGCACTTCAATGGAGATTTTTTTTTCCCCCCTAAAAAGTTTTAATATACACACTAAATTAAGCTTGAGAAAAGGGGACATTTCATCTTTAATCTATTTACTTCTGAATATTTAACATACAATTCTGGCACCAATCACCAGATTTAACTGGAAAATTACTCACTAATCTGTTTGCTTATTTGGAATAATTGGGTAGGCTGCCAGGGAAGAGGATTTCCTACCCTGTTTAATATCTCAGTTAGTAGTCCAATTTCAGCTTGGCGGCATAATTACTCTGACAGAGCTGTAGCCACAGGGCCTGTGAGTGGGGCTGCTTTTTAAACCGTAAATTATGGAGGATTAGCATTTATGAATTTTAAATCAGGGCTGTGGTAGGAGACACTAAAGCTGCTTAGAGCTTGCAAACCACTGCATTCAATCACCAGTCATTAACACATTCCTTCCCAGGACTTTCTGCAATCACATTTAATAAAAAGGTATTTTCTAATTTGCTTTAAAATATTGTGGCTCTGTGTCTCCAGTGTAGCACCAGGGATAGGGAGATGCACTTTCCAGGCAAAAAAGCACCACAATTCAATTTCACCCTGGTTTATTCCCACGTAAGATGTTAAAGGGGCTATCTCCTCTACTCCAGCCCTACCATTTCTTCTACCAGATGGATAACACGTGGTTTGATCCCCACTAAAACAATTTAAAAAATTAAAAATTGCTGAAAATCAGAGCAGCAACGTGGCTGATTGGCAGAGATCTGAACTCTGCCGTCCCAGTAGCTCAGGAGCTTTGGCCTGTGAGCTCTCCACTGTTGTGTTTGCCTGTCAGGCTCACGATGAATCATTATGGGGTAAATCCTTCCTTTGATGTAGGCATGTAACTTCTTTTAAGGCCAATGAGAGTTATGTACATGCACTGAGGGCAGAATATTTCATGCCCTGAAGAAGTCTTAGGGAAAAAACCTGCCAAAAATCACACCGCTTTGAACTTCGAAGTTGCTCCACTTGGGAGTCTAAAGAGCTCTGAAGCACTAAGACACGCATCCAAATGCAAATGCTGAGCCCTACTTATTCCTAAACATGTGCATCTCTCCCTCTGTGAGCCTACAGTCCAGCAAGGGAGCTGAGTTAGTCCTTCACGTGACCCTTTCCAAAAACACAAGTAACCTCTGTCTTTTACACAGAGAGTTTTCACACATTAAATTGTATCTCTATAAGTTAATTAAAAATTCATAGATATGGAGAGGCCCCTATCACAAAACAGTGAGTGAAAGTTATATGCAACAAAATAAGAAAAGGGGAAAAAGGTGGCAAATTGGACAGAGCAAAACTTGATCCAGCACTTGTCACTAAAACCTGAGGAAAACACAGTTTTAAAGGGAGCCTAAGTGAACTCCTCCCACAGTATCCCCGTGCAATTAGCCCAGAAACTCGGGAGAGCTCTGTGCTCTCAAAGCCACCTCTGGGAAGGGGCAGACGGAATTTCCTGGGGATTGCTCAGCCAGGGGGATTTGTACACCCACCTCAGAGTCACTCAGCACTGACCTCTGACACGAGCAGGATTCCAGCTGATGGTGCATTACACTGCAATCAACAGTGCTATTCACCGGAGCAACCAGATGATTTAAGAATCCCAAACCTCATTGAAAGTCGCTGGAAATTAGGCACTTTGAAAAGTCGACACTTTTGAAAATGCCTTTTAATCTCCTAAATTACTCATGCTTTTGAAAACTTTACTCATGCTAAGTACTTTGGGGGCCTCAGTCGGTGAAAGCTAAACTGAAAGACGCTAAGGAAGGACCATTGACACAGAGCCCTGCTCAGCCCTTCTCTCTCCTCTATCCTCCTGGCGACAATAGACAGAAGGAAAACAGCTCTTGGCAACACCAGCCCTGTGCCAAGAATTAGTCTGACAGAGTGGCAGGTCCCCAGACCCTATTAAGGCTACTCAGACAGATGGATTTTTTTCCCTACTGCACCTTGAGTAGGCTTTTTCTAGCTGACCTTCTTCCTCTGAAGGCTAAATGGCAGCACAGCTTCTCCCCAAACTGCAAGAAAGATGCAGCCTTTGCTGCCACAGGAAGAGCAATTTGATCACTTCTTAAACAGTGCAAATTGTCCATGCCTCAGGAGCCAGCTCCATGCATTGCTCCTCTTTCTAACCTCTCTTTGCCTCCACATAGCTGAAAAGCATTTCCTAGTTCTGCTTTCTGTTTGCACCACAGAGTTCTCACTGATTATTTTGTGTGCTCTCTCTGTGTACACATACAACAGGAGGGCATACATTCCGAGAGCAGGGAGAAGCAGCAGCATGTGTTTAACATTCAGAGTCTGAGAGGTGCTTCTGAGTAGTTTTTGCCCCTTTGAGGAGCAGTTAAGGGCAAGGAATGAGCACACACAGTTGACCAGGATGAAATCCTCCCCAGTCTGATATATACGAGACTTATCAAGTACTGCTTGTCTAGACCATGAATTGAGATTTCAGGAGGTGGCAAGGCTTTGATGTGGAGCGGTGTCTGAGCCTGGTGTGTGTCAGGACTCACCTGGTCCCTAACAAACCAGAGCAGTGCCCAGCCTGTATGAGGGCTATTCTCTGCCTGAGCCCAGAGTTCAGCGACCCACCCACACCTTATCTAAAACACCTCTTCAAACACTCTCATCGTGTCATCTGTCACACTGTGGGAGGGGACAGAGGCACATTACAAGGAAAAAAAAAACCATTTCAGCTGCTGTGCATTGTTTGGAAAAGCACCAAACAGCAGGACATCCCCCAAAGGGCTGTTCGAGTTGGCTTCGGGAGCGTTGCTGTGATCTCTGCAGAGACAACATAAGGATACGACGGAGGCCAGACTCAAAACCCTGACAATCAAAGTCTGAAAGGAAAAACCCAAACGATTTAGACTCAACTCCTACACAGCTTCTCTAAGAAGCTTCAATCCCTCAGCATTTGGGCAAAGAGCTAGGGCACTTTCTTATTCCCCTCTGTACTTTGCAATTGCCTCAAAACTTTGGCTGCCACCAGAAGTTACATTTTAGTCCCCAAAAATCAAAGGAAGTGGAATATCCTCTGCATTTAATGTCTACATTTCTTATCCACAAGGTTTTTCTCTGTGGCCCTGAAAGTACCTCAAAACTTGCTAAAGGAGAAAAACTTCATCTCCCAAGGCAAGGGACAGAGGGAGAAGTTGTGCTTTATATACATATATACATACACACAAATGACTGATAAAACTTTGACTTGGAAATCTCTCTTCAGTGGGCTTAATATGCTTCCTCTGCCTGAGAAATGTATAATGTATAAAGCAATCCTGCCTGCCTCCTTCTCAAAGCCACCTGAACAATCTCCTTTCATTGGCCATGGGGCTTTGCAAGCAGCTCCTCTGTACAACCAGGTGGCTCAGCATATGGCCTCACTTTTCTGCCACTGCAGATAGGAGCATTTTAGACCTTTCAGAACTTTACCTCTAAAAGGCTGGTTGCTGGCAAACAGAGCCACCCTCATTTCCTCTGACACAGGAGAGGATCCACTATTGTTCTGAGTCTGTTTCAAACTGTAACAAGACTAGATCCTTCTCGCCTTGAGTGGGAAAATGGCCAGGGAGACGCTGTGGGCAAGAAAGCCACTAAAATAATTAGCTGGTTATACTGAGTATTGTATCAGCAGCAAAACTGCAAAAGTCCTCCAGCATGCATTGTTTAGTTCTGAAGGGAAAGATGGGCAGTAAACAATTTGGTGATTGCCACTAGCAACTCAATGTTCTTTTTCCTGAAGGAAAAATAAAAGGCTGCGGCATGAAGACTGGTAGCATGAGCTACATGGGGTACAATACTCCACAGGCTCAGAACTTGTATAACTTCTGAGTTTTGCAAACTGTCGCCTTTTGGCTCTAGCAAGAAGGGACAGGAGTTCTCATGCTGCTGCTCTAAAGGAGGAAGGCTCAGTTTAGGTCATCTCAGCCATCCAGAGCAGCAGGCCTTGGTGGCCATAGAAGACAGGTTAAATCCTTCTGCAAAGTTCCAAACACAGAATCATTCAGAGCACTTTATTGCCAGCAACTCTACAGACTATAGTGCACTGGCCCCTCAAGTCCTGCTTCACGATGCTGTGAGACCAAGTGTTTCCCATTGGTTTTTATCACACTTTTGGTCTCACAGCACATGGTAAAATTGCTGTCTCAAAATGATGCAGCGTACTCAGTACTTCAATGCTGTAACCTTTCAGTTCATGTGTGAATTTCCCTTACTTCTATGAAGCCATGAAGCTGATGAATGCCAGCTGAGACTGTTTTCATTATTGTTAAGGGGATAGCTAACGAGTCAAAGCACATAAGCCGTTCCTCATGTATAGCTTGATATACCTGTATACTGTAAGAGAGCATAATCCCATAAAGCCCAGGTTTCAAAAATAATTCTCTCATTGGAAAACACACGGGACTCATCACTGAAAAATATACTGGTCAGGATTGCAGATCTGCAGAAATTCTGTGAGACAGGAGATCAATGAGCATGCCACCTAATCACCCCCTGGGCAGCAAAAGCCTCAGCACTGTCCTACAAGCACTGGAGTCACAGGAGGAGTTTTACAATAGTTTGCCTGTGCCTGTTGCATGACAGAAAAGGAAGAACAAAGTTGGTGTGAATCCTGGGAGGACAACCAAGCAAGGTTAGAAAGAGACAATCCAGATACCACTGCACAGGGTCACATCTCAGATGTGCCTTATTGAAATGTTAAAACTCTTCAGGACACCTTTGTATTGCTGTATGTGGTTTAATGCCTCCCTCTGCTTCCTGGTTTAACCTGGGGAGAAGCTACTGAGGCGGGGAGAAGGGGCATAAGCTCAGAGAAACTCACACAGAGAGATGCTGCAGTAAAAGTCTTTGAGCTACATTTTCTATAAAGGGATTAGTGCATATATTTAGGACGTTGGACTCTGCAAGAAATTCACAAGTTTTTACCATGCTCAGATGGAAAAAACACTTCAGCTGCAAAAACAATATCTCCCTCATGTACCTCCTTGTATCTAGCAGACAATTTCTCCCACAGGCAAGCTGAGAGAACTATAAGGTCTTTTTTTCCCTTGCCAATGTCTGCCAGATGGTACCAACCCAGACACTCCTAGGCTCTGGAAATACACTACTGAAGGAACTGTTCCTATGGCAAGGGGAGTGTAGAGTATGTAAATAAGGTCCTCTGAAGAGGTCCCACTCCAGCACCACTCCCTGAGTATCAGAAGAAGATGTGACACTCTTTCTGCCCTTCCTAAGTATTCTGGTGTTAGTTAAGATCTACATTATAAAACTAAAAAAGCCCTCCCTTAGTCTTCAAACCTTCAAAATACATAGAGTTTAAAGAGTGAAACTTCTAGATTGCAGATTAAAACTGATCTATCACACCAAGAGGATCCTGAGTCTGATCCACAGCTGGCATGACTGACTTCAGTGCAGTAGTCTGATTTCTACTGCCTGAGGATCTGCTCTTCCACAGTTAGTGACATCTCAATTTCCTTTTTAATAAGCAACAGGCCCTATTATAATGGGATATATGGAAGGAGAGATGTAAAAGCTTATAATGTGAAAATTGATTATCATGTACTTCAGACTATTTCCTGCTGTGCCCTTTGTTTTGGTATGCGTGCTTCATTTCATTACTCCGAGCTGTTCACCGTCTCTGAACTACACTACGAAATACATTAATTATCTCATTATCTTTGGGGCAAAACCTTCAGTCCTTCTTAGAAACCATACTCACTCAGAACCTTCTTTGGGTTCATTAGGGATTCTGAGTGTGATGAGAGAGGACAGGACTGCAGATACATCACAGCACACACCAAATAAGATTTTGGTTAAGTGCTTCCATCACTTAAGGAAAAAAAAAAAAAAAGCTCAGTGTAAGTTTGTCTTTTGTTTAAAAAGTTCATAATAAAATTGCTCTCAAGTTCCAAACTCATATGGCAGTGTGAACCCATTAGAACTTTTCAAGGCTTAGTAATAAAATTCCAAAATAGAGAAGAGAAGGGAAATGACAGGTAACTTTACTAATAGCCCTACCAGAAGGTGCCACAGAAATATGGCAATGTCAGCATCCTGAATTAGCCACTATATCAGATAAAAATAATATAATACTTTTATATTCATAAATAAATCTTAATTAAGAAAATGTCTTCTCAAAGCATAAAGTAGAGGAAGGTAGGAAAAAGGAAGGTAGAGGAAAAAAAAACCTCCACAAAAACCTCTGTCGCACACCCTCACACTTTGAATTTAGGATCGGGTTGGGGTCATTTTGTAAAGAAAATAATGTTCCAGGCCCATCACAATTTGTGAAAGTCAGGTTAGAGTAGAAGCAAAATTCCCCATCGTCCTCCCAAGATTTCTCGCCCTGTTCTTTTGTGAATACGCTAGAATGGGTGATGGATGGGAGGCTGCCCCTTTCTAGAGTCCTTGCTGTGTTTTGTGATAACTCATTATATTTCTTTCTTTACAAATAGCCCCATTAACGCTCCAGAATTGAAGAGAATCATAAAGCTTGAAACATCCCACTCCCATTCCAGTGGAGCTAGAGGTATTGTTTCATGAATTACAGAGCTGCCAAAACCTGATTTATCCAAGCGAAGCCTTCAAAGCCGAGTCACAGATATTTATTTATTTATTTATTTGGGATTGTAAAAGAAAATACTCTTTACTGAGATAAGGATGATATAACCTAGCTACAGCTTTATTTAAATTGAATTATGTCCCTTTTATATTTCTTCAACAATACAGTTGATGGAAATGTTTTAGTCCTTGTTTTTTTGGGGCTGAACTAAAAACCTTATTAAACCATTTATAGAAAATTTACAAAACATAAGAGAATCAAGCTCTTTCAAAGTCTCTGTGGCCTCAAAACCTTATATATTCTGAGATTAGATGTCACTCTTAGTGAGATGATTCTAAACAAGACTACTATAATCCTCTCTGTTATGGAGATATTTATTTTTGTCTGAAAAACTTCAAAGCAGGCCGTGACAGATAATCAAAATCAAAATTTGCATTCCAATGAGAATTTCTTTTTAATAAAGAAGAATAATTCTCACAGTTCCTCTGTGAAGGAGAACTGAGCTCACTTACTTCAAGTCTGGGGGGTTTGGGGCCTGGGGTTTTATATTTTTTTATATCTCCCATTCATCATTATTCAGTGAAGTTTTTGCAACTTTTGGGGGAGAAATGCTGCACCAAGTCAAGAAATAGAGCAACAAAACCCAAGCGTTGCATTTTTCTTCAGAATTTTTCCTCAGAATGAACTAAACAGCAAGGGATCACCATCAAGGCATAGTCTTATAGCTGCCTTCCTGGGTGAATACTCTACAAGTTTTCCACAGGGAACTGGAGCCAGCTTTCAATGGAAGCTGAGAATGCCTAGGCAAGGAATGAACCTGCTTTTCCTTGAGTGCATGCTTTTTGGAATATGTTTCTATGTCTCCTTTTTGCATTGGTAGTGGCAATGGGGAGCTCTGTCTGTGGAGCAGGACCTCAGCATGGCAAACCCTGCATGGCACCAAAATATCTGATTCTTTAAAGACATTTGGAGCATCTCCTCAGGGGCAGCTGAAGACACTTTGCATCCTTACAGGCTGGATGTGCTCAGCCACGGCTAGCAGCTCACCTGGGGGTGCTACAACAGTGATATGGTCCTACCTACCCCATTCCCTCTGGTAAACTTTTGGGAAGGAGAGACATTTGGCAGCAAATGCAGTGCAATCCCTGAGAGCTGAGATCACTGCTGGTTGGCTCTCTATAGGGCCTGTGCATTGTTAAGGGAAGGTGCTTTTCCATTTCCAAGTAAAGCGCCAGCCTGGCCTGAACCTTGCTGTAGCACAGATCTCTTTGTCCTTTCAGAGTACTGCTGTTCCTTCCTTTCAATATTATTAACAAAAAATAAAATAGCCAGAACCAGTGATACACTTAAATCTGTGCATACAACTGTACTGAAGCTTCCAGATTCCCAGCTTCTACCAATAATGCTGAAATGGTAGCACCACTTCCTTTCCTGGTGCAAGCCTCCTCTAATGCCACTTCAGGAGTCCTTCTCTCCTCCCAGGGACACATTCAGATAAAATGTCTGCATGTCTCAAAGGTAGGACTGTTGAGATTTTGCCTACCTGTTAATAGCTCACAGAAATACACAATTTGCAGACCTCGAATCATAGCTTCTTTAGTCACTTATTTACACCACAAGTTAGCTCTTCTTTACAAAGAGTTTCCTGGGTGGAAACCAAGGCCAGCTGCAGCAGGAAGAGTGAAAAGCAGCACAGTAAGCAAGGGTGGTCCAGCAAACTTACAACACTCCTGCCAAGAGCTCCGGAAAGGGCTGCACAGAAACATCCCTCAATGGAAATAACCTCAGCCTCCCACTTACTGTCAGAGGGGCTTTGTATCAGAGGAATTCCCTTCATCCCCAGGGAAATGAAAGGCAGAGCAGGACAAGGTGCCAAGAGACTAGGTTCTGCCTGATGGGACTTTCTGAAGAAGCAGAATGGCTGTTTACATTTGTTCAGTGCAAGCCAAAGAGGCAACAGGCATCTGATCGCAGCATCTTGCCAGCCCAAAGTGGCCTTGCAACACCTCGCTGAGATACAGCATTTTCTGCTGCTGTCACCGGAGCCTGGAGAGCAGTCTTTGCTCTCTACACCTCTCCCCATCGCAGGCTTGTGTAGTCCCCTGGATGCAAAGCTGATTTTGTACCTCCTTTGTTATGTAAATGAGATACCAAAACACTTCTCAGACCCTCTATGGCAAAAGGGTCTTTTTTTTGCCTGTAAACTGCAAAATCTCACTTCCGTGTGTCAGGCTGGTCAGCAGCTCCATCCAATCCCTTTCCAATTTGCTGGGATTTATTTTTTTACATTTCTTTTTCAGGCAATGCATCTTGACCCACATAGGTTTTCATTCACTGTTGCACAATTGCTCTGTTCACACCTCTATTTATTTATTAATTGTTTTAATAGTAGTCATTCCAGAACAGCACGGTGTTGAAACACATATGAACAAAACTGCAAAAAAAAGAAAAAAAATTGTGACTGCAAATTACATGGACTGCTTTGATATTCTGATCTCACCCCGTTTAAGTAGAGTTCTTGAAAGTAAAGGACAGTGGTGTGAATCCATCTCAGTTAAATGCTAGCTTTGCTCATCTAATGATGCAATGGGCACACTTGGCTGTGTTCACTAAAATCTTGTTTGATACCAATTAAGCCTTAAAAAAATCCATTAATAGTCTGAATGTCTCTCAAACTCACTTTGCAATTTATTTTGAAAAGACTCAAAGTTGGATAAAACTGAAAAAATCTGCCAAAGATTCCGTGAAAAGGGACTGATTTGGAAAAAATGGTAGTTTTAGTAATGATAAACCTCTGCATACCTTTAAAGTATGGCTCTAAATCTGTCTCTATCCTCTTTACATCTCTAACTTTATCCTACGTAATGCACTAAGCACAATTTTCTTCTTGGAACTACCTCTTATAATTGAAACTTTCTTAAAGGGCTACTGAGGAAGATCAGTCAAGACTCCAAAATGCGAATTTTTTTCCTTGGGTACACCATCTCCATTTCAGATCTTCCATCTGGGGCCTATTCAGTGTCAGCCTTCATTTTGTTGGGAATGAATAGCCAAGACATTTGGAAGAGCAGAAAAAAAAAAGAATATTTCCTCTTCCACCTTGCAATCACGGTACCTCATAAATCATCAAGCTTTTATTCCATGCATTGCTGAGACATAATTCTTGAGGCCATTTACTCCTTTGGTAGGAAGGCTTGCTTTCACTTTTGTCTTTTTTTGACAAAACAAAAAGATTGCAATAACGAGACCCAATGCCTGCAGCCTGCCTCGGTTTAGGTTTTTTGGGTTTTGTTTCGGAAACTCCCACAGGTCCTAATTCCTGCTGAATAAGAGCATGCTTACATCTCACTTGCAAAAGTACACCACGAGATTGGCTCGAAAAAACAACATAGGCTAAAGCAGAGAGTATTTTTGCTGAGGGCTGACAAAGCACACCCTTGGGTCAGCAGGACCCTGGTGGCAAACGAGACAGACGTCGAGCAGAACAACAACCACTTTTGGGGAGCTGCCCTGACAAAGCTTCAAGTGGCACCAGGGTACCTATTATGGCTGCTCCTCTATTTCTAAGCAAAATTATATCAAACACACAGAAAAGACAGCCAATAATGAGAAACTTGCAGCTGTTCTCGAAGAAAGACTTTTTTTTATTGTACCCCAATCCAAAATACTTTAAACCAGTTTTATCAATAGCTATAAATCAGTACGATGATATGATGTCTCTTTAATCTTTTCTAAAACAAAATTTTTTGAACTTTTGAGCATGGCCTTCCCAAATGGGTTAGGTCTTCTAAGACAGCATCAAACCTTCTTTTCCTTGCTTCCCATGTCAGCCCGAATCCCAATAGTTATGAAGCATAAAAAAAGTTCAAAGTAAAATATAAATTACCATCCCCTTCAAACACAAGTAGAAGTCTTATTAAGTCTCTAGTGCTTGAATCACGTCCCATGTCTGTTCTTTAGACCTTTCTTCCTTTGTGAGGCATAAATGGACACATCTTATTGATTTTCTTTCAACCTGGATCACCTCGATTGCTGTGAATATGGCAGACAAATCCAACTCATTCTCCCGCAGGGAACGAGGAAGAATGCAGACGAGAAGCTGGGGAAAGTCTTCTCACAGTGGGATACCAGGAGTCATTACGCAAAAAAACCAAGTCTAACTGCTTGTAATTCCAAGACCTTTTTCTTTTCAGCTCCTTCAAAAAAATTTTTTTTTTTTTTTTTTTTTTTTTTTAATGCTGAGAGCTCTTTCTTAAATTTTTTATGAATATCATTTTGGCTACCGTATCAATTTCTGAGGGTGTTTTTTGTTTAAAAGAGGAGTATCAAACAGGCCAGCAGTGGCTGCAAACCCTGATAAATACGTATAGTTAATGATGAGTGACTGTAAACAGACACTGGTCAGAAAGAGAAAGTCAGAATCAGAGAAAGCATTGTTTGAAGCCTGACAAAAAAGCTAGTTAAAACTTTTTCCTTCTAACTTGGCTCCACTTTGTATTTTTTTTTTATCATTTATAGACTTACTTTTCTAAGGACAATTGTATGAAATGAAAGGAAGTGTAAAAGTAGAAAGATTTCTGTGCCTTACACCAAACCACTTACTGTACATGAAAAAGGGATTTACTGAATCAATTTAGTTGTGTAGGGTTTTTTAAATCAAGTGAATGATTTCAGTGAAGTGGAAAAAGGTGGCAAGAATGTGCAGCAACCCAAGCTTTGCTCCTAAAAGCAACAAAAAAGACACAATTGAAATGCAGTGGGACCTCTGTGGATGAATTAGACAGACTGTGTACAGACACTTGGCAGTGACAATCTGCTTCTGAAAGGGATATATTAAGTGCTAACTGCACTGAGGACGTAAATTGAAGACACGATATCCAAGGACTAATTTCAAAGCACTTCTCCTTGTTAAATGAATTGCTGAAAGAGCAGGGTTTAAAAGACTTTGTTTTGTGTTAAAGGATTTGAGCTACACCTATCAGCAGAGCGCACCAGCAAACCCATGCTAGCATAATAAACCCACCACTTTCTGATTACCATCCCCTCCTAATACCATCACAGCTGTAATGAGCCCAATTTCTCCAGTGGTGCTCAACACCCCCTGCAAAGCGCTCTACTCCAGCCTTCAGCCTCCACCATATAAAATTCATGTCACTTTTATAGTGTGAATGGAAAGTTCTAGGTCATTAGTTTAACCACATAAAATTTTAGAAAACAAGATCGTCAGCAGCAGGCTCTTAATGCTTTTTAATGACACGTTTAGAGATCAGTAACTATATTTTCAGCAATTTAAAATGAGCTTCAAACAACGTAAAATGGAAGATGTGGAAGGAATCAAAACTTTCTTGACAGATGGATTTTATATTGGCCTCAAATCACATCATTTCATGATACCCATGTGGATGGAGCTTGGGGGATACCTCAGAATAATCCTTCCCACACATATCCACCCAAGTACATGATGCTGTTGGTCAGGCTCACACCAAGCCCTGCGCCACCTGCGTGCTCTCCCTCTCTGAAGACTCAATGCAGTCACTGACCAGAAAGGCCACAGGAACACTGAGGGCACACAAGGCATCACAAGCAGCACATGTAAATATTTCTGTGACAGACACCATGCTGCTCATAGCACAGCCCTCAAAAAAAGGACAGGGGCACTTTGTAAAGAACAGGAAAGGTGTAGTTAGGCAGGAAACCACATCTTCTGCATTCACAAAAATATCAAAAGGAATCTCAAGAACCGAAATTATGATTCCCTAAGAGCCAAATTATCAGTGTCTGAGGTCAAAATAGTGTTTTTTAGCAGGAAGTTGACATCCTTTCTAATAGCCCAGTAGACAGGGCGCTGCTCAGACATGTGTAGAGGCATAGTCAGGCTTTCTTTCACCTCAGACTTCTTGTATAACCTTGAACACATCCTTTATCTCCTCAGTACATCATTTCCTCTAAGTACACATGAATATTGTAGGGCGTTATTCAAATATCGCAGTAGTGGGAATTATACAATAATCTAATAGAGTAATTTCAAGATTGGCTGTTCAGAAGAATTTAGGCATACTTCCCCATTTTAATTTTTAATAAAGACAGTTAAAGCAATGCATAGAACTTGTAAGACCCAGCTATGGCACCTGGTAAAAGAATCCAGATGTTCCCACTTCCAACAGCATCATTAAGCATGAGGCTGATGTGAAATATTTATAATGAAGGTGAATCATAGCCCACAGAGGAGGAATCTAGGGCTGTATCTTCTACTAGCATCAAGCACAAAAATGCAAATACACTGAACAAATACTGCATTAACTTTCAAATCACACGTTCTATGTCTTACAAAGTAAGACACAATTTAGTCCTGATGCAGGTGACAGATGGTGGCAGGAGACCACCAGTTTGGAACAAAGTGTAAAAAGTCAGATTTTGAAGGAAACACACCCAACAGCCCTGGATGTAGGAGCTCATGGCTGTGAGTGACCCCCTGGGCCAGGGAGTACCCTTTCCCCTCTCACAGCATAGGACATGATGAAAATCCTTTCTCAAATTTACCAGTTTCATTCTAAAATTCTTTCAGCTATTTGTGGCACTAAGGCTGTTCTGAGGATTAAAAACCATCTTATTTACAGGCCATTTTATTCATGCTGAATTCATATCCATTCATTCCTGTGCCAGCACTGACCTCTAACTTAAACTGCCCTCATCAGCTCCCAGCTTTTGTCCTACAACAAAACAAGACAAGGCCTATGGTCTTCTTTGAAAGATTAAGCTCTCCCTGCCTTACTTCCAAACCCAATTAATCCTTAAACATAGGAAGACACAACTGTTTAATTGCTCCATATTTTACAAGATTATTCAATACTTTCTTAATCTCTACTGGCAAGACTTCCCCTTATGCAACAGAGAGCCATTTCAACCACTTCCACTGCCCTATCATGTTGACAGTTCTTAACCATTGACATATCTGTCTCTCATTTCCAGCCCATGACCTGACAGCAGAAATATTATGAGCATAATGATAAAAAATCTTACGCTCAGAGCAGGTAGCACAGCAAGGCAGAGAACACACAGGTGCTGGCTGCCTCTCAATACTGCATATGGCTGACTAACTTCACCTTCTGAACCATTCAACAAGCTGAAATACCATCACTTCCACATTATCCAAGTCTTTCAACTTCTCTTGGAGAACAACAATCCACAGTTTTTGCTGCCCCAGTGCAGCATAACACTCTCAGAAGCACCTTTGTGAGAAAGAACTTCACCCTGTACATGATTCACAGACTTCCCAAAAATTAAAAATAAGTGACCAATGTCTTCACTCCTCTCCTCATAGGTAGATCTAAGAAGTACATCTGTCCAAGAGTAGAAGTCTTTTAAACAGACTGCATTATTTATCGTGGTTTCATCATCCATACTTCAAAGACAAAACTAAGATGGACCAATGACTTCTTCTATAAACACATATCATAAACCATGTGGCCTCAGAAGGGAGAAAATCCATAAAGCCACCCTCATACCTACCAGCACATTCATGGGAAGGAAACAAAAGAAGGTCTCCTACCTACAAGCTCTGAAAGATGTTTAAGACAGTTTTCATCCTAAAAAAGTTCTGAAGAACTGGGACTAGACTTTAGAATCAGGTCAAAGTTTGATATCCTCAATTTTTTAAGAAGTGTCTACTATCAAGCACGATGGTAATCATGGAGTCACAGTATCATTAAGGCTGGAAGAGACCTCTTAGACCATCAAGTCCAACCATTAGCCTCACTCTGCCAAGTCTACCACTAAACTCTAGGTACCACTAAACCAAGTCCCTAAGCTCCTCATCTACCTGGATTTTTTGAAGACTTTCAGGGATGGTGTCTGTACCACCTCCATAGGTGCCTGCTCCAATGCTTGACCATCCTTTCAGTGACAAAATTTTTTCTAATATCCAGCCTAAACTTTCCCCTGCACAAAGTGAGGCTCTTCCCTCTTGTCCTATTGCTTGTTACGAGGAGGAAAAGACCAAACCTACCTGTCTACAATCTCCTCTCAGTTGTAGAGAGTAACAAGGTCTCCCCTGACCCTCCTTTTCTCAAGATTAAATAACCCCAGATCCCTCAGCTGCTCCCCATAAAACTTGTGCTTCAGACCCTTCACTCTTCAATTACTCTATTAAGGGTAAATACATATTCAGCTGCTTTGTTAAATGAACTGTAAGTCTGAATAAAAGAGGATCTTCAGGTTCCTTTTTTAATGTTAGGTGTAAGAACTTTAAGAACTTAAAATGGACCCTGGACTGAAAATCTAGAAAGTTTTAAAAGCATCCTATCAGATACATTTGTTTAATTTCTTTAAACAGCCCACATTTTAAAAACTCATGCACTTGGTCAATTGCAAAGCAGAAGTGTTGTTCAGCATGGAGGCTGGTGTTGAAGAAGCCTAGGAGCCACGAAGTTTGGATAGGTAGAGATCGAGAATCCTGCTTTTTTTGTCATAACAGAGATGCATTGTGAGCAGAAATATAGCTCTGCTCCTCTTTGCCATCACTTTTGATAGCTCTTTTTGGACCTTTTTGCAACTATCTTGTTAGTGAATGTTCATTTACTTTTGTTGGTACGTCTGCTTCTTCTGCTCCCAAACCTGAGTTTTTATCTCTGCTAATACTGTTTATTTTTCCTCTCATGCTTGACCTGAACCATGATCATTGAAACTAATGTAAAGAAACCAGTCAGCTTCAGTTAGTACTGAACTACACACCAGAAACTTGACTTTTGATAGGAAAGAGAATAACAGAACAGGTTGGAAGCTGCCTCTAGAGACTGTTGAGTCTGCTCCTGCTTTGCTCACAGCGGAATCAACTGGAGCACATTACTCAGGGCTGGGGGTTTGAGCATCTCCAAGGATGGAAACTCAGCAACCTGTGCCAGAATTTGACCATCCTCACAGTAAGAGTTTTTCTTTTGATGTGAAAATAGATTTTCTTGTATTTCTATTCATGCACATTGATTTTTGTCCTATCACTTGGTACCATGAGAAGAGTGTGTCTCTGTCATCTTTACATCCACTCATCAGGTATTTGTACACATTGGGAAGATGCTCTTGAGCCCTCTCTTCTTTAGGTTAGGCAATCCCAGCTCTTTTACATCAGATCACTTAATCATCCATTTGGCCCTTTGCTGTGCAAACTGCTGCATCTGTTGACTACTAATCACTGTCTGTATTTGAAGTTAAATTTATTATTAAATCATTTGAATTATAATCAAATCTAACATATCAGTGCCTTATATGAATGGATTTGAAAACTGAAGGAGCAACAACTGAAATTTTGTCTCCATTCACTTCTCCATTCACTTCTTCATTTCACTTCTCCATTAAGCTATCCTAGACTAGCTCAGACTATGCTAATTCAGAAACTGAAGAATTTTATAAGCTGTCAGCTGGCCCAGTTATTAAAAACTAACAATTATCACCACACACATCTTCAGGGTTTCAAGCGCCTGTCTTGTCTCCAGTAACAAACTGCTTATCTGCTTGGCACAACAGTGGGCCTGAAGAGCTGATACGCACTGAAGTAGAGAAGTAAGTGGTGCATTAGACTGTACTCCAATTCCTTTCTCCCTGGCACTGATAAAAGTTCTCTGGGCATTATTGGTTCCCACACACCTCCGTGATACCCCACACACTGAAGGGCAGTGAAGATCTACAGTCAATAATAGCAATTTACCATGGCCCAGCCCTCAACCCTACAAAAAACCCATTCTAGGGCTCTGCTCCCACTCCTCAGGCAGTACTTAGTGCATCTCACTGACCTGAAACACCAGTAAGTACTTTCTGCTACCAACGAGAAACTTGCTCCTCAGTTCAGAGGAGGACTGTCAGAATCCACCTAAGCCTACTCGGAGGACCTTGATAAACTTATTAATGTAAGAACAGCTCAAGCAGGACTTTTCCAGCAGGAACAGAGATATGGTGTCTTGCTTATGTACTCTTTCAAACCCCAGACTATCATCACTAAGCCTGTGAAGTCAGTACTTATGTAGAAAATGGAGAAGAAAGGCAGGTTTTGCTGATTAACTGAGTAACCATGGCATGAACTAAGTGCTGCATTCTGTGAAGTTGCTCATGAGGGAGAGCAAATAAGGGCTGGCTGGAAAATATTGATAAAAGATTGTCTGAATTTTCTGATTTAGTACTATTTCACAAAATAGCATAGTTTCAACAAACTTCTTGCTACCACTTTTTTTTTTTTCCCCAGCTGGAAACCAGGTCTTTGGGATGAAGAGTACTGCAGGGATACATGAAAACCCTGCAGGTGCTGTTTGCTATGGGTGCTTTTAAGGGGTGCCATTGCTGCTCATGTCTGTCAGGAAAGTATTTTGTCCCAAAAGCGTCAGTGTTCCATCTTTATAAAGATAATCAGAGCATTGTTTAGGTCAATCTTTCTGTTTGGTTTTGGGGGAGCTCTCTTTGGCTTGCTTTCTACTGAATCATCATAAAAAAATCATTTCTGGAAAATGAAACAACCCTTGCAGAAGAGGCTACCTAAGGTCCAGCTGCGTGGCAAGTGCAGTTACAGCAATCAATACATCATTCCAAAACAGAGTGTGGATGACTGGGATTTTATATAGCTAAGCATGCAGCAAAAGAGGTGAAATAGGTGTAGCTACACCTTTTGTCTCTATGTTTTTGGGTTTTAAAAAAATTTGTAGTAGCTGTAACATTCTTACTCTTGATTTTGAGATCATTTTACTTATTGTTTTACTTCCTTACCCTGTCTCCTCTTCTTTAGATCATCCTCAAACAAAGAACTGCTCTTTCAAAAGCTACTGTTTATCCTATTGCCCATTCTCAAAACTGCTCTGTACTGCTTGGGAAAGAGCAACCACTAATTACTGGCCCCTTGTTCAAAGTAAGGCATGATATTTTGTCACAATGTCCAGTAAAGACCAGATTGCTTTTCACCTATAGAATGGCACAACCAATTTGGGCATGCACATCATGAGTAGTTCAAGGGAGAAAAAGGTGTTTAATGTGACTTTTCTGGTGTGAAATTCGCCTCCTTTGAAGTCTCCTGCTGCTTTCTCTGGCCCCCTGCTATCCCAAATCTTCCTGATTCCATGATGCAGCCAAGCTATTTTATCTTTAAGCACTCTTTCTAAAGAATTACATTATCAAAATACTGGATTAAAAAAATCCACCCCTCTACTATTCCAGTGAAGTTACAGCTTCTTCCTCCTACTCAGCAGGAACTGAATGATGTCCTTCAGATTTCTACAGGTATTTATATGCATATGCAGACATGTGCACCCTCCTGCCCATGGATGGTGTTACACTGAAGAGGGCACTACCAATTAACTTCCATTTAATTTTGGCTGAAAACACTTGGCTGGAGTTTATTCTTGGGTCTGGATGGTTGTTGGATCTTAACTCTCCAGGAAGAGCAGATTGTGTTACTGACCTCAACATTAATTAGGTGTTCTGTGCACTGATAGACTGGGAAAGGCAAATAAGCTTTCCAGCTTCTTATGTTTCACTAGAGGGTGAAGGCAACCAGAATATAAAGGACAGAGTACACAGCTAATCTCAATCCTAGTGTCAATTTAGTGTATGTCTTTTCCTACCTATAGGAAAACAAAAGTGCATTTTTAGTACAGCAAGGGCAATCATAATTACAATTAAAAGTGTGATTACAACAGCACAAAATATTTTCTGGAATTAATTTTATGGCAGTTTTTTTTACGAGTTGCAAAATGAGATAAAATTTCCCCCATATGCTTTGTTATTTCCCCAGTTCTAAAATACACATTATTAATTACATTGATTCGCTAATCAATACTCATTATATTCCTATTAAGAATAAAAGTCTTCTATCCACAAATGAGTTAGAGTGACTTAGATCCTACTGGATAAAGAAATGTAAATGTTCTTTGTGCTTGAGTCCAAGTGAGAGGTCCTGCTTCCAGCCTCGTGCTCAGACTGCAAGGCCAGGCATGACTCTGTGGAACATGTTATATCAGGATACATAATTTTTCTTTATCCTTCTACATATCTCTTATTGACCAATTCCATCTCAGATTTCTAGAACTTCATCTAATTGCTACATTTAATTACTTTTCTTTTATCCACTTAACTTTATATTATTTCCCCTTTAAAAATTAGAAATAGAAATCCCTAGATACACACACAAAACAGAATCTGTAAAGTTTTAAACTGTAAAACATGTTCCAAACCTAAACAATAGTTTAAAAATAATTTTAAAAATAAGCTATCTTACAATAAATTATAAAAATGTTTTCTACAGAATCTGAAAGAATGGACTGTATAAATTATTTGTGTGAAAACAGCGTCATTTCCAAATGTAAGGCTTAGAGCCCTGTGAAAAAACTCTAAAAATTAAACAAAGGAAACCATTTTTTAAAAGAGATAGGGCTCAGTGGGATTTATTAATGCACATCTTTCAGAGATATTCTTACTTATACAATGCAAGCAGTAGGTTAGCATGGACTTCCAAATTATATTTAATTGGACAATTATTCAAAGTGAAAAACCCAACACAGTAAACTAAGGAGGTCTTTAATAAACACCTTGTCTCTTCAAGAAAAAACAGGGAAGTCATTTACTGACCCAAGAGGCACAATTTTGTCTTTGGTAAATTTATTTTAAAGTAATTGCCAACTTCAGGAGTAACAATTTTTTAAAGAGGAGCATGGTGCTCTCAGGCAGAATAATAAATTGATCTGTGCCCTGTATGACGGCCTAATCACATTAGAAAGATGTACATGTGGTTGTCTGAGGCAAATGGAGGATGTACATCACCTGGTCTGTGAACCCACTAAGACTCCTTTAATGACAAATCGCTTTCCCTCTCTCCAGATCAGGGCTGAATTAGAGGGAACAGACAAATGATAATCTGCACAGGGCCTTTACAGCTCTGCCCTTCTGTGCCCACCTTCCTGTCCAACAGAAATGTTCCCCCATAGAAGTCCTCTGCAGAAGATTTTGAACAACCTGCCTTCTGCCAATACCAGGAGTGAGGCACGTGTTAATGGCATCCCCTTTGAAGGGCCACAGGCTCCTCATGAAACCCACCGTGATGAAGAGAAAATTAAAAGCACAAATCAATATTTAAAATGTAATGTTCCTTCAGCTCAGCTGGAGAACAGCTCTGCTAGAACTACAACCCTGTCCTCCCTCTGGCAGGATACACTTTTCAAATTCCATGGTCTTTGATGCCTGGACTTAAAGGCTGAGCCACACACAGGTCAAGGGCAGACCACACCTCTGGCTGGCACAGTTTGCACACCTTCAGTGCTGGCAGGGAAACAATCCTGACGAAACAGCTACAAGAATCATCCCTGAAATTCCTCAGTGAGAGTAATACTTCCTTGCATGCGTTATTTTGCCAGGAAATTTCCACCTCCAAAGTGTCTTCTCTTTGTCAAGGTCATTCTGGGCATTGGGACAGCATTGCTAGTGTGTCTCAGTGAATTCCCCCCGATTTCTGACTAAAAGGCTGAGACCCCTGCAGTGCAGATCCTGATAAAAGATTTATTTGTGGGGAGTGGAAGATGATGCCTTTAGAGAAGTTAATAAGTTGTTTTCATTTTAGATGCTTTCATTACAAACACTGATAAATCTTAAGGCTAAGAGACTATGTAAGAGTAATGAGTTGAAGGGCTCCTCAGCTCTTTGGTGATTATCTCTCTCTTTTAGTGCATTACCATGGGACATCTGGCTTCCAAATTTGTGCCTCTCCTTCACAGATCTGAGGACCAGCCTACCAATTATACATTCGCATAGGTTGTAATAAATCAACAGCAGCCAAACTCTGACAAGGTGATGGCTGTTGACAGATAAAAACGATACACATTGTCGTGCTGTTCTCCAAAAACAAACACATGCTTTTATCAGATTTTTTTCTTTTAATCAAAAAATTGCCTCTTTCAACATAGAGTCACCTAATTTCACAGAGGACTTGCACTACACAAGGTTCCCCTGTCTAAACCTGAGCTGCATGTAAAGCCAGGTTTTCAAACAGGCCCTGAATTCACCTCCTGCTGCAGTCAAGGAAAAAAACTGCTGCTCTGATCCTGGGTCAGCCCAGACCCAAAGATCATTAACCTTTTACTCTGAGAAGCAGAGTTTTGTGCAGAATAAAGGACTGAGACAAAAAAAAAATTTAAAAATCCAAGGATATATAAGACTTGGATTTATTCATAAGCCAAGTAGAGTCTGGCTAGTGAATTTTCTTCATTAAAGGAGATGGATCAAGGTTATATCCAGCAAGTAGGTCTGGGTGGTGGGTGCTCCCTGGCCCTCATCCTCTGGGTCTCCAAGGAATCCCCTGGAAGTGACAGACTCTTCTTGCCTGACTCCAACCCTCTGAAAGTTGAATGTCTAACTTAACCTATTTTTCTGAAGAGCACCAGAAGTAATTCTTAAAAGCAGTACGTATGCAGGCAATATGAATGCTGCTTTCCAAGTGTCTTGTGCTCTGCAGCAACATTAGTTGCTTCCACAAACACTCAAAACTCAGCAGGAAGAATTCCAGTGCCAATTCCAGCTGTAAAACTAATCACTCTCTTGCCAAATCTAGAAAAAAGTTGTTGTACTCTCCAGATCTGAAAATGCTATCAGGTGATATCAAAAATGTGACTTAAGTGATGAACATTTTACAACAGGCCTTTTTGAATGCTCATAATGAAATAGCAAAGATTTGATCACCCAAAAAAATGTGGGAAGCAAAGGGCTGTAATAATCCTTTTGGAATTCTTGTTAGCAATTCTCATTTGGGGAATAAGGCTTTATCCCAAAGCTTCTTAGCACATGGTGGCAATTTATCTACTGTCTTATCCTCCCTTAAAGAGACCAGGACTATTTTCACACCAAATGATGTGGAATCTCCAGAAAAGTCAAAGATAGAGGCTATCAAATTCTGCCAAATTCCCCTTGTTAATGAGAAGAATGCAGCATAATGTAGCTAACTAAAAGTATTTTATTTCCATCAGAATTTCTTGCACATCATGGAAAACAGCATCTCTCAGATGTCTCTACAGGGCTTTGAGTCAAATACAGTCTTTTTTAGTGAACTGACTGGACAGAAAGGTAGCATGTTACCCTCCAGCTCAGTTTTATTCTTTGACAATGTTATCTGCGAGAAAGAACTCATCAGACATATGTTTTGAACTCTTTCTTATTGATTTCATCTCTTTCTTTTACCTTTTTACCTTCTTTTTCCATTCCATTCCCACTAGTTAGGGCTCTGCTTTGACCCAAGGACTGGCAAGTCCCACAGCAATAAAACAGAGATATGCAAACTTACAGGTTAGGCATCTGTTCCCTTTCTGTTAAGGGAATAAGATTCCCTTGGCATACACACTTCTCATTCTCATTTGTAAGGCTGAAGAATCATTAATTGGGGAAAAACCTGACAGAAATTTAGTCTACTTTGTGATAAATAGCATTCACTTTTATTTCACCAATTTACAGAATCAGGCTCTGAAACTTCAAAATATGTCCTTTGTCTCAGCTCTTGTCTTCTCTCATTTAAAGTTCAGTGCTATGGAAATTACAGCTGCTGTAGGATGTGTAGCTGTTATGTAAGCCAGTGTGTTCAGCTTCTTAATATTCAGTCTTACTTTTTAAAAAAATTATACAACCTAATCCAGGTATGAGTTGTGTTTACAAATGACTCTGTAAGTGAATATTCTTGTAATTAATGTGATTCTAGGAGCTTATTTATTGCAGATTTTTAGCTCTGAAAACACATGCAGGAGTACGAATAATATTAGAATAACAATCTGAGATTTTCAAACAAGTCTGAGGAAATTATTCAACCAACTCACATTGTAATTCTGCAAGAATTAGGCAACTAATTCCCTCAGGTTTTATCAAATTTTGAAAAATGTAAGCTGAAAAACAAATAGCAGCTGAATTCAGCTAGATGGGGTACAAGAGGTCCCTGTGGGAAGCTATACCACCAGTAAGTACTCAGGCTGCCTTCACTGACTCCAGGACACAAATTAGTACTCCTGATGTGAAAAGTAGAGCAGAATATGAGACAAAACCAAATGGCTCATTCAGCAACTGCTGGTAAATTGGGGAAATTTGTAAGGGAGAAAAACTCTTGAAAACTCTTAAAGCAGTGTTAGAATTCAAGATCATTATTGAATCCACTAAAAAAAAAAAAAAAGACACCAGAAAATAAAATGTGCTGAAATGTGAATTCCTTAAATTAAGGTAAAATTGTTTATGGTACTAGGATGCAGAAATGAGTGGCTTCTCATGGGATGCTGAGTTGAGGCTCCAGTAACAGCAGCAAACTCATGTAAGTACTTTGCAGCTTTCAAAATTGGCCCATTGTTTGCCACTACCATCTTACCAGGGAAAATCTTTGGGCAAGATAATCAAGAATTGTGCTAATCTAGAGGCTTTTTATAATTTTGGTCCACATTTACTTACAGCCACCTCTATTACTAATTATTTCTCTGCCTTCTTTATTTTAGTCACTAAAATCTGTATGGGTTTTATTTTGTTAAGCTAAGTAAATCAGATTCTGTTATCTCCTCGAAGAAAGTTTTTTCATTTTCCTGAGAAAAAAATCAGGTTCCTCACTTCATGTTTTTAACACAAATGCCTAGAATTATACCTGGGACTCGTAAAATTACCCCAACTGGGTTTTTACATGACAATTTCATCAGGGTGTGTCCTGTGAAATCTCTATGTGTTTCATTTTTTCTTTGGCAGTGCCACTTAATGAGCCTAATAAGAAAAAAAAACTACATTTGTCCTTGTGTACTTCATACAAATTAACACCTATTTCCAGCTCTCCAGTCCTAAAGATGGTCCAGCCCCTTCTGTGTGATATTTCTCTATGAAATCCATTTCCTGCAGCACAACTGAAGATGCCAAGGGACATCCACAGGATACACCTCACCCTCTTGGCAAACCTGGCAATGACCAGCCACAGATTGTTCCCTTGGCTCTACTGAGTGACACATGACACCAAAATCCCCTGAACACACATGGACATCACAAAGACCAGGGCACTGTTTTTAAGAGTGGGACATGAACCCCACCACCCTGACTGTCTTCCAACAGGGGGAGGCATAATTCCCCGTGGCCACTGCTCTTCTTGTGCTCCTAGTGAGTTATTGGTGCCCCATATTCTTGTCCTAGAGCTCTCTTTGTAAAATGCTTTCAGAGCATTCAGGATGTAAGTATGTGCCAGTCATTGATTTACTAGAAATTAATTAATATCAGGAGAAAACTATGATACTGAGCTAAGCATTCCATGTCCAGAGGAATATAGTGAATGCTCTGCTGATGTTGCTTTCTCAATGCAAAGGAAAAAAGTAAAGGTATCCATGACAAGCACTGTGAGCTCTTTGCCATTATCTTTGAACACAGTATCATTTCTCTAAGGAAAAAAAAAAAAATCTTCAAAAACCCCTATGAAATATATAACACATTCAGCAATATTTCTAGCCCATGGATTAGAAGAAGGATCACCTCAAGGATCGTGACAGCTATAAAAAGTAAATGTCAAGAATCCAAGTGTAGGGTAAAGCTTTTGCAACTACCTAAAGCATCTGCAGTCTCACCTACAGGGTAATTTAAGTCCTCTAGCCATGTATATGTGGTGCCTGGCAGAGCTGCAGCACCAAGAGAGTGTAATTGTTTGCAGCTCCCTCCGATATCCCTACACAGGAAATGTCCCCAGCACAGAAATCACACAGGAGGATGGCTCCTGTCAACGCCTTCTGGTCATGATCACATGTGTGGACCTGGACCTGTGACCAGGGAAACTCTGCTTGTTGATTCCAGATGAGTAAACAGGTTTAGGAAAAAACCTGCAGGACCTCAAATGTTGAGCTCACTTGGTAAAATAAGTGAATCATATAAACAGTGGTTACATTTTGAGAAGATGAGGTTTAAAAAAATGTACAGAAGGACACAGGGGAAAGGGATCTGAGAGGAGATAAAATAAGTTCATGACACAAGTTACAAGGAAAAAAGTCAGTATTACTAAGGCTGGTGAGGGAAGGAAGAAGGAAAAAGTGAGAATCTCAAGGATTAGGGATTGAAGAAGTGGAAGAAATTAGGTGAGAAAGCTAAAAACTGGAACTGGAAAGAGCTGAAAAAACCCTCAAAGATCAAAGACTATAGATCTAGATTTTCAACATGGGCTCAGGTGTCCAGAGAGTTTCAGAAGGCTGAGGAGATTGTACTATGGTTTTAGGAGAGTGATGAATTGCTTGAGCTGGAATATAACAGTGCATGAGAATTCCAAAGAAAATAAAGCAACACAACAGGCTTGGGGATCCAAAAAAAAAAAGGGGGGGGCTGGGGTGAAGGAAAGTATGGATGAGTGTGTTATTAGGCCATTATATTTGGCTTTTCCAAAAACCTGATCAACTCCTTGCTCTGTCACAGATCCTTGGCCTGACCTTCTTTAGTAATTTACTTATCCCTGCATCACATCCGTTTTCCATCTGCCTCTCTTTCTTTTCTTTTAAGGGCAAAAGCTTGTCAGAGGAGGTCTCTGTCCCTAATTATGTGTGTGTACAACTCCCAAAACAATGGGGCGCTCATCTCAGAAACAAGCAGTGAAGTCACTTGCCAAACCAAAGAAATATTGTGGTAAAAAAAATCTCCCCTTAGGGACAGCAGCTATTTAGATGGCCTGTTATATACGAGTGAGCCAGGGCATAATGACGGCGGCCAAAAGAAAGCAGCAACACATCCTCCGTCAAGCATAACCTGTTAAAAAGTCATGCACAAGAGGGGAGAGTCAATGAGATGAGTCAAGCCTGGCCTTGCCCACCACGTTCTCAAAGGTTGTGTTGTGCTCAGTGTGAGGGATGGAGGGAATCCTTCGACCTACAGTCAAATGGAACAGCTCTGTCTCCTGCCGCGAGCTCCTCTGGCTCCTCTGTAGGTGTCACTCCAGCTGCTGATGGCCATAGATAATAACAAGTTAGGGTACAGACTAACCAGGAAATGATACCACCTGCTACCCAACATAAATTACCAGCTCCTCTGGGTATAATTACTCCTGTCAAAGTGTCACATGGCTATTATAGTCGCTCTTATGCAGCAATGCAGAGCAGCGGCAGATTCTGCAGAAAGAATGGGGTTTGTGGCATGTCTTTGAATTCACTGGGAGAAAAAACCCAAACAAGCAAACCAAACCAACAAACAACAGCAAAAAAGCCCAATTAATTTGTTCCTGAGATGGAAAAGAAATGGGAGAAATTGTGTAACGCACACAGCAGAATTAGTCCCTCTGCTGCACAACTGGTGATAGAGGGAAAACACAGAGAAATGAAGGGCAGCCTCCAGCAGGTTTCTTTGCCAGCTGCCTCAAAGCATGGGTCTCTTCTCATTTTCACAGACAACAGGCTCCCAAGTTGCAATTCCCAAGAGACGAAATGTGCACATTATTACTTGACACTACACCATTATATGAAAAGTCAGTAGACTTTTGCTCAGTCTGCAGGTGAAGTGACTTTCACAGCAGTTTTAGACACCTGTTTGTGAAACAAGCAGCTGTATCAGAAAGAGCTGAAGCATGAAAGTTCAGTGTTATTGCTGAAACAGCTCAGGTGTCTCTGAACTACCCCATGTTGCCTCTAGACTAATGCTATACTTCTTGAGCAAGGTTGCATGCTATGCTGTCAGCAATTCAGTCACTGCCATTCTATTGTAAGTGCTTTAAAACAGTGTCTGACCCTCGAGATGCTCAGAGAGACTCGAAGGGTGAAGAAACTGAGCCAGCCTTTTCATATGCTTCTGCTTAACTGGCTATGGCTGAGCAACTGGCCACTGGTGACAGCGCCCTTCTGGGCACACTGACCACAGAAAAATCATTTTCTCCAAGTCCTAAGGCCCTGTGTGAGGCTGCTGTCACTGTTCGATTCGGTGAGAAAAGTCTGACTTCTTCAGCCACTTTTGGGCAGAGACTACACCAGAACCATTAGGACATTTACCCAACCAGCCTGATTGTACAATGAGCAAGGCCCAAGATCTTATTCAAATTCTCATATATACAATTGAGATAATTTGCCTTAAGTTTAAATTCACACTATTTCTGTGTAGAGCAATGCACAAGGCATAGAAACCACATCAGAACCAGAAAAAGGCTATTTACTGAACGATATGAAAAATACAATATGCCTGCACCTGCCAAGGGTCTTTCTCAATGATTGCTTATGATTATAAAGGTAAATTATTTGCTTGTGTAAAATAATAATTAGAAAAAGTAAAGGTCATTCATCCAGCTATAAACCTGGCTGCAAAAAATCATCAGCATACAGAGTTAGCAGGTATATTCATTGCTTTATAAACAGCAGGCCAGGATAACATTATATAGTTTGCAATCTGTATTTGTTCTATGTGAATCATAGCTTTGCATAATTTTATCACATTCCTGCCAGGCAAAAGCAAACATTAAAAGAAATATTAGAAGCCAAGCAGTTAAATATCCCAGAAGAAGAAAAAACCCTGCAACTCCCTCCACATTGTAATGACCAATAAGTGTTATTTTATCAGCTTTATTTGGCAGCTTGTATGGATTTTTTTTTTTTGCCATATCACTTTAAAATAATTTCTAATATGCGATTGGTTTATTTTGATTGGTCTAATATTGTTACATTGTCCTAAAGCACTGCTACAACTACTTGGACTTTTTATATTATGACATGATTGATTAGGTGAAGATAAGAAAGAAAATATTACTTCAAGAGACCTGACCTTCAGTGAATCATTTGAGATGAAGAGAATTTAAATACTGCATGATTTGCAGTCAGCACCAGAAAATGCTACAGAAAAAAAAAATTTGAAAAAAAAACACATTGTGAAAATTTCTGCTATGACTAAGAAAATTTTCCATTAAGATTGTTGTTCTCCTTTTTCACTGCTAGAAACACTCCTCAACCCTAAACTATCCAGAGACAGCAAATAAAAGCCACCCAAGACTCCACCAGAGATGATCTCCACCTTTAGAGCCCTCCTGCAATACCTCTCGGCTCTTTGCTGACCCTTGAGGACTCACAGCTATTGAAGGGGATCTTCCCTCCTGCCCCAGCCTGGCAGGGAATGCTCAGAGTGGGCACAGCAAGCACTGCCCCAGCCTTTGGCATCTGCCCCAGCCAGTGTGGCAGTGTCCCCCTGATCCCGGGGACAGTGGGTGCCCAGAGCAGAGAGTGCCCAGAGCAGCAGTGGGTGCCCAGAGCAGTGGTGGGTGTCCAGGGCAGAGAGTGCCCAGAGCAGCAGTGGGTGCCCAGAGCAG